>RYYW01000080.1:23546-126577 GCA_013621005.1 Aeschynomene evenia | reverse complement strand
CAGTTCGATCATGGCCTTTTCAGCCTTCTCTACTCTGATTGAAGACAAATTTTCTAATGCTTGATACAGGTCATGACTTTCAAGGTATCTACCTTTGAAGTCGTCTCTCTCAAGCCTTAGGTTCTGAACTTCTTGAGTTAGTCTTACGTTTTCAGCTTCTAAATTTTTAAAAATTTTTTGAGATCGATGAGACTGTTAGCTAACTCGTTTGAGTCTTTCAGAAGATCATAATAAAGTTCTGAGAGTTCATCGTATGAATATGAAAGAGGAGGAGAATTGGTACCTCTTCTGATCAGATTCTGTTTCCAGAATGTAGTCAGTTCCTGCCATGAAGCAAACATTAGCTTCTTTTCTCACTTGCTGCTTAGAAGCTTCCTCTTCTAAATCACTCAGGTTGCAGCCATTGCCTTCTTTTTCCTTCTGGGAATGAATTTCTTCTTCCCTTTGTTTTGTGGACACTCCGTCTTGAAGTGGCTTTTTCTCCACATCCAAAGCATGTGGCATCTGAAGGCTTTGACTTTCCTTTCTTAGGAGTGATTCCTTGCCTTTGTTGGTCTTTTCTCCAGGTTTCTTCATTTTCTTTACTAGGAGAGAGATGTCGTCGTCGTCAGATTCTGAGCCTTCATCATTGTCAGACTCAGAAGCTTCTTCAGCTTTGAAAGCTTTGGAAGACTTTCTGACATGACTGTTCAGAGCCAGTCCCTTCTGAGGTCTGGAGGAAGCGGATGGTCCTCCGAGCAACCCTTCCAGTTCGATCTCATGCGTTCTGAGCGAACCAAATAGTACATCCAAACCCAGCTGGTTTAGATCCTTGGCTTCCTGGATTGCTGTGACCTTAGGACGCCATTTTGCATAAAGGCTTCTGAGGATTTTTCTTACCATCTCAGCGTTTGAATAAGTCTTTCCCAAGACTTTCAGCTGGTTGATGATATGGAGAAATCTTATTGACATGCTGTCAATAGTTTCCTCAGGCTGCATGCTAAAGGACTCGTATTTGTGTACGAGCATTGAGATTTTCGTTTCCTTGACTTCGTCATTACCTTCGTGCAGCATATGAATTCTTTCCCAAATCTCTTGTGCAGTATCACATGACACAATTTTGTCATATTCTACCTTGGGTAAAGCACAGAGGAGAATATACTTGGCTTTGAAGTTGAGTTGTATCTTCTCCTTCATCTGTTGAGTCCATTCGTCCTTAGGAACTCGTCTTGTATAGGTTCTGAGTGCTGGAGGTGCCACTCCTGGCTCAGCGTCTATTGCAACTACAGCCTCCTCTGTAATTGTCTGCAGAGGCTGATAGTCTCCATTCTCGATTCTATCCCATAAGTCCAGACTGGTGTGCTTGATGAATAGCGTCATCCTGTCACGCCAGTAGTCGAAGCTGTCTCCGAGAAACATCGGAGGTCTGTTTATTGAGGCCCCATCTGATATGAATGCAGCTGGTGAATCCATATTTCCCTTCGTGGATCTTTTTCCTTGACACTGCGAAGTGCTCAACCCCTTAAGGACCGAGCTCTGATGCCAATTGAAAGTGTATGTGTGCACGAGAAGGGGGGGTTGAATCGTGCAAGTTTTAAAAATTACTTCTTAAAACTTTTATTTAGAAAGCTGTTTTTACTCAGAAGGTAGATTTAAAAGTTTGCAGCGGAGATTGCTTTCTGAGCAGTTTTAAGAAAATAACTTTAAGTTAGAGTTTCTTAAACGCTTTCTGATTTTAATCAATAAAGTTTTTCACGAGACCTCTTAATTAAAATCGTGGTAGAGTTTTTCTCAAAGATTTATGCAAGTAAAGAGTAAGGGAGAAAAGCTTAACACAAAGAATTTTATACTGGTTCGGTTATAACCAACCTACTCCAGTCCTCAACCTTCAGTTGAGAGTTCTTGGATATTCTTCTTAAAGTGCCTTCTCAGACAACAATGCCTTTACCAAGTAAAAGACTTCCACCACTTCACAACCCGAAGTGGATTTCCTTGCCTCCAACACTAGAGGACTTCCTTGCCTTAATCACTTAAGGACTTCCTTGCCTCACAACTGAGGACTTCCTTGCCTTAATCACTTAAGGACTTCCTTGCCTCACAACCGAGGACTTCCTTGCCTTAATCACTTAAGGACTTTGAACTTTGCCTCAAACACCAGAGGACTTAAAACTGCCTTCACACAAAGAAGGACTTAGCGTTTTTCGAAAGTTGGTTTTGATCGAAAACAACTACCAAGACTAAGTTACAAACCTAGTTTTACACTTAGTAGACTTCTAGAAATAACTTACACAAGGTAAGGATTTACACCAATAATGAACTAGAAGATTTTACCAAAGTTCGAAAAACAACTTTTGAAAAATTGTCTTTCTGAGAAAAATTCAAGTTTGAAATATGATTTCAAATTGACAGAGTTTTTGCTCAGTTTGTTTAAGAATTTTAGCGCTAAAGTTTCGTCATTTTACTCTGTAACTTGATCTCATATTTATAGGCGTTAATGAGCCACGAATTTGAAGTTTCTCTTTGCTGATGTGGCTGTGTCCTTCTCGGAACGGCTCCCTGCTACAGTCAGCGCGAAATGAGGAACTTTTCAGAGCTGCACAGTGCGCGTGTTCCCACTTCCTTAGCTTGTTGTAGCGAGCTTTCTGAGACTGCTTGTGATCCCTTGAGTCCAGACACTTGGTTGCTTCTGAGTCCAACTTTCTGAGAGTTGTACGGACTTCTGAGGCGAACCTTCTGAGGGAAGACCCTTCTGAGAACTACTAGTCGCAAGGTCTTCTGAGACCCTTCTGAGGCGACAGTGTTCTTTCCTCAGAAACATGTTTTCACCTTCTGCGCTTCTGAGACACCCTTTCTGATATCTTTGGCGCTATGATTTTATCAATTGATCTCGAGGCTACTTGATGTTTTGTCTTGGTCTTTACTCATGGTATTGCAATAATCTAAAGCTTTCTGAGACACTTAGCGCACATATTAGCACACCTTAAGTAAAATTTTTATACTTATGGCTTACCTTGTTATCATTAAAACTTTCATAACTCAAAGAGAATTATGCCTAATTCTCTCAGAAGGGTTATGGAGCTTACAACTTTTTGGTGAATCCATGTTAAAAAGTTCACAAAGGTTGAAACTTTTTGTTCAAACCTTACCTAAGAATCAAAAGGTTGAAACATTTTGTTCAATCAAGAAGGGTTAACATGTCTAGGGGGAGATTGATCAAGGTGAGAACCTTGAAGAACCCGAAAATGTGCAAGAGAATGCAGTTGAAGAGGAGCATGTGGCTCATGAAATTGCTCCACCTCCAAGACAAGCAATTTTTGATCCTTCTCTAGAGGTCATTCGGCCATCATCACCACCTCTACAACCTCATCAAGACTTGGTTGCTTCATTTCACAACTTGGAAGTTCAAGGTTTGGGTTACTACCGGCAAAGATCAAGTTCATCTAATGCAAGCCCTAACACCAACACTCTTAGTGAAATTCGGGACCTACTCTTCCTAGCACTTCAAGGCAATAGACGCTACATTTGAAGACCACCCTTGTTTGGGTTGATTTTTTATGAAAACAAAGGGGGAGGAATAGTAGAAGAAAAGCACAAGAAGTAGTAGCTTCTAAGTAGCCTTTAGTATGATCTTAGTAGTATAGGTGCATACACTTAGGGGGAGCAAATAGCTTACTTAATCTTGATTATTTTTCTTTATGCATAACTTTAAGCATTTCTTTGTATTTTGCTATTGCATAAGTTAAATTACAAAAGTTAAATTCTCCTATTTGCTTATCTCTCAATATTATGATTATGCTACTATGAGAAATAATTCCTAAGTCCCCAAGACTTAAGAATAATTTTTCATAATAAGATCAAACAAAACTCTTATTCTACTTAAGATTGTTATCATCAAAAAGGGGGAGATTGTTAGCTCCAAGAACCCTACATTGTCATAAGATGTTTTGAATGATAAAAATATTTAAGTATTGGATAAAAATTTTGCTTGTGAATACTAATGGTTTCATCAAGTGTTTAAGGAGGTTAACCTATGAGGTATTAAAAATATTAAGAAAACACTTGAAGCAAAAGAGCACCCAAGAGGCGCATAGCATAGCCTCAAGCAAGCTAGAGGCGCATAGCACAAGCTAAAGCTAGAGGCTCATAGCATAAGCTAAAGCTAGAGGCTCATAGCATAAGCTCAAAGCATCAAGGGAAGCTTCTTGCACCACAAGCAAGCTATAGGTGGAGCATAGCATAAGCTCAAGACACCAAGGGAAGCTTCTTGCACCACAAGCAAGCTATAGGTGGAGCATAACATAAGCTCAAGACACCAAGGGAAGCTTCTTGCACGACAAGCAAGCTATAGGTGGAGCATAGCATAAGCTTAAGACACCAAGGGAAGCTTCTTGCACCACAAGCAAGCTATAGGTGGAGCATAGCATAAGCTCAAGACACCAAGGGAAGCTTCTTGCACCACAAGCAAGCTATAGGTGGAGCATAGCATAAGCTCAAGACACCAAGGGAAGCTTCTTGCACTACAAGCAACCTCTACGTGGAGCAAAATACAAGCTCAACACATCAAGGGAAGCTCAAGCTACTAAGCAAAGCTACCTAGTAACCAAAGCTAATCACCTAGGCTTGGTGATAGTAAAACAAGCTAAGCACACCAAGGAATTTCAAGATTAAGCAAGCTCAAGCTCAAGCTCAAGCAAGCATAGGCGCATGGAAGCATGAGCTCAAGCATTAAAGTCAAGTTCAAAGTTTCCTTATTTGGAAGTGGACTTGGATACCTATAAATACCCAATCATTTGACAAGAACATCAATAGAATCAAGAACAAAAAAGCCGAAACTCTGTCAAAAATCCTAACAACTATTTGTACTCGAATTCATATACATTTAGATCAAAAGGGGTAATTTGTAAGGTTTAGCTAAGAACAATTTGAATATCCTTGCATTTGCAAGTTAAGCTTTGAAGATCAAATAAGAGCAAAATTTAGTTTCATCTAAGTTCTTATTTGATTCTTAGAATCACAAGAATCTCTTCAATTCACTGTTTGTACAAGTCCTTCTAGTTGTGAAGGCAGAAGTCCTTGAAGGTTCAAGGCAGGGTAGAAAGACCTTCAGTGTTGAAGGCAAGGAAGTCATCTCTAGGCTGAGGTGCAGTTAGTCACTTCAAGTGTGAAGTGCAAGAAGTCCCCAGTGGTGTGCTGAGGCAGAAATCCTTCAAGTGTTTGGAGGTGGCGATTAGTAAACTCTCAAGTGAATCTTGAGGACTGGAGTAGGCACATTGCCGAACCAGTATAAAAACGTACTGTGTGCACTCTCTCTACCTTACTCTTTGAATAGTAATTTTGCATATCACATAGTACACACACTTGCACCTAACTAAGTTAAAGCAACATAAGTTAGCCATATAGAGCCAAAGCTCAAAGGCTAGATAAATTAACTTAATCTACAATCACTAAGTTATCAAAACATAAGCAAGCCTTACACCTAAGGCTAAGCTATTCGAAACCTAAACTTGCTACACTCACTAATCCGCTGCACTCTTTAACAAGACAAGCTTATAGCTTGATCAGACTTGCGAGTTTCAGGTAACAAAGTTTTTGAGTAGACGTGATTCAACCCCCCTTCTCACGTCACAAGCACCTTCAACTATCAATTCAGAGTACTCGCAAACATCAGAGCGACGTTGGATCAGTTGCAAACTAATCTGGTATAAATAAATAAACCAATCAAGAAATCTTATAGTCCTTACGATAGTTTACTATCTCATATAAATTTTTATTATTGCAGTTCACATGGCAACCATATGAGGATCCGATGATTAGAGCGCTCATTCCCCTAGAAGTGCAACAAGAACGTATAGAATGGTTGACCATACGACCACTCTTATGCTTTGAGATAGTTGAATGGCACGCTGCTGACCGAGTTATGCGTCAATTTGGCCTTGCTCAAATGATTCCAGCAAATCGCGGCGTCTTGGACGATCTCATAATATGGACTTGCGCGGTAGAAGAAATATAATCGATTGGAGGGTTGTTCATGAACAATGGGTAAATATGTGGCTATCTCGAGAAGATATTATGTTAGAGGGGTGGGTTATTGATAATTATAACCCTACAGAAGATTATGTGAACTGGTATACTGAATTTGCAGCCAATTGGCTACACCTGACCCCTGACCAACAAGCACAACCTCAACAACCACCGCTCCTTATCGACTATCAACAGCAACCTCAACAACAAGTCTATATGGAGGATCAGACACACCCTCAACAACAGCAACACCATATGGATGAGCAGGCACAACCTCAACAGCAACATGTCCACATGGAGCAAGTTCAAGTCCCTGAAGTCATAACTGCTCAATCCTATGCTGAGTTATATTGGGATTCAACGAATAATAGTTGGCGCCCATTCAACTGGGATCAAACCCCTTGTCAACAACCACATGGTGGGGGACCCAGTCAACCAAGGGAGTCTAGGTCTTATGGCAGTAGCAGTGGAATTGTACGAGATATTTTTAGTGACCTAGATTTCTCTGCCATTGATACTGCACAATCCTCTCATCAGCATGGACTTGATCTAACCTTGTCTATGTCAGTCAACGATGTAGTATACATACCAGATATGACAAATATTCAACATCCAAATGATGAGAATGCTGGTGCTGGGGATATCAATAGAGAAATACGAAGAGGAGATCCTGATGGACCTCTGCGAGGTAATATTCATGAGCCAGATAGGTGGAGCCCTTCCCCGATCATGAGGGGTAGATGGAGAGGAAAGTAATATAATTATGATGTGGTTGTAGTTTAATTTATGTCTTTGTGTTTTAGTATATGTGTGTAACTTAATTTATATTTTAATTTAAGTTATGTTAACATATTTTTAATTTATGTTTAACATTAGTGTAATCTATATTTTAATTTTAGAGTCCATATTTTAATTTACATATTCAATAATAATTTATTTATAAAGAATTTCCATCATAGTAATTCAATTACACATAACAAAATCATACTTTATTACATAAGAAAATCATACTTTAATACACATAAGAAAACCATACTTTAATAAACATAATAAAATCATACTTTAATACACATAATGACAAAGCAACCAAACCATACTAATGTGATTATGAACTAGGTCCAGCAACATTTGGACATCGACTACGACTTTGTCCCTCACCTTTACATAGACCACATCGTCGTGGGCCCCGCATCTCACGCATGTCCATCTCGTTTAAGATACGAGATGATTTGGGGCGACCCTTTACATTATGCCTTAATTGAATATTAGGACAAAGTCTTTCACCTCTATATTGGCGCCATGTACTTTCGTGACCCACAACCCCAAACTCCTTTTTGTATACTTTGCACACTTCTTCAATCCTATAAACTGGATCGACATAAGTTATCCAAGTAACATTCATACTGTTGCAACAAGCCATCACATGTGAACATGGATATCGATCTGTCTGGAAATTGCCACAATCGCAATACCTTTGCCTCAGGTCAACTCTGAATTGTTCCCTGGTGGATAATTGTTGCACATGAAATGTTTGATATTCTCTATCCATCTGACTAACAATGAGGTTCTTAGAAGCATCCTCATTAGCTTGTAGCCGTGGTAGCAATTTATCAGAGAAAATATGTCCTCAATTTCTCCTTGCATATGCTTCTCTTCCTTTACGTGAAAACAACTCACCTAACCGAAAATATGTTGTTCTGACCAACGCAGTAATGGGAAGACTACGAGCCCCTTTTAATACAAAGTTCATCCATTCGACCAAATTTGTGGTCATATGACCCCACCGATATCCACCGTCGAATGCTAAAACCCATTTTTCTCGGGGGATTTCATCAAGCCAAGCCATGTATATCTCTCCATGTTCCCGCATCCGCCCATAATGAACATTAAATTCATGTTCGGCTCTTGAATACCCTGTAAAAGATATTATATGATTTTTTTAAAATACCATCTAGATAATAAATAAACTAAGAAGTCTATTAAAGTCTAAATTACCCATGCTAATGACAAGTTTGTGCAAGTATGGCTTCTTGAATCTCCGTAAAAAATTGGCGGCAATGTGTCGGATGCAATACATGTGAAATGCTTTTGGAGGTTCCCATTGACCATTGCTCCTCCTTATTGCTGCATTAATTGACTCGTGCCGAACAGAAATAATTCCAACTTCGTCTCCTGTCACCACATGTCTTCGTAAGTTATGAAGAAAATATTCCCATGCATCTGCAGTCTCACCCTCAACAATAGCAAAGGCAATAGGCACTATGTTCTGATTACCATCTTGTGTGACAGCCACTAATAGTACTCCTTTGTACTTCCCATACAAATGCGTACCATCAATTTGCACGAATGGTTTGCAGTGTCTGAATGCTCTAATACATGGACCGAAACTCCAGAACACCCGACGTAATATTTTGAACCCTGAAACTGCTAAACCATCTTCGCCAAAGCCCTCTACAGTATCCAATTGCACCACAGATGCCCGATCCGCATCACACATTGCCATACACCATTGTGACAAAGCTTCATACGAGGCTTCCCATTGACCATAAATTTTTTCGATAGCTTTGCATTTTGCCATCCATGCTTTTTGATATGTTATTGTGTATCCATATCGAGACTTGATCTCTGCAATAACTGCTTTTACTTTAAAAGAAGGGTCAGAATCTACCATGTGCTTTATACACTCAGCAATTGTGTCAGAATCCAACTTCCTATGATCTTGGGATATTCTTGATCCAATGCAAGTGTGTGGACCATTGTACTTCCTGATTTCCCAGAAGTATTTATTCTTCCTAAGACTTACCCGAACAAGCCACTGACAATCTACACCAAAGTGCATGCACTTCGCATAGTAGGTTGTTGGTTCTGACTCATGGACTTTATAATCCACTCCTTTTGACAAATTGTACTCTTTAATTGCTCGTATAGCCGTCTCTCTATCATTAAATTGCATTCCGACACATAATTCACCATTTGCAACCTGAACACCTATAAAATAACAAAATAAAAAATTTATAAAATAATTATTACAGTTAAATTAAAATTAAATACTATCCATAAAAAAATTAAAATTATTTTTAAAATACTAATATTTTAATCATACAAAAAGATCTAATTAAAAAAAAAAATATAAACATAAATATTAAATTGATACGTACCCATGTTAGCATTCTCAGGAAAATCAAGACTCAACTCTGTTTCATTAACTAAAGTATTCATAAAGGATGTTGCCTGAAATGGATGCTTTGTGTTGGATGTGTGATCATAATCTTCTACCGGTTCATTTAGATTAATCCAATCGACATCATCCTCACTGCTTCCATTTTCTTCATCATCATCATCATCATCACCATCATCTTCGCTATTTTCTTCGTGTTCGGTAGAAGCTTGATGATTAAATGTTGAAGCAACTTCTTTAAAATCAACATACAACTCAATAGCAGGAATCTTCTCTCGATGATACTGATATATTTGAAATATTTGTTGAAGATTATCATCTCCATTAATGACAAATGGCACATATTGTGTCAATCCATTAAAAATTGGCACTGGAGACCTATATGTGATTTTCTCCACTATTTTTGGCACGTCGGGATCTATATATTAACAGAGATATTTCTCTAAATCAACATATGATATATTAAGTGAAATTGAGAAACTCATTGGATTCTCACATACAAATGTCACCCTTTCATTTGTATTTGTAATACTCCCCTTAAAATTTACGACTATAACTCCTTCCATATCTTTCTAACGTATTTTTTTTATCTTCACATACTTGTTTTTTTTTTCTCTTGTTTGAACGAGTTAGTGTGAGTGAGAGCAATTGATTTTATAGAGTTTGTTGTGCAAAAACCGCAACTCATGGTTTTTGAGACAGTAAAAAAATGGAAGTTGCGGGTTATAAAAACCGCAAGTTGCAGGATTTTTTTTAAATATTTTTTTATCCAAATCCCGCAACTTGCGGTTTTTGCTTTAATATAATATTATATTTTTCCTTTTAAAAAACCACAACTTGCGGTTTTTGAAATTTAAAATTTTAAAAAAGTAAATCCTGCAAGTTGCGGTTTTTGGTATCCACCATATATCCGAACTATCTCCTAAACTATCATATATAGGTAATTTCATCATGCTTTTCCCATTAAGAAAAAAATGTCCCCATTTTTAATGCACTGTACATAGAAACCTTTAAAATTTTAATTTCGTACATTTAGTAGTGATATGAGTAATACTTTGTGTCATTTTCAATGCTACTCACAGAAATGTTTAATCTTAATATACAACCGTATATTTTCTCCGGATGATGACATTAATCAACGTGATAAAATAGTACTAATAAAGGTAAAAATATTATTTTGATTATGTACCATTTTTTAGTTTTTTATTTTGGTTTTTTGTTTTTCTATTTCGTATATCTATAAATGTCACTCATTTTGATCATGAGGTTAGTGTTATTAACGAAAATTGCTGACATGGACATAATGTTGCTAACATTGACATAATGATAATGGCGTGAAGTAATAATTTTAATTTTAGTCTTGTATTTTTTCCTAATCTTTTATTTTAGTTATGTATGTTTTCATTTATTTAAAATTTGGTCCTACAAGTTTCATCTTAAAAAAAAATAATTCATTTCAATTTTAATTTATTTGCTATAATTAAAATGAAGAAAATAGTATGTACCGTAACCTTCTTCTCCATATGCCAAAAGTTGTGTTTCCTATTATTTTTGTAGGAGAAGAAGGTGCTCAAAAGAGTAAATGGAGAAGAAGAAGGAAACGACAATGTTTTTATAGTTTGGAATGAGGACTAATTTGTTCTTATTTAAGGAATAAATAAGGACTAATATGTCCTCTTAAACGTTTTCACTAATAACATGAACTTTAACTCCAACGTGACAAAAATAATAGTTCATGTACTACTCCTAGTTACTAATTTGAGAGTTAATAGATAGAGTCACGTGTCTAATGGAATGTAAGTTCGGAAATTACGGGACGAATAAAATTTATTTGGGAATTAAAGTGGACACTTAAAAAAAATGTTTCGGACCGATTTGGATATTTACTTTTTAGAATAAATACTTATTTTAGTCCTCTAGAAATATATCGCGGGACAAATTAGTTCCTCAAAATTTGAAAGTTTAATATAAGTCATTCACATTTAAAAAAAGGGAACAAATTCATTCTTTTGTACATGTCCGTACATGTAGAAATCATTATACGGACATGTACGGAATGATAAATTTATAATTTTTTTAAAATGTAAATGACTAATATTGAACTTTCAAATTCTGATGGACCAATTTGTCACATGATATATTTGTTTGAAATACTTCATGTACATTAAATCAGCACTCAATTCAACTCTTATACAATGAAATGTTTATAAGTATTTAATCTAACTTATATTCTAACTGGATCCAGCATTATATTCAAACTCTTATAATGAGACAATGACAATTTTTATACAAACATAATCTAACATTTATACTTATTCAATCAAGTTTTTTATACAAATTACTAATTTAGTGTCACTTGTAGTGTTACTCTATATTTGTCAATATCCTTCTTTTTTAGGTTTTTATCATAGTTGTAAAACTCGGTTCGGACCGGCCAGTTCGACCGCGAACCGGGCAAATGACCAAATCGAACCTCTAATCGGATCAGATAAGCAGAACCGGTGACCTCGCCATTTTGATGACCCGGACCCCGGACCGGGTCATGTATTTTTTGCCGACTCACTAGAACCAAAACATGCCCGACCCGACTTGCCCACACCCATCTCTTAAAAATCTAAATTAACTCCGTTGAAAGTTGAAACCTAGCCAATTCCATCCCAAGACGCCGCCAAGCCCCAGACCCAATTCTCATCGCGCCCGCCGAAGCCCAGCCACCGCGTCGCACCGGCGCCGTTGCCGGCAGTCTCGACTTCTCCCTCCCTCGCACTCCCTCGCTCGCCCTCGCCCGCCTTCCCACTCCCTCGCAGCCCGCTCTCCCTCACACTCCCTCTGTGTCCGCGCTCCACCGCCGCGGTGCCAGTCGGTCGCCCTCAGAAGAAAGAACCGCCACCGCCTCTGCTTGCTCCTGCTGGGATCTCAGAACCGCCACCACCTCCATGTGTTGCTGCAGCTGCTTCTAACCACCACCTCTGATTCCTGCTGCTGCTGCTGCTTTTGTCGCCCTCGGAGTCGGAGGTTGCTGCATCTTCTTCATCAAGGTAAATTTTTAATTTTTAATTTTTCAAAACATATTTTGTGTGAGATTAATTGTAATAATTGATACTTTGATATTTTTTTTGTTCCTCAATTGATACTTTGATATGTTCTTGAGAATTTGGATTAATATTTTCTCAACATATTAACTGCTTCTCTTCCTCATTCCATACAATCCTCAACAGAAGAGAAGAGCTCCCATGGAGAACGGCGGCGATATTCCTGAAAATGCTAACGAGCGTATGAATATATACTCTCTCTATTTTTGGGAAAATCTTGTTTTGCTTCTATGTATTCCTATGGACATTACATGATTGATTGTCTTTTTATTTTTATTTTTTTATTTTTATTTTTATTTTGGAATTTACAGATTGCCCAGGTCCTCAGTCAGATTCCGCTGGGAAAGCCGATGCATGCGAAGGATGCCCAAATCAACAAATTTGTGCCACCGCCCCAAAAGGACCTGATCCTGGTACTCTATCTCTTTTTGTTTCATATTCAACTTTTTCACTTTAATCATCTATGTTCCAATCCATAAATGATATATTTTTATGTATAGAGCTTGTTCAAGCACCATACCAAATGATTCTTGGTTGACTGCCAGGGAATTCCATTTTGTATATTCTTAGGGATGAGATTGAAACATCAACTTATTTATAATCCATACCCTAGTTCTGCGTTCGATTTCTCAATTTTGTGATGTCATCTAAATAAAGTTAAAGCATTTGTTTCAGCCTGGTTCATTTATTTTCGGGTGTCTACTTGGGGTTTTTAATTCCTTAAAAGTTTCATACTTTGATGGTAGGGGCGGATTGCTTTTAAGAAGGGTTTATGATGTGATTTATGAATATAATTTTTGGGTAGTTACATAGTTGAATGAAGGTTACCCTTGTTTTAAATTCTTTTCTGATTGCCCTGTCGGAAGCCATTCAGTAAAATTGCTTCAATCATGATGTATAATAAAATATCTAAAATTTGTTTCTGGAAGTTTCTAGTTCTCCCATTCCTAATTTATCCCATAGTTGTTAATCCTTGATTGCAGACAGTAGGATCTGCTACAGCAAAGATTATGGGGGGTAAAATTGCAATTTACAATAGAGACAGTTCTCTAAATGTTTTCTAGTTCCAAAATAGTCTCAATGGCAGGCAGCTTAGATAAAAGGGAGGGATAGGTCAGGTAGGGAGACCCAAATTCTATTAATTAAAATTTGAGAAATCTAAAAAAATTGTTTTTCTTTCCAATTAGCATTTTGGTATTCAAGAATGTATATCTCTTAATCCAAAGTACTGATAAATACACTAGGTTTATGTGATACATGTGTATCATAAATACGTGCTTTCTTGTTATGTGTATTCTTCTGCAGAACTCATTTGTTTTATCATTATAGGTCATATTGGTTGACAGTGGAAACTTAAATTTTGTGTCTTGTTATACATTTACTTATAGTGCTAGTTGATTTAGCCTTATTTACTTATAGTGCTAGTTGATTTAGCCTTACGAGCTTCCATCACCTTCTTAAATTTGTTTCTGCAGACCTGGTTGCCATTGCAGAAAGAATGGCCACTGTGAAGCATAAGATATTGGTTTTATCTGGAAAAGGAGGAGTTGGCAAGAGTACATTTTCTGCGCAGCTGGCATATGCTTTAGCATCAATGGATTTTCAAGTGGGTCTTCTTGACATTGATATTTGCGGTCCGAGCATCCCAAAGATGCTTGGCCTAGAAGGTCAAGAGATACACCAGAGCAACCTTGGGTGGTCTCCTGTCTATGTGGAGTCCAACCTTGGAGTCATGTCAATTGGGTTCATGCTTCCTCATCCTGATGAAGCTGTTATATGGAGAGGTCCACGCAAAAATGGGCTCATCAAGCAGTTTCTTAAAGATGTCTACTGGGGCGAGCTTGATTTTCTCATCGTTGATGCTCCGCCTGGTACCTCCGATGAGCACATTTCAATTGTTCAATGCCTTGATGCGACTGGAGTGGATGGTGCGATTGTAGTTACCACTCCTCAGCAAGTCTCTCTTATTGACGTGAGAAAAGAGGTGAGTTTCTGCAAGAAAGTTGGAGTAAAAGTTCTTGGGGTGGTAGAGAATATGAGTGGACTGTGCCAACCTCTCTCAGATTTCAAGTTTATGAAGTTGACAGATAACGGTGAGCAGAAAGATGTCACGACTTGGGTTTGGGAATATTTGAGAGAAAAAGCGCCTGAAATGCAGGATTTAATTGCTTGCAGTGAAGTATTTGATAGCCGCGGCGGCGGCGCAGCGAAGATGTGCATTGAAATGGGGGTGCCTTTTCTTGGTAAGGTTCCATTAGATCCACTACTTTGTAAGGCAGCAGAAGAAGGTAGATCCTGCTTTGCTGATAAAGCTTGTGTTGTGAGTGCTCCTGCATTAAAGATCATCATAGAGAAGTTGATGGAAACTAATGGGTTATCAATTGCTGTTAGTAATGTAGTGTAGAACATTTGCTTTATCTAATTTGCCTGTATACCTCTTAAATTTGTTTTATACTTTGTTTAACGCATGTATAAACTAGTGCTACAAGCCTACACACTACTAAATAAATTAGTTTTAGCGACAAAGTTTTAGTGGCCATTATATTATTGTCACTATTTTTGTTGTTAAATTATCTTTTTAGTGGCAATTGTTTATTTGTCACTGTTACTATTAATTATAATGACCATAACTATTAATGGCCGCTAATTATTTGCTAAATTATTTTTGGCATTACAAGAAAAGTGCTTTAATTCCACGATGATTCTTCAAAAGAGAAAAAAAGTAAGCACTCACTCGCTCACAGAACATCTACCGTCCAAAATAAAATATCACATACACTCTCCTCATACCTCAGTGTCATTCACTCACTAAGAAGCACCAAATTCAAAACCCTAAGAAGCTCTGCTTCCGCCATTGCTGCAGCTTCTGCCACCGCTGTCGTTTTCAACTTCGTTGTCGCTTCCGCCTCCGCCTCTGCTTCGCTCCACCACTGGCGTGCCTGTGCATGCAAATCAGCTCCGAACCATCGCACCGCACCGTTCCGCCACTGTCATCATTATTTTCGAAGCTAGCGTCGATTCTACCATGTAGATGCAGCTGAAATTTCTTCATGTGTTAGTGTAACTGAAACAAAAACGCTGTGAATCTCTAACGCTTGGTTCATTGAGCTGAATCAAAATCTGATAATTCTTTCAGTCGCATTTTGATTTTGAGTTTAGGGTTCGTAAGATGGCATCGAGTGTATTCAAGAGCCTCATCGAAGCGTCGAAACTTGCATCAATGTCAACGACGAGGAGTTTCAGCCTGGTGAGCACTCAAATCGGCCAACACACTTCCAAGTGGATGCAGGTAATAGTCCCTTTCATATTCTCCATAATAGTTCCACTCTTCAATTTGTTTCATATTTTTCTTTTAGCTCATTTGATTAGAACCAAATCTGCAAAAGTGCTTGGTGAATGAATGAATGAATGGTGATCATCATATGAATCATTGGTGCTGGATTGGATTGGATGGTCATGGTAAAGTCAAGTCATTTCATTTCAATTCTATTCAATTCAATTTAGGTGTTTGTGTTCTTGTTTGATTTTTGCAAAACTAATGATACTTTGGAACCACTGAATTCATGACTCAAGTACAGAGATTACGGGGCTAGGGCTGCTCTGCGGCTGCACTATTTTTGCATGGTATGTATGTGTATATGTATACCAGTATTGTCTCTGGGAACTAGAAGTTTTTCATTTTCTGTGTATTTTTATTCTTTCCTCTGATTTTACTTTTGTTTGGAAAGTCATTAGTGGGTGGTTATGGAACTGTACAATAAGAATCATAGTTATAGCTTAAGCTTTGATCACGACTCATGTTCACGTTGACTTATATGCAATGCAAATAAATATTTGTTTGTGGATTTAGTTGTTTTACAAATACTAACAGCCAAAAGGAACACACAACACAACTCTTAGCAAGTTATCGTCTCTAAGATGATGACACTTTCTTTAAGATGAAGAAGGGTGTACACATCATCAATGTTGCGAGAGGAGGAGTTATTGATGAGGATGCTCTTGTCAAAGCACTTGACTCTAGAATTGTTGCTCAGGTCAACCTCCACCTCTTTCATTCAAAAAAGTTTATTTTGCAGAATATTATTGGTTGCCTAAGATATGAGACATAAATAACATAACTAACTTTTATAATAGTAGATAGATGAATAGATGGTGTTAATTTAGTTAGTTTATATATATATATATATATATGCATGCATATCTTCCTAGTGACACACCAGCACCACTTGTGAAGCACCACTTGTGAAGTGCATAGAAGAGGAACTTGAAATTTTAAGAGGAGATGGAAAAGGAGAGCGTAGGGAGCATGACAGAATCTATGAGTATGGTGTCTACAATGATTTGGGAAATCCATATAGCAACCAAAAATATGCTTGCCCTGTTCTTGGAGGCTCCACCTTTCCTTACCCTCGTAGAGGAAGAACAGGAAGACCACCAATTAGAAAAGGTTTATATATATATATATATCTGTGTGTGTGTGAAATCATAGTCTTAATTATTATTTTACTATGTTAACAGATCCTCACAGTGAGAATCCAAGTGATTTTGTTTATATTCCAAGGGATGAAGCATTTGGTCACTTGAAATCATCTGATTTCTTAGTTTATGGACTAAACTTTCTTATTTGCTCAAGAATTGGACCAACAAGATGATTTGAACTCAGGTATAAGGCTAACAAATTTGTTAATTTCCCAATTTCCTGAGGTATGGAACCATTGATTTGATTATGAAAAAGATCAAGATTCTCTAATGAGGTGAGATTTGCTAACAAGTTTATAGTGCTAATCAAGATTAATCTCTTACTTATCAATGAATGAATTTCAGGAAGCAATGCAAAGGAAAGCTCTGGCTTGTGCAACAGCTGCTGAATCATTGGAGGAGGCCAATACTATTGAATGTATCAAAAGAAATTTAAGGTAATGGTCCAAATTTCATATCTTTATTTACTGGTTGACATATTTTGCTAACAAGTTTATAGTGTGAACTCTTAATTATTAGGTTCACTTACTTAATTTTGAAAAATAATATATATTTGATTTATTGAAATTGTTCTTCTTTAAGAAGAAATTTAGCTGATGTAGGAAAAATGTGGGAAGGAATGTTGATTTCTTAATTAATTACTTAAGCAAATTCTTACTAAAGTAGGGTGCTTTGATTACTTATGTACTTTAATAAATGACCATATTTATTTTCAATAAATACTCAATTCTAGTTTTTCTTTTATTTTCTTACACAAGAAGTGAAAATGTTTTGTTCATGAATATGCAAAATCAGTTTATCCTATCTTTTTCTTGGTGATGATATTATAAATTATTTAGGCTATATTTCATTTTTTGGATCTTTGTTTCTGAATTTGCAGACTATCCGATTGTGTCAATAGAAGATACATTTGACAAGGAAGATTAGGAGCATATCAAGCATTTTTGTAGTCTTGGAATTTGTCATGTTTAATTTCTTAAGCAACTGATATTTTGTATGGTATAAGCTTTATTACATAATATTTTCATTGGCAAATAATAACAATACTTCTTGGGCCTTCGAGTAGGTTAACTAAAGCATATAGTTTAATTTTTTGTGCAAATTATTTGCATATGATCTTGCATTGACTTCAGGACAGGTAGAAGCATCTTTGTCTCATGATTAAAGGGCCTTATCAATTATGAACAAAATCCTTTTCTATTATTAGTATTAACAAGATCTTTGTCTATTATTTATATAATCCCATCTGCAAGGAGTATCATGGGTTGGATTCCATGAAGAGAAGACAGTGGCAGTGGCAGTGGCAGAGTCGAAGGAATTGAAGGTTGAAAGCCATGAAAGAAGAGAGAGACCTTCTTGGTTTAGAGCAGAGATGGATTGAAGCAAGGTGATAATATTGAGAAACAAGATAAGATGAGTTAATGCATTTTTTTTTTTTTGGTTTCCCACGGTTTTTGCCGGCCCGGAAGGCCAAGGACTAATCCCTCGTGGATCTGAGCTCCATTTAAGGGTTTGCCGCTGGCCAATTAGTTGCTGCACACACAAGGCGGGGATCGAACTCCCAACCCTTGCTTAAGCGGACAAGTGAGCTAACCACTTGACCAACCCAAGTTGGTTAGTTAATGCATTCTTTGACATGATGAGGTTGGTGTTTTGTGCTACTGTTGTATCCTCATCCAAACCACTACTAGAAACACAGAGTTTTCCGACGGGCTTTTCCGACGGCTTTTAAACCGTCGGAAAATTCCGAGGGGTTTCCGATGGCATCATCCGCTGACCACAAAGCGACATCAAATTTAAGACAAACCATCGGAAAACCCTCGCAAAATAGCGCGGGAATGCGCGTCATCTTTCCCGCCATAATATACCGATGGACTTCCGAGCACAGGCATAACCGCCGTCGGAAGACCCTCGGAGGTAATAATATGTTCCGGCGGACTTCCGAGGGTTCTTGACAGGGTTAGGGTTAGGGTATGGGGTTTCTGGAGATCGTCGGAAGACCCTCGAAGAAATAATAATTTTCGGCGGTTTTCCGAGGATTTTGCACAGGGTTAGGGTTAGGGTGTAGGGGTTCTAGAAACCGTCGGAAGACCCCCAGAACATCATATAATATTTCGGCGGACTTCCGAGGGTTCTCGACAGGGTTAGGGTTAGGGTATGGGGTTTCTGGAGACCGTCGGAAGACCCTTAGAGGAAATAATAATTTGCGGCGGTTTTCCGAGGGTTCTGGACAGGGTTAGCGTTAGGGTGTGGGGTTTCTGGAAATCGTCGGAAGACCCCCGGAAAATCATATAATATTCCGACGGACTTCCGAGGGTCCATGACAGGGTTAGGGTTAGGGTATCGGGTTTCTGGAGACCGTCGGAATATCGCCGGTACTGGATGCATATCATACTTAACTTTAATTATTGGATTTAAGGTGATATTAAACGGATTTAAATGTCCGGATTGTTTCTATTAGTAAAAAAATAGTAATAAATGATATTTCGTCCAATAAAATCTTTAATTAGTTGAACGGTGTGTTCGAAGTAGCCAACAACATTGACGACTGACTTGAGAGCCAGAGAGACTCCTAAGTACTTATATATAAGAGAACACCAAGATAACTCATCAATTGAGTTCATCAGGACAATACACCTCATGACAACAATAATATATGATGGATCGTTTGTTATATATTAACAATTAAACTGATTAAATTAACTTATTAGTATAAATTAATCTAATTTGTTAAGAGTTGCATGGACAACCGTCGGAAAACCGTATGAAAATTCACTGTTCCGGCGGGTTTCCGAGGGCTTTCAGACACCGTTTGGATTGAGATTCCCTCCGAGCATGACTGAAACGCTGCGTTTTATGGTGTCCCATCGGAAAACCCTCGGAAATTTAAATTTTGAATCACCGAGGGTTTTGCTGATGGAAGTTGGCCCATTAGGGTTTGGGCGCCAATAGACCGTTCAATGAAACGGTGCGTATCATGTAGCCGTCGGAAACCCATCGGAAACCTCCCGGTATTGTTGAACTTAAACAAGAGACTGCGTCTCCTTCCTCACTCAGCGCCGTAACTCCTCTCTCTCTCTCTCTCTCATCCGCCAGCCTTCACGCCGCCGTCGACGGTGGTTTCCAAAAAAGGAGACCACCATCTTGCTCACGGTGAGTAGAGCTACCTTTCTAACCGATTGGTTTTTTTCTTTGGTATTTATTTTGAATTTTTTTTCTCCCAACAGAGCCCCGCGAACCACCCGCCGCCGCCTCGTCTGCACCACCGCCGCTGACTCTGCCCCACTGCCGCGTCCTCTGCCCGACCGTCGCCGCTACGCTGCCCAGTCACGGTTCGCTGCGCCACCACCACATCCGCCGCTGCCCGCCGCCGCCGCCGCTGTCACCACCACTCCCGCCTCTGCCTGGAGCTCTGCCGCTGCCGCTGCCTTTACTACTCTGTGAAGGTAAGTGTTGTTAAATTTTTTAAGTTATAATTGATAAATTGATAATTAGCATCAAATTAAATTTTGATAAATTAAAATTGATAATTAAACTTAAAATTGAAAAATATTTATGTGATAAAATATAATTGAGTGAGTTTTGGTAAACTAATTTCATAAAATATATTTCATAAAGTACAATACATGATTAATAAGAAAGTTAGATCAATTAAAATTTGTACGTATACTTGAAGAGGAGGGCATACACAATTTTCCGTCTCTTGTGCGACTGGAACATGTCGCGTCCCTGGTTTGAGCCAGTGATCAGACTTGTTCCAATCGCGAAGAGACGGGAAAAGTGTTATGTCCTCATCAATCAACAAAGATAAAACTTAAGAAAGTTAGATCAATTAATTAAGCAAAGATCAATTAAAATTTGTACGTATACCTGAAGAGGGGAGTACACAATTTCCCGTCTCTTTTGAGATTGGAACATGTCGCGTCCCTGGTTTGAGCCAGTGATCAGACTTGTTCCAATCTCGAAGAGACGGGAAAAGTGTTAGGTCCTCATCAATCAGCAACGAGAAAAATTAAGAAAGTTAGATCAATTAATTAAGCAAAGATCAATTAAAATTTGTACGTATACTTGAAGAGGGGCATACACTATTTCCCGTCTCTTGTTAGATTGGAACATGTCACGTCCCTGGTTTGAGCCAGTGATCGGACTTGTTCCAATCTGGAAGAGACAGGAAAAGTGTTAGGTCCTCATCAATCAACATATATAGTGGTATAATAAGAATTGTTATTTGTTGGAAAATTTGACCAAAATTTTGATATTTGTTGATTGTTATGTTTGATGATAGTATGTTCATATATTAAATCAATCTCACGATGATATATGATTGTTGTATAATATGATTGGTATATGTTATGATATTGATGTTCAAATTACATATGTTGCTAAGAACCTTATGGTAGATGACTTTGACTGAGACCGGTCCTTATCTCCGGCAATTGATATTTATTTGTTAACTTTGTCTGAGGCCGTTCCTTATCTCCGGCAATTGATGAGTTATTGGTTATATATAGGTGCACTATGTCAAAATTAGGTTAACTGAAAATGTGTTTAATAAAAACTTATATAATAAAGAGATATTAATGTAAAATATGTTTAATGAAATTTCTAACAATGAATTAGGTTGCTACACTGTAAAACACACTATAATGTCTCGTGCGGATCGATCGTGGATGTACGATAGGCTTCATCATAATAGAGGCGGAATTAAACCATCATTCATTAGAGGTCTCGATGTGTTTATGGATGTTGCATGTAGAACTGAAGAGTACATTGCAGAGGGTAAGATAAGGTGTCCGTGTGCCAAGTGTAGGTGTCGGAAACTTTCAGAGGTTGATAATGTAAAGGTTCACCTTATGCAGTATGGTTTTAAAGCAGACTATTATGTGTGGACCCAACATGGGGAGGAAATTACGGTAGAGGAACATGGTGGATCGGGAGTGGGTGAAAGTAGTAATCCTGTTGCATGGCAAGAAAATTTGAATTGTTACGAGCAGATGATTTTTGACGGATACTTCACTGAGACAAGAGGAATTCCTGAACCGGTTGAGGAAGTCCTTAATGAAGATGCACAAAACTTTTTTAGACTACTGGATGCTGCACATCAACCTTTATGGGAAGGTTGTGTTCATTCAGAACTATCCTTAGCGGTTCGAATGCTTAGTATTAAGTCTTAGGGTAACCATAGTCAGAGTCCATTTGACAAGTGGGCAGATTTGATACGTGAGCTTAGTGTTCAACCAGATTGTATCCCAAGAGACTTTTATCAAGCTAAGAAGTTGGTTAGTAAATTAGGATTGTGCGAGGTGAAGATTCATTGTTGCGTCAATGGGTGTATGTTGTACTACAAAGATGATTCAGAGCTTACACAATGCAAGTTTTGTGAAAAACCTAGGTATAAACCCAAACGTCGTGGCTGTCATAGGTCTAAGGAGGTTCCTCAAAAAAGAATGCATTATTTGCCTCTTATACCTAGGCTTAAGCGATTGTATGCCTCCATGAGTTCTGCTCCGCACATGAGATGACATTTTGATAATCAAAGGTTTGATGGTGTGATGACTCATCCGTTGCATGGGGAAGCATGGCGACATTTTGATCAAACGCATCCTGAATTTGCCGCGGAGCCTCGAAATGTGCGCTTAGGTTTGTGTTCTGACGGATTTACTCCCAACAGACAGTTTGGTAAGCCTTACTCTTGTTGGCCGGTTGTGATAACACCGTATAACCTACTTCCTGAAATGTGTATGAAAGACCCATACTTGTTCTTAACATGTATAATCCCCGGTCCAAATAACCCAAAAGCAAAAATTGATGTGTACCTTCAACCGTTGATTGATGAGTTGATTGAGTTATGGAATGAGGGTGTTATGGTGTACGATAATTCCTCCAAGCAAAACTTTCTGATGAGAGCAGCACTAATGTGGACTATCAACGACTTCCCCGCATATGGGATGTTGTCTGGGTGGATGACACAAGGAAAATTAGCGTGCCCGGTTTGCATGGCTAACACCAAGGCATTTACCTTGAAGTATGGCGGAAAGAACTCGTGGTTTGATTGTCACTGGAGATTTTTACCAGATGATCATCCATATCGGCGTAACAGGTACGGTTTTAAAAAGAACACAATCGAAAGAGATCCACCACCGGTAAGAATTACTGGTGAATATTTATGGGAGGAGGTAAAATATATACCCAAGATCACAGAAGTTGGGCAGCAAGTGAAACCACAGGGGTATGAGAGAGATCATAACTGGACCAAACAAAACATATTTTGGGAGCTTCCATATTGGAAGGATCTATTGGTCCGTCATTGTCTAGATGTGATGCACATAGAAAAGAACGTATGGGACAACATAATGCACACAATCATGGATACTGATTGGACCAAAGACAATATAAAGGCAAGATTGGATGTGGCTGAGTACTGCAAACGACCTGAGTTAAATTTGCAGGATCTAAGGGATGAACGTGTTTGTAAGCCGAAGGCGTCGTATTCATTAACCAAGACTCAGAGAGAATTAATTTGTAAATGGGTGACGGAGCTCAAAATGCCTGAGAGTTATGCCACTAACTTGGGGAGATGTGTCAACCTTGATCAAAGTAAGTTTGTCGGCCTTAAGAGTCACGATTGCCACGTCCTCCTGGAGAGTTTGCTTCCTATAATGTTTAGGGAGCTGCCCGACCATGTTTGGAAGCCATTGACGGAGTTGAGTGAATATTTCAGAGACTTATGTGCGACAACACTCAAGTAGATGATCTTATCACCATGGAGGCGAATATCCCCATGATTCTGTGCAAATTAGAGAGGATTTTTCCGTCTGGGTTCTTTGACTCGATGTAACATCTTCCAATTCACCTGGAATATGAAGCGAGGGTTTGTGGGCCGGTGCAATATGTAACACCCCGACTTTTATTAAGTCCTAATTAAGTGAGATTAAGGGTAATTGACCTTGGTTAGGATTTAATTCGGTTTGGGTGGATAAGTTTCTTCTAGTCAAACCCTTGTGTGTGACGTGATTTAAGTGTGTATATATGTGTTCATTCTATGCTATGTGAATTACGTGTGTAAATTATATGTCATGATAATTATGTGTATTTATGTGAGTGTTCATTGTGTGTGGAAGAGTATGTTGGATGCATATATGAGTTTTAATGATATTTAGATGATGCATGAGGTTATGAATGATGATATAAAATATTTATATGAGTTACATGTTGTTATTAGATAATGTTAGTGTTATATATTATTTATTTTATTTTATTTTATTTTATGTTCCTATGTGTGTATTTCAATTTATATTTAAATATTAGAAAAATTATATGAGCATTATAGTATTATTTGGGGGGATTTTGAGTGTTTTAGTAATTTTAGTGGCGGTGGCCCCACAATGACTCTTGACCTAGCCACTCCCTATATAAACACTAGTAACCCTCTCCAATTGAGAAAAACACTCTCATCCTTCTTCTGAGCCGTCATAGCCATCTTTCTCTCAAGAGCTCCCTAAACCACGAAACACCTATCAAACCTTACCCAATCCAGAAAATAAACTCATATTCTTAATCCTCTCATCAAGCCGGACCTTTTTAACGATTCCGTTTCTCCGTTTAGAGTCTCCGGCATCACCGGACCGTTCGTGGGGCTAGAGAGAGAGGTTTCCAACGAGAGCAACGTCGGGAAAGGGTTTCTCTTTGCATATTTTGAAATTGTCTTCAAGAGATAGGGGTTAGGCATTCTATTTTCATGCATATTGATGATAATTTTATGAGATTAATGTGATAGTCGTTTTTCCCATTAGGGATTTTTGTGTCTTATTATTATTATTATTATTATTATGATGTTACGTAGATATATATACATATATACGCTAATGGCAGCGAGCTTCCTGGCATCAGCGTGAGCGTGAGGGAGCTTTCTATATATATATATATATAGAAATAAATAAAAAGAAGAAAAATAAAAGAATAAAAAAAAACAATTTACTAGTATATGTATATTACTATTACATATTATTATTACATAAACTTATACCTATTAGTATATATATTAGTTAATAACAGGTAGATAACAGGTAGAAATAATAATAATAATAATAATAATAATAATAAAAGAATAATACAGTAAGAACAACAACATGTATAATATATGATATGTAATGATAATAGTAATAGTAACAATAATAGTATAGAAGACAAGATTGGTGATGAATAAAATATAAGAGTTTACAATATACTTAAGGGTAAAGTACAAAGTACAAGTAAAACTAGAATAAAGTATTAGTAAGAAATAATAATAAAATAAACGAGATCATATGACATGAAAGGTATAGAAGTACTGAGAATAATATTTATAAGTAGTTGTATATCATGTTTATTTGATAAAGAGTTGTATTTGTTTATTCTCTATGATGTCAGAGTAAGTAAGTGTATGTGCTATGTTTATTCCATGATGTTAAAGAGTATAAATTGACATGTTTTTACCCTTTTATGCTCCCTAATGCGTTCTACAACTAGTATGGATGATATAAATGAGTTAATTATGGATTGTATGCAAGATTATATGTTGTTTGGATGATGATGTGTGGATATGTTATGTTTATATGAGTTAAATGATTATAGGGGTCGGTGCAACAGAGGTTACAGGAGGGTGAACAGGCCATAAGACATAATAAGTGATAAAGTGATAATGAGTTACAGTTCAGTAAAGTGTCAGAGAACATAGCATGATAATTGATTAAGTTTTCCTATATGATTAGATGACACGTAGAGTACACACACGAAGGCTATAAATTATGTATATTGTATGTATGATGTAAAATGAACAAGAGGCACTTAGGTAAGTCGTTCCGGGAAAGATGATTTTAGAACTTATAACTGAAATTGAATTCATTCATGTCACACCAATTTTATTAATAAACCCGGAGCGGCTCCCCTACTGAGTTACTTCCCAGTACTCACCCCTCGTTTTTCCCCCATTTTAGATGATGAGATTCAGCAGGACACAGGAGTGGATGAGGATCCCGCACAACTTTAGACTTTGCAGTTCATTTAATTATTCTAGACTTATCAGTTTCCGCTTTTACGTTATGGATTATGTTTATTTCAGTCGTTAGCATTTATTTATTTATGTTTACTTTGAGTCCGGACATATGTTAGCCGGTATTTACTTTTCAGTTATGGTTTGTATTCGTGGAGTCTTATGGGTCTCAGTTTTAGGCTCATGAGATGACACCTATTATTACTATTTACCTTCTTGATTGTATGTTTGGGGAGACTATGTTTGTTTATTTCTATTTATTATATGAGGTATTATTCAGACTATATCATGTGTCATATATTATCGCTATAATATTTTCTGCGAACGATTTTCGAAAAATTCTCCCATGTATTTTCCGCGTACAAGTATTTTAAAAACAAGTATAAGTATGATAACAGGAGGTAACCCTTATGAAATGGCCCTAAATGACTATAGCACTAGGGGCTATCTAGGAGGGTGTTACACAATATAGGTGGATATACCCATTTGAAAGAGAAATGAGAGTCTATAAGCGGAATGTCAAGAACAGAGCACAGGTGGAGGGTTCAATTTGTCAGGCATACTTGGCAAAAGAGACATCAAATTTCTGCTCATATTACTTCTAGGATAATGTCCAGTCTCGCAGAACAAGGGTTCCCCGCAACGATGACGGAGGAGAGAGTGAAATGTACCCACCTCTGTCAGTATTCAATCAACCAGGCCGAGCAATTGGTCAATCTGTGGATCCATGGTTGACGGTTGAGGAGTGGACTTCTGCACACCTCCACGTGTTGCTAAATTGTGACGCGATCACACCGTATCGAAGGTAAAATATCAATCTTTACAACCTAATTCTAAAACAATGTAAATAAAAGTTCATCTAATCTAGTGTTATTAATAAATGGCATGTACTATGAACAAATTCATGGGGAGGATTCTCTTCAACAATTTCCGGTATGGTTCAAGGGCTATGTAGGTTACCGTAATAAAACATTTAATTGGTATTGAAATTTTCTTCATCACCTTGGGTAACAAATCATTTGTTTTTGTGAACAATACACGTAGGTACAAGATCCCTCACATAGGGTAACTGACCAATTTTTGCAAGATATAGCTTGGGGACCAAAAAATAAAGTGCACAGTTGGTCAACATACTATGTGAATGGATTCAAATTCCACACTGTAGATTGGGGAAGGGAGATGAACTCATAATTGTGGGGTTTGTGTCAAAGGAGATGCTGGAGAAGGGGAACGAGATTGATATGGTACAATTAAAGAGATCTTAGAGTTTGAATATGTTGGGTTACCAATTAAAAGAATTATGTTATTCTATTGTGATTGGTATGATCCACAACGCCCAACTGGAACTCGATCTCACACTCAGTACAAAATAACTGAGATTAATAGTACACGACGAGAGCAGCGATTTGATCCCTTTATCATTGCTTAAAATGCTCGTCAAGTGTATTACTTATCTTACCCTGGAAAGTGTAAGTCGAAATGGAGGGTCGTAAGAAGGACAAAACTAAGAGGGCGAGTTGAATATGATAACAAATACGTTTTCGACGACCAAGCTTATCAAGTGGATGACCAGTTCCCACAAAGGTTGATTACTGACACTACCATGCCTCCCAACCTTTTATCCGATACAGGTGAAGTTGATATTGTTGAGAGTCCATCACATACAGTACGAAGCGAATCCCATAATAATGAAAGTGAGGATGAAAGTGAAGAAACGGAAGGATCCGAGGATGAAGATGAAAGTGAAGAAGATAACGACCGATGAAGTCTTCAAGTATATATATATATATATAATCATATACTAATTTTCTAGGAGATAACACGAAATGTTTACAATTAACAAGTTTACAAAATATTATTTTACAGATACATATGGCACCACGTGGACAAGGTCGTTCCAAGAAGGACGACCCGCTGAGGATTCGAGGTTCCACGTCCTCAGACGCAGCACGGACTACTCCCATCGATCCTATAGAGACTGCTGTCACCCCACCCGCGTCGGTACCTGGCCCACAGTCTGGGGTTATTGGAGGTGCTCCAGACCACCATGTAGTCACTACTGATAGGAGCCACCCCGCTACTGGGGATGGGAGTCAGCCCACCGATACATCTGATCGTTACCCCGTGGGACATGAGCCCACTCGGATCAGATGGGATGACAAGAATGAGTAAGTTTTAAAAATTAATTTCACTATCATGGATAAACGTTATTTTTACTAATATGTAATTTAAAAAATAATGTTTTATATTTTGTAGTTGGATCCCGTTTAAGGATGAAGCTCACAAGATTATGGAGATCATACAGAGCCATTTTGATGCTCCGTATCTCAAGTTCTCCAAGATCCATGTGCCCACGAGAGACATGTGGTATAGGGAGTGGAAGGTAAACTTTAATTAATTCACTTTTTAATAACCCAGCTTATTATGATCTTTTCTGTACATTCTATTTGACACTAACTTTTTTTCCTGTAAACATTGCAGAAAGATTTTCTGATATTCCTTGAGGAGGAGCCAGCCATCAGACGGGCTTGGAACTTCAGGGCCAGGAAGAGGTTCAGGGAGATGCTCAGGGATATTCGGGACGGGACTTCATGCTTTCAGTGGATCCCTGAGCGTCACCTCCAAGTGCTGCGGGAGCACTGGGCCACCGATGCCTTCAAGGCTGAGCAGGCTCGCAACAAGCTGAATCGGGCCTCACTTAAGGGTGGTTCCCTCCACACCGGCGGCTCTACCACTGTTGAGGGCACACGAGCACGATTGGTATGTACATAATGTTTAATATCAATTAACTATGTTATTAAACCTATTGTTTTAGCACAAAATACTAACATAAACTCACTTCAACACAGGCCCGAGAGTTGAGGTGCACCCCCACTCATAGTGAGGTCTTCGACCAGACCCACATGAAGAAGACTGAGAGGGGGAAGGAATGGGTGGATGAGCGCTCCAGGAACACCTATGTGAGTATACATATAAAATTTGTGTCTGTATAATTTTGTGAGTAAACAGTTAATCTTTATTTACAATAGCACTTACATTTTTTAAAATTGTTTTGATACGTTGCAGGCAGAGTTTAGGCAGAAGTTTGATGAGGCAACACAGGCCTATCAGACTTAGCTTGATGCAGGAGAGACAGCCGAACCTCCTAGTGAGGATAATATTTGGCTGGAGACTGTTGGTGGGCCATATAAGGGCCGTGTTTATGGTACCGACATTGTTGGGTTCACCGACACTCCATCTCCTGCATCGGCCTTTGCATGTGGTTTTGCTGTTGGAGATGACGCTCTTAGGGACCGTGTGCATGCCATGAATGCAGAGCTCCAGCAGCAGGCGCAGACCATCCAGGAGCTACAGCAGAGGCTGCAGAACTAGGAGTCGGACAAGAAGAAGAGCAAGAGCAAGATGTCGAAGTTGAAGAAGAATATGAAGATGTTATTCAAGATGTTTGCGTCTTCTAGCTCTTCTGGAGCCAACCTGCCATCGGGTCTGATCGATGATGATGATGATGATACTAGTGGTGATGAAGGCCACCCGGACTATGAGTAGTCCCTTTCTTTATACTATTTTATCCTTATGTTTCTCTACTACATTCTCATACATTTGATTTCTTTGTTATTGTTATATATTGTTATACTATTTTACTGTAATTTAATTTTTCATAATATTTGTTTAAATAATATATATAAATATATCGATAAAACAATTCGATTATTTCGTACTAATGATAGCAGATATTATTATTCAATTTTATATGTTAATCAGGTCATACAGAACAAATTTCACAATAAGAATATAAAAAAAAAATTTATTTTTTGTATTATCCGTCGGAAATTACTGAAATTACCGTGTTGCTGCTTAACCATAAACCATCGGAAATCCATCGGTAAATTCTAACCCATGCCGTTGGAAGACGACCGAAAATGTCCGACGGCAGTTTCTAACCCTACCCGTCGAAAACCTATCGGAAACTTCCGACGATTTCCCTAACCCTAACCGTCGGATATCCATCAGAAACTTCCGACGAGCTTGCTAACCCTAACCGTCGGAACTCTATCTGAAGCTTCCGACGGTTTTTCCGAAATTAATCTGTCGAAAGCTCCTCGAAGTAACTCCGACGGGTTTTCTTAATTTTGCCGTCGATAGTTTTTTCCGACGAGCCGTACTCCGACGGGTAATTTTTTTTAAAAAAAAACTGTCGGGAACCCATTGGAAATTATTTTCGCCGTCGGAAGCCCATCGGAAATCCCCTCGGAATTTTCCGTGTTTCTGGTAGTGAACATAGCATCACTAGTCTCTCACACAGTTATTACTCTCTTATGTTCTCGTTATCTTGGATAGTTGGATATTGAAATTCTCCATATCCCCATTTAAGGTTACTGATAAAGATGTAGACATTTTCTTTATTCTTCATCCTCAAACACCACTTCATATTATTTCTATTTTTATGTTTGAAGTGGGTTTTATTTTACAGCTTAAGCTAAAAGAAAGTTGCAATGATTATGTTGTATTGTGGTTTTTGATGTTAGATGATATTTTATTTCTCGTGGTGACAGAATCTGTTTCTAATAGGAGTGCTAGGTAGTAGGATTTGATGATGATGATTAGAAAGGGAAAAATAGAATGTATGTGAAAGTTAATGTGGTTATTTAGATAGGAGCTAACCATATTCTTTTTGCTTTCTTTCTTATTTTGATCTATACTGACTAACTCATATTTGCTTGTATTTTGTGGCAATAACTATTGTCATTAAAAGTTTTTTTCTTTATTTTTGCGGTAATAGAAATGGCCGCTAAAAGCAAGTAGGATAACACTTTTAGACATATATTAGTGGCCATATAAATTGTCATAAATAATTGCCGCCGTAGATTTGATATTTTTAGCGACAATTATTTTAGTTTTTACCGGCTTTTATAAGAATGACCACTAAATACTTTTAGCGACGATGGATACAATGACCCATTAATAATGACTGCTAAAAATTTTAGTGGCAATTTTTATGATCACTAAAAACATAATTAATGACTATTAAAACCAATTATTCTAGTAGTGACATTAGGATGAGACATGAGACATTCTCGGATTCCTTATTTGAATGATGCGACTTTAGATCCTACATATGATGTGATGTGATTATTTTCTTCAACACAATAGAGTTGCTAGACATAACATAAGGAAACAATTAATAATGCTCGACGTATAACAGAAATACGTCTAATTTATATCCAACGTGTGCTATCCATGTTAAAGGATGTGTGTTATACATATACACATATACGTATAGCACACATCCTGTAATATGGATAACACACGTTGAATACAAGTTGGACGTATTTATGTTGTACGAGAAATATTACTTGGCCATTAGGAATGTTTCCCTATTTTTGAGTTCCAATTGAATTTTGATATAAAATTTGTGGCAGACTTCACTATTTCAGACTCAATAACATGGGAAATGAGAAGATGATCAATGAGAGAAGTGAGACAATATCTCATTGACTGAATATCGCCACCTTACACGAATGATTAGTTAAATTTACAGTATAATTATAAACGTTTCTTACTTTCAATAATATATTAAAAACTTCAGCATTTCACGAGATACAAATAATTTAAAATGGGAATATTAAGTCACTTATATCTTATTTCGCTCAAAAGAATCATAAATGTGAGAAAATAAAGAAGTAATGAAAAAATAAAAATAAATTTAAGTGCAATTTATTTTAATTGCTAAGGGGAGAGAAATATATGATTACGAAATAGATAGGATAAAAATGTCACAGTGATCACACTCCGACTGGAGATTGAGTGTGTGTTTAGGAGTTTTCACCAATTTAAGTTTAGAAAATTAATTTTGATTAAAAGTAAGTTAGTATTAATGTGATTTATGTTTAAAAATTGTTATATGAAAAATGATTAAGATGAAGTGAATATTTTTCAGAACATAGTAATTAAAGTCACTTTTGAATGTAAAATTATAAAAAGGCAGTTTAATGTTATGATTTTGATATTTTTATTTTATTTGTTTTATTTGTTTTTCATTTTTAAAGAATAATTTTTATAAGTATTTTTACAAATGAAATTATATAAATATAATTTTAGATACTTGAATTACTTTTTGTGTTAGCATGAAATTATAAATACAAATGTATAATAACTTTTTAAATTATAACATGAACACTAATAGAGTTCTGCGGTATACAGACGGATCGGAGATACCGACAGTTTAGAGACAGTATTTATTAAATGCCGAAGACATATAGACGGCAAAAGACTGTCGATTCCGGGATTGTCGGAGTTATATAACCGATGACATAAATAATTGTCGCTATTAATGGGCGCCATTCCGACGGTTAAATAAAAAAATAGTCATCTCTATGTATTTTTTGGCCTTGTCAAATTATTAAATTATTGAATATTATACCTATGATTTAGAGACAGTTTTTTTTTTACACTTACGGTATAAGGACTGCCTTTTTAATTTTTTCTATAATTTATATTGACAGAATAGAGATGATTTATTTAATTATTTTATATGACATATCGACGGAATAAAGACGGATTGACATTTTAAAAGAACATGATATACCAACGACATACCGACGACTATAAATGGAAATAGCAATTTTAAATATTGATGGAATACATTCATCTAATTAAAAATTGTAAAAAAAAATAGTACAAACATCTATGTAACACATCGTAATATAAATGTAAAATAAAATTAAATTTGATAATCAATTAATCAAGTAATATTTATCATAATTAAACATAAACAGTAATATAAAATTTATTTAAAACCATGTAGACAATAATACATAATAAAAATGTAATAAAATATAAATGTCATAATAACGTACAATATATAATAAAAAAATGATGAAAAAAAATCAGTCCTAATGATACTCTTCAGCATCAGAGTCAGAGGAGGAAGAGGAAGATAATTCTTCAGCAATCGGGGGGTGATCAGAATGTCAGCAAATCTTGAAGCTGAAGGTGCCATCCTCTTGAAGAGGATGTTCATGTGGCGCTTCATCTCCTTCAGCGACTTTTTCACCTTCAAGTGCTTCTTCTTATCCTTCTCTGGCCGGCCTCTCATCTACTGCAGCTCTCCCTTCAAAGACTCATTCTCTTGAGCCTTCTCATGCAGTTGTTGGATGAGTGTGGCCTGAGTCTATAACTCCTCATTCATGGCGTTCACTCGCTCTTGGATGATATCATCTCCAGAAGCAGATGTAGGAGATGGCATGCCGGTGAGCCCATAATGGCCAGTGCCATATAAACGGCCCTGGTAAAGGCCACCGACAATCTGCAGCCATATAAGATCATCATCAACTAGATCAGGTGTCTCTCCTGCATCCACCTGGGTCTGATACTAGAGTTGTGCCTCCTCGAGCCTCAGAGTGTACCCGGTCTGTAACAAATATAATTCAGTTAATCATTCAATAGTAACATATAATTGATAATTATTGTAACATTAGTAAGTGTGAAATTAGTTTGGAACTTGCGTAAGCACGTTCGGAGCGAGCGTCAACCCATTCTTTCCCCTCTCAGTCTTCTTCATGTGAGTCTTCATGAAGAGCTCTGTCTGAGAGGGGGCGCTGCAGCTCGCTGGCCAATAAGGAAAAAAACTGAATGAATGTTGAATTATGAATAATAGTGGGCTAAATAATTTGAATAACAATTATGAAATATTACCAGACAGGCAGTTGCCCTCGACTGTAGTCGAGCCTCTAGTGTGGAGTGATCCATCCTTCAAGGAGGCCCGATTGGCCTTCGCCTTCTCCTGTGTCGCTTTAAAGGCGCCAGTCCCCCAATACCCCTTGAGGACCTAGAGGTGGGCATCAGATAACCAAGTGTGCCTACCACGACCAAGGCGAATGTCATACAATAACTCCTGGAGGCACTACTAGAAACACGGAAAATTCCGAGGAGATTTCCGATGGGCTTCCGACGGAAAAAATAAATTCCGATGGGTTCCCGACGGTTTTTTTCAAAAAATGACCCCTCGGAATCCGGCTCATCGGAAAAAACCTTCGACGGCAAAATGAAGAAAAACCGTCGGAATATCTTCGAGGAACTTCCGACAGTTTATTTCGAAAAAACCGTCGGAGGCTTTCGATAGAGTTCCGACGGTTAGGGTTAGAAAGCTCGTCGGAAGTTTCAGATGGACTTCCGACGGTTAGGGTTATGGAAGTCGTCGGAAGTTTCCGATTGGTTTGCGACGGGTAGGGTTAGAAATTGCCGTTGGATATTTCCGGTGGTTTGGGTTAGAAGTTACCGAGGGATTTCCGATGGTTTTTGGTTAAAAAGCAACACGGTAATTTCATTAATTTTCGACGGATTTCCGACGGAAATTACAAAAACAAATTATTTTTTTTATTCTTATTGTGAAATTTGTTCTGTATGAGATTAACATATAAAATTGAATAATAATATCTGCTATCATTAGTACGAAATAATCGAATTGTTTTATCGATATATTTATATATATTATTTAAACAAATATTATGAAAAATTAAATTATAAAATAGTATAACAATAACAAAGAAATTAAATGTATGAGAATGTAGCAGAGAAACATAAGAATAAAATAGTATAAAGAAACGGACTACTCATAGTCCGGGTGGCCTTCATCACCACTGGTATCATCATCATCATCATCGATCAGACCCGATGGCAGGTTGGCTCCGGAAGAGCTAGAAGATGCAAACATCTTGAATAACATCTTCATATTCTTCTTCATCTTCTTCTTGTCCGACTCCTGGCTCTGCAACCTCTGTTGTAGCTCCTAGATGGTCTGCGCTTGCTGCTGGAGCTCTGCATTCATGGCATGCACACGGTCCCTAAGAGCGTTATCTCCAACAGCAGAACCACATGCAGAGGCCGATGCAAGAGATGGAGTGTCGGTGAACCCAGCAATGCCGGTACCATAAACACGGCCCTTATATGGCCCACCAACAGTCTCCAGCCAAATATTATCCTCACTAGGAGGTTCGGCTGTCTCTCCTGCATCAAGCTGAGTCTGATAGGCCTGTGTTGCCTCATCAAACTTCTGCCTGAACTCTGCCTGCAATGTATCAAAACAATTTTAAAAAATGTAAGTGCTATTGTAAATAAAGATTAACTGTTTACTCACAAAATTATACAGACACAAATTTTATATGTATACTCACATAGGTGTTCCTGGAGCGCTCATCCACCCATTCCTTCCCCATCTCAGTCTTCTTCATGTGGGTCTGCTCGAAGACCTCACTGTGAGTGGGGGTGCGCCTCAACTCTCGGGCCTGTGTTGAAGTGAGTTTATGTTAGTATTTTGTGCTAAAACAATAGGTTTAATAACATAGTTAATTGATATTAAACATTATGTACATACCATCGTGCTCGTGTGCCCTCAACAGTGGTAGAGCCGCGGTGTGGAGGGAACCACCCTTAAGTGAGGCCCGATTCAGCTTGTTGCGAGCCTGCTCAGCCTTGAAGGCATCGGTGGCCCAGTGCTCTCGCAGCACCTGGAGGTGACGCTCAGGGATCCACTGAAAGCGTGAAGTCCGTCCCGAATATCCCTGAGCATCTCCCGGAACCTCTTCCCGGCCCTGAAGTTCCAAGCCCGTCTGATGGCTAGCTCCTCTCAGGGAATATCAGAAAATCTTTCTGCAACGTTTACAGGAAAAAAAGTTAGTGTCCAATAGAATGTACAGAAAGATCATAATAAGCTAAGTTGGGTTATTAAAAGTGAATAAATTAAAGTTTACCTTCCACTCCCTATTCCACATGTCTCTCGTGGGCACAGGGATCTTGGAGAACTTGAGATACGGAGCATCAAAATGGCTCTGTATGATCTCCGTAATCTTGTGAGCTCCATCCTTAAACGGGATCCAACTAAAAAATATAAACCATTATTTTTTAAATTACAAATTAGTAAAAATATTGTTTATCCATGATAGTGAAATTAATTTTTAAAACTTACCCATTCTTGTCATCCCATCTGATCCGAGTGGGCTCATGTCCCACGGGGTAACGATCATATGTATCCGTGGGCTGACTACATGGGGTTCTGGAGCACCTCCAATAGCCCCAGACTGTGGGCCAGGTACTGACGCGGGTAGGGTGACGGCAGTCTCTGGAGGATCGCTGGGAGTAGACTGTGCTGTGTCTGAGGACGTGGAACCTCGAATCCTCAACGGGTCGTCCTTCTTGGAACGACCTCGTCCACGTGGTGCCATATGTATCTGTAAAATAATATTTTGTAAACTTGTTAATTGTAAACATTTCTTGTTTTCTCCTAAACAATTAGTATATGATTAAATATATATATAAACTTGAAGACTTCATCGGTCGTTATCTTCTTCACTTTCATCTTCATCCTCGGATCCTTCCGTTTCTTCACTTTCATCCTCACTCTCACTATTATGGGGTTCGCTTCGTACTGTATGTGATGGACTCTCAACAATATCAACTTCACCTGTATCGGATAAAAGGTTGGGAGGCATGGTAGTGTCAGTAATCAACCTTTGTGGGAACTGGTCATCCACTTGATAAGCTTGGTCGTCGAGAACGGATTCGTTATCATATTCAACTCGCCCTCTTGGTTTTGTCGTTCTTACGACCCTCCATTTCGACTTACACTTTCCAGGGTAAGATAAGTAATACACTTGACGAGCATTTTGAGCAATGATAAATGGATCAAATCGCTGCTCTCGTCGTGTACTATTAATCTCAGTTATTTTGTACTGAGTATGAGATCGAGTTCCAGTTGGGCGTTGTGGGTCATACCAATCACAATAGAATAACATAATTCTTTTAATTGGTAACCCAACATATTCAAACTCTAAGATCTCTTTAATTGTACCATACCAATCTCGTTCCCCTTCTCCAACATCTCCTTTGACACAAACCCCACAATTATATGAGTTCCTCTCCCTTCCCCAATCTACAGTGTGGAATTTGAATCCATTCACATAGTATATTGACCAACTGTGCACTTTATTTTTTGGTCCCCAAGTTATATCTTGCAAAAATTGGTCAGTTACCCTATGTGAGGGATCTTGTACCTACGTGTATTGTTCACAAAAACAAATGATTTGTTACACAAGGTGATGAAAAATATTTCAATACCAATTAAATATTTTATTACGGTAACCTACATAGCCCTTGAACCATGCCGGAAATTGTTGAAGAGAATCCTCCCCATGAATTTGTTCATAGTACCTGTCATTTATTAATAACACTATATTAGATGAACTTTTATTTACATTGTTTTAGAATTAGGTTGTAAAGATTGATATTTTACCTTCGATACGGTGTGACCGCGTCACAATTTAGCAACACGTGGAGGTGTGGAGAAGTCCACTCCTTAACCGTCAACCATCGATCCACAGATTGACCAGTTGCTCGGCCTGATTGATTGAATACTGACAAAGGTGGGTACATTTCACTCTCTCCTCCGTCATCGTTGCGGGGAACCCTTGTTCTGCGAGACTGGACATTATCCTGAAAGTAATATGAGCAGAAATTTGATGTCTCTTTTGCCAAGTATGCCTGACAAATTGAACCCTCCACCTGTGCTCTGTTCTTGACAGTTCGCTTATAGACTCCCATTTCTCTTTCAAATGGGTACATCCACCTATATTGCACCGGCCCACAGACCCTCGCTTCATATGCTAAGTGAATTGGAAGATGTTCCATCGAGTTAAAGAACCCAGGCGAAAAAATCCTCTCTAATTTGCACAGGATCATGGGGATATTCGCCTCCATGGTGATAAGATCATCTACCTTGAGTGTTGTCGCACATAAGTCTCTGAAATATTCACCCAACTCCGTCAATGGCTTCCAAACATGGTTGGGCAACTCCCTAAACATTATAGGAAGCAAGCTCTCCAGGAGGACATGACAATTGTGACTCTTAAGGCCGACAAACTTACTTTGATCAAGGTTGACACATCTCCCCAAGTTAGTGGCATAACTCTCAGGCATTTTGAGCTCCGTCACCCATTTACAAACTGATTCTCTCTGAGTCTTGGTTAATGAATACGACGCCTTCGGCTTACAAACACATCCATCCCTTAGATCCTGCAAATTTAACTCAGGTCGTCTGCAGTACTCAGCCACATCCAATCTTGCCTTTATATTGTCTTTGGTCCGATCAGTATCCATTACTGTGTGCATTATGTTGTCTCATACGTTCTTTTCTATGTGCATCACATCTAGACAATGACGGACCAATAGATCCTTCCAATATGGAAGCTCCCAAAATATGTTTTGTTTAGTCCAGTTATGATCTCTCCCATACCCCTGTGGTTTCACTTGCTGCCCAACTTCTGTGATCTTGGGTATATATTTTACCTCCTCCCAAAAATCTTCACCAGTAATTCTTACCGGTGGTGGATCTCTTTCGATTGTGTTCTTTTTAAAACTGTACCTGTTACGCCGATATGGATGATCATCTGGTAAAAATCTCCGGTGACAATCAAACCACGAGTTCTTTCCGCCATTCTTCAAGGTAATGCCTTGGTGTCAGCCATGCAAACCGGGCACGCTAATTTTCCTTGTGTCATCCACCCATACAACATCCCATATGCGGGGAAGTTGTTGATAGTCCACATTAATGCTGCTCTCATCTGAAAGTTTTGCTTGGAGGAAATATCGTACACCATAACACCCTCATTCCATAACTCAATCAACTCATCAATCAACGGTTGAAGGTACACATCAATTTTTGCTTTTGGGTTATTTGGACTGGGGATTATACATGTTAAGAACAAGTATGGGTCTTTCAGACACATTTCAGGAGGTAGGTTATACGGTGTTATCACAACCGGCCAACAAGAGTAAGGCTTACCAAACTGTCTAGTAAATCCGTCAGAACACAAACCTAAGCGCACATTTCGAGGCTCCACGGAAAATTCAGGATGCGTTTGATCAAAATGTCGCCATGCTTCCCCATGCGACGGATGAGTCATCACACCATCAAACCTTTGATTATCAAAATGCCATCTCATGTGCGGAGCAGAACTCATGGAGGCATACAATCGCTTTAGCCTAGGTATAAGAGGCAAATAATGCATTCTTTTTTGAGGAACCTCCTTAGATTTATGATTGCCACGACGTTTTGGTTTATACCTAGGTTCTTCACAAAACTTGCATTGTGTAAGCTCTGAATCATCTTTGTAGTACAACATACACCCATTGACGCAACAATCAATCTTCACCTTGCACAATCCTAATTTACTAACCAACTTCTTAGCTTGATAAAAGTCTTTTGGGATACAATCTGGTTGAACACTAAGCTCACGTATCAAATCTGCCCACTGGTCAAATGAACTCAGACTATGGTTACCCTCAGACTTAATACTAAACATTCAAACCGCTAAGGATAGTTCTGAATGAACACAACCTTCCCATAAAGGTTGATGTGCAGCATCCAGTAGTCTAAAAAAGTTTTGTACATCTTCATTAGGGACTTCCTCAACCGGTTCAGGAATTCCTCTTGTCTCCGGGAAGTATCCGTCAAAAACCATCTGCTCGTAACAATTCAATTTTCTTGCCATGCAACAGGATTACTACTTCACCCACTCCCGATCCACCATGTTCCTCTACCGTAATCTCCTCCCCATGTTGGGTCCACACATAATAGTCTGCTTTAAAACCATGCTGCATAAGGTGAACCTTTACATTATCAACCTCTGAAAGTTTCCGACACCTACACTTGGCACACGGACACCTTATCTTACCCTCTGCAATGTACTCTTCAGTTCTACATGCAACATCCATAAACACATCGAGACTTCCAATGAACGATGGTTTAATTCCGCCTCTATTATGATGAAGCCTATCGTACATCCACGATCGATCCGTACGAGACATTATAGTGTGTTTTACAGTCTAGCAACCTAATGCATTGTTGGAAATTTCATTAAACATATTTTACATTAATATCTCTTTATTATATAAGTTTTTATTAAACACATTTCAGTTAACCTAATTTCGACAGAGTGCCCCTATATATAACCAATAACTCATCAATTGCCGGAGATAAGGAACGGTCTCAGACAAAGTCAACCAATAAATATCAATTGCCGGAGATAAGGACGGTCCCAGTCAAAGTCATCTACCCTAAGGTTCTTAGCAACATTTGTAATTTGAACATCAATATCATAACATATACCAATCAATTTACAACAATCATATATCATCGTGAGATTGATTAATATATGAACATACTATCATCAAACATAACAATCAATAAATATCAAAATTTCTGTCAAATTTTCCATCAAATAACAATTCTTATTATACCACTATATATGTTGATTGATGAGGACATAACACTTTTCCCGTCTCTTCGCGATTGGAACAAGTCTGATCACTGGCTCAAACCAAGGACGCGACATGTTCCAGTTGCACAAGAGACGGAAAATTGTGTATGCCCCCCTCTTCAAGTATACGTACAAATTTTAATTGATCTAACTTTCTTATTAATCATGTATTGTACTTTATGAAATATATTTTATGAAATTAGTTTACCAAAACTCACTCAATTATATTTTATCACATAAATATTTTTCAATTTTAAGTTTAATTATCAATTTTAATTTAACAATTATAACTTAAATAATTTATATCTCAATTATAACTCAATTATATCTCTTTTTTCAATTATAACAATTATAACTCAATTATATCTCTTTTTTCAATTTTAATTTATCAATTATAACTTAATAAAATTTAACAAATTGAAAAATTAACAACACTTACCTTGAAAGAGTAGTAAGGGCAGCGGCAGTGGTGGTGACAGCGGCGGCGATGGGCAGCGGCGGCGGCGGGCAGCGGCGGATGTGGTGGTGGTGCAGCGAACCGCGACTGGGCAGCGCAGCGGCAGAGGACGCGGCAGAGGGCCGGAGTCAGCGCCGGTAGTGCAGACGAGGCGGCAGCGGGGTGGTTCGCGGTGGCTCTGTTCGGACAAAAAAAAATCAAAATAAAAACCAAATAAAAAAACCAATCGGTTAGAAAGGTAGCTCTACTCACCGTGAGCAAGATGGTGGTCTCTTTTTTTGGAAACCACCGTCAACGGCGGCGTGAATGGTGGCGGACGAGAGAGAGAGAGAGAGAGAGGAGTTACGGCGCAGAGTGAGGAAGGAAACGCGGTCTCATGTTTAAGTTCACCATTACCGGGGGGCTTCCGATGGGCTTCCGACGGCTACATGATACGCACCGTTTCATTAAACGGTCTAATGGCGCCCAAACCCTAATGGGCCAACTTCTGTCGGAAAACCCTCGGTCATTCAAAATTTAAATTTCCGAGGGTTTTCCGAGGGTTTTCCAATGGGAAACCATGAAACGCAGCGTTTCAGTCAAGCTTGGAGGGAATCTCAATCCAAACGGTGTCTGAAAGCCCTCGGAACCCACCGGAACAATAGATTAATTTTAATCTGACAGTACAACTGTAATATTAACAATGATCCTCATATATTGTGTTGTCATAAGGTGTATTGTCCTGATGAACTCAATTGATGAGTTATCTTAGGTTCTCTTATATATAAGTACTGGGAGTCTTCCTGGCTCTCAAGTCAATCGTCAATGTTGTTGGCTACTTCGAACACTTCGAACACACCGTTCAACTAATTAAAGATTTTATTTGACGAAATATCATTTATTACTATTTTTTTACTAATAGAAACAATTCGGACATTTAAATCCGTTTAATATCACCTTAAATCCAATAATTAAAGTTAAGTATGATATGCATCCAGACCCCTCGAAAACCCGCCGGAAATCACTATCACGTCCGAGGGTCTTCCGACGGGATGCCGTGAAACGCAGCGTTTCAGCCACGCGCGAGGGGAATCTCAATCGAAACGGTCCCTGATGCCCTCGGAAAACCGCCGGAACTCGTCCTATTCAGACGGTTTTCCGACGGATGTCCATGCAACTCTTAACATATTAGATTAATTTATACTAACAAGTTAATTTAATCAGTTCAATTCTTAATATATAACAAACGATCCATCATATATTATTGTTGTCATGACCTGTATTGTCCTGATGAACTCAATTGATGAGTTATCTTGGTGTTCTCTTATATATAAGTACTTGAGAGTCTCCCCGGATCTCAAGTCAGTCGTCAATGTTGTTGGCTACTTCGAACACACTGTTCAACTAATTAAAGATTTTATTGGACGAAATATCATTTATTAATATTATTTTACTAATAGAAACACTCCAGACATTTAAATCCGTTTAATATCACCTTAAATCCAATAATTAAAGTTAGTTTATTAAGTATCCAGTACCGGCGGCCTTCCGACGGTTTCCAGAAAACCCATAACCTAACCCTAACCCTGTCGAGAACCCTCGGAAGTCCGCCGAAACATATTATTACTTCCGAGGGTCTTCCGACGGTCCCCAGAAACCCCATAACCTAACCCTAACCCTGTCGAGAACCCTCGGAAGTCCGCCGAAACATATTATTACTTCCGAGGGTCTTCCGACGGTCCCCAGAAACCCCATAACCTAACCCTAACCCTGTCGAGAACCCTCGGAAGTCCACCGAAAACATATTATTACTTCCGAGGGTCTTCCGACGGTCCCCAGAAACCCCATAACCTAACCCTAACCCTGTCGAGAACCCTCGAATTCCGCCGAAACATATTATCTTCCGAGGGTCTTCCGACGGTTTCCAGAAAACCCATAACCTAACCCTAACCCTGTTGAGTACCCTCGGAAGTCCGCCAAAACATATTATTACTTCCGAGGGTCTTCCGACGGTCCCCAGAAACCCCATAACCTAACCCTAACCCTGTCGAGAACCCTCGGAATTCCGCCGGAATAATATATGATTTTCCGGGGGTCTTCCGACGGTTTCTAGAAACCCTACACCTTAACCCTAACCTTGTCGAGGGCCTTCGGTAGTCCGCCGAAAGGTATTATTACTTCCGAGGGTCTTACGACGGCGGTAGTTCCTGCCCTCGGAAGTCCATCGGTATATTATGGCGGGAATGGTGGCGCGCATTCCCGCGCTATTTTGCGAGGGGTTTCTGACGGGTTTTCTTAAATTTGATGTCGCTTTGTGGTCAGCGGAAGATGCCACCGGAAACCCCTCGGAATTTTCCGACGGTAGAAAAGCCGTCGGAAAAGCCCGTCGGAAAACTCCGTGTTTCTAGTAGTGAGGCGCTTCCCGCACCGGCCTCCTCCGACTCTACCCTCCACTTCGCAAAAGCCTTCTACCTCTTCAAATGAGATACCTCCAGAATGCCCTCCAAATGCGGGTCAGGCTGAGATTCAGATGGAAATGTGCAGGCTTCTCCGCTATATAGCTAGGAAGCAATAGTTCTAAGTCCATGATGGAGTTTATGTTAGCCACCCTTTTTGATGTAACAAAGGGGGAGTAGATATAGATAATATTTTGTACATTGGCTAAATGTAAACACTAGGCTAGGACTTAGGGGGAGCAAATATTTAGGGGGAGCCAAAAATTTTTGTAACGTCATGTTCAAAATCAATGAAAAATCAGTATTTTGTGGCAACTATGTTTTTAAGCTTTGTATTTCTATTATCACATAATGGCCAGTGCCAAAAAATTTTGTAACGTCATGTTCAAAATCAATGAAATACACGCTACATTTCTGATAATCGAATACAGTATTCATACATTGCATATTATATCTGTTGATTATCAAAGCCTTCTAAGGAAATAACAACGCCTTCACTCAGAAAGCTAAGTTACTTTCTAAGAAAGCAAAAGTGCATTCTGAATAAGTAACAAACTTAATCAGAAACACTTCAGAACTTAAGCAAAATTATTATCTTAAGACTTAAGTTGTTATCATAAAAAAGGGGGAGATTGTAAGCTCCAGAACCCTTCTGAGAGAAATTCAAATATTCTCTTATTGGTATATAAGTTTTAATGATAACAAAGTAAGTCATAAGCATAAAAATTTTACTTAAGGTATTGCTAATATGTGTGCTAAGTGTCTCAGAAAGCTTAAAATTATTGCACTTCATGAGTAAGAACAAGACATACAACAAGTAGCCTCGAGATTAAATAAAGAAATCATAGCGTAAAAGACATCAGAAAAGATGATCAAGAAACGCAAAAGGTGAAAGTGTGTTTTTGAGGAAAGAACACTTTCGCCTCAGAAAGGTCTCAGAAGACCTTAGCGACTGGTGATTCTCAGAAGGGTCTTCCCTCAGAAGGTTCGCCTCAGAAGTCCGTACAACTCTCAGAAAGTTGGACTCAGAAGCAACCAAGTCTCAGAGCTCAATGGATCTGCATTCAATCTCAGAAAGCTCACTACAACAAGCTAAGGAAGTGGGAACACGCGCACTGTGCTGCTCTGAAAAGTTCCTCATTTCACGCTGACTGTAGCAGGGAGCCGTTCCGAGACAGACTCAGCCACATCAGCAAAGTGAAAGCTTCTCTTTTGCGGCTCTCTTAATGCCTATATATATGATTTCAATTGCAGAGCTTTGTGGCGAAATTCTTGCGCTAAAAACTCTTGATTAAACATGCCAAAACTCTGCTGAATTGAAAATCATTTGCGAAAACAAAGAACTTTCTAAGAAAGACAATTTTTATTAAATTGTTCTTCTAACTTTGCGAAAAATCTTCTAGCTTTGTATTGGTGTAAATTCTTACTTTTGTAAGTTAAATCTAGAAGTCTACTAAGAGAAAATTAAGTCTGTATCTTAATCTTAGTAGTTGTTTTCGAAATCAAACTTCATTCGAAAAACTCTAAGTCCTTCGCTGTTTGAAGGCAGTTTAAGTCCTTAATTGTTTAAGGCAAGTTAAGTCCTCGTATAGAGGCAAGTTAAAGTCCTTAAGTGTTTTAAGGCAAGTAAAGTCCTCGGCTGTGAGGCAAGTTAAAGTCCTTAATTGTGTTAAGGCAAGGAAAGTCCTCTAGTGTTGGAAGCAAGGAAAATCCACTTACGTGGTTAAAGACAGTGTTGTCTGGGAAGGCACATTAAGAAGAATATCCAAAGGAACTCTCAACTAAAGGTTGAGGACTGGAGTAGGTTAGTTAGAACCGAACCAGTATAAAAATTCTCTTGTGTTAAGCTTTTCTCCCTTAAACTCTCATTTACATTTATCATCGAGAAAACTTCAAACACAATCGTAACTTTAACAAAATTGTTAGAATTGGTTAAGTTAAAATCAGAAAGCGTTTAAGAAATATCAAACTCAAATCTTTTTCTTAAACTTCTCAGAAAGATAAAGTTCTCAGAACATTAACTTTCTCAGAAAGCTCATTCCGCTGCAAACTGTCAAACTCTCTTTCTGAGTAAAACAACTTTCTAAGAAAAGTTTTAAGAAGTAATTTTTTAAAACTAGCACGATTCAACCCCCCTTCTCGTGCACAAATACACCTTCACTAACCTTACATTTAGTGGCTCCGATGCAAAATCAGGATGCACACGATCAAAATGACGTCATGCTTCACCATGTGTAGGGTGAGTCATGACACAATCGGTCCTTTGGTTCTCATGCCACCTCATGTGCGCGGGCCAGAACTCATTGATGCATACAACCGTTTGAGTCGAGGTATCAGTGGCAAATAGTGCATTCTTTTTCTGGAGACAATCTTATGCATACGATTCCCACCCCGTTTCATTTTAAACCTTGCTTCATCACAGAACTTGCAATGTGAGAGTTCCATATCCTCCTTATAATATAACATACAAGCATTCTAACAACAATATATCTTTACTTCATGCAACCCTAGTTTCGAAACCAGTTTTTTTAGCTTGATAGTAATCTTTCGGAATTGATTCAGGTTGCTGACTAAGTTCACCTATCAAAGTTGCACACTGGTCAAATGAACTTTGACTTTGATTACCATCAGACTTAATAAATGTCTTCAAACACTTGTAATAGGCCCAAATTCTTGATAAGGAGAAGCTAACTTCAAGGAGCCAAACTTTTGTTGACTTTTTCTGTTGACTTCTCATTAGCCACAAGGTAGACTTGCCATGGAGATTAGGTTGCATACTTTCCGCACGGGGTCACATGTTCTCCCATATTTGTGGAGGGATAGGAGAGATTGATTGTTTTGTATAATGACTTTACTATTATTGTAGTTTGACTATATTTTTTTATTATGACTTGAGCACATTATTGTTATTGTATTTCTTATTAGAGCTTCTGAAATTGACAAATGCAAAACCTTATTTTTCTTAATTTCTTCATATAAAAATTCCTAACTTCTTTTTTTAACATGAATGATTTGTCTAAATGCCTAAACCAAATATCATAACTAACTACACAAGGAACAAATCATAAAATCCTAACTTGAAAATAATATTTAAACATATAAGAAAGTTTGATAGATGATTAATATAATGATTACGTAAAAATTTTTTTACAAGTTAAAAAAACTTTCTTTGCATTTTTTACGCAGTGTTAGCACCCGAATTTGGCATAGTCGAAGTCACATTAGTCGAGAAAGGGAAATTTAAGGATTAGTCGAGATTGTGTTAGCAATCGAAGATCTTTAGCTGAACCTCGTGCTAGTCGTAGCTGAGTTTGTGCCATGAAGGAACGAAAGCAGCTTGGTAGTTGCGAAAAGAACAGGTTGAGCCCGACAAGTTTGGTTGGGGCAGTTTCGCGTAAAAGAAAGTGCAGAATGTGGGTTTAGCGATCGTAGGTGTTGATAGTGTAACTCCCAAGTAATTAGCCCTTAATGCTTAAGTCATCTTAGGCCAATCATCAAGGGTCACGTCATGATTGCATAGTTTGTTTCTTTACTTTAAAATAATATACGCGGAAAATACATGGGAATTTATTTTGAAAATATAATACCGTGAAAATAGGGGCAACCATCAATATATATAAACGCTAGATATAACCATACACAATATATTTTTATAAATAAGGGAATAACATATATGGAAGCTCTATGCGCGTCCATCTTCACGTCCACCGTGAGTCTCTGCATGCAAGGTCACGTGATTCACTAAAAAATATAGTGTGAGTACTAGGAAGTAACTCAGTAGAGGTAGTCGCCCCGAGTTTAATTTGAAAATGGTGAAACTGTTGGGAAATCACGCATAAAGGCGCATCGGAAAACAAAAACTTTTATGCAATTCCCACCCAAGGACCCATGTGAATGAACATGATTCATCTATGAATTACCTGTTGAAGCGTTATCGCAATACGATTTGCGAACAACACTTGTTCTTGAGTTCTTCAAAAGTTCTTGTTCTTGAATTCTTCAACTCTTGAAATCTTGAATTCTTGAACTCTTCGATTCTTGAAGTCTTCAAATCTTGAACTCTTCTAATTTTGAACTCTTCAAATCTTGAACTCTTGAACTCTACAAATCTTCAAAAGGAGTTATGTCAAACTCTTCCGTCGCAAGTGTAGCGACGACCTAGAGATATCCACACAGCAGTTGTGGATGTCAAACACCCACCTTGATGCTTTTCTGAAACTCACTATGCTAGTAGTGAGAAACAGAGAAATAAGGATTTCTAGAGAGAGGCTATGTGTATGTAAAATGACTTGCTAAAAGGCTCCTTGGGTGTTGCTATTTATAGCCAACACTCAACGTAAACCTAAGCCTTGTTGGGCCCATCTTATGGAAGCCCATTTAAATTAGTCACACTAATTTTTACCCTAATCCTTATTAGGACCATCTCATGGAGGCCAAATTAAATTAGTCACACTAATTCAATCTTATTCTTTATTAGGCTCATTTCATGAAGCCCAATTAAATTAGTCACACTAATTTATTCTAATTTAGCATCAACATTTGGTGTGCGACCCTATAGGTTCTTACAACATTGGCAATATTATTAAATCTCATTTAATAATATAAACAGTGAGCGGTATCTAGCAACACATCACTGCTACCCAAGTTATAAGAAAGTCAACGATTTGACATAACCTTTCTATGATTGACGTTACCGTACACTTCAGTCCCTTTGTCCAAATATCCAGATTTAACACAAGCATGAAATTAGTCATCTTGTATAGTTAAATCATTAGTTTCTTGATCTCCGAGTAGACTGATAAAATAAATGACATTAATGTCACACATTAATTCATTTCAGCATGGCCATGCGTTTACCCAGTCTCACTCATCAAGGGGCCCATAGATATATCTCTTGTAATGTGAGAGGGACAAATTCTATCTACGTTACTCGCACTGCTCACATGACTCGTGATATGCCTAATGACCGACTTTATAATTACCCTGTTACGGATAACGTTTGACGGTATCAAAGCATACAACTTCTCATGTAGCGGATCGCAGTAACTTCAAGTCAAAGGACTACATGTACCATCATCACTATGAGAATCACTTATGACATTCACATTACTATCCATGTAGTGTTCTCAAAGCGGGTCAGTCCAATATATATCACCATATATACCTATGTGCAGACTTGATATAACATATCCATAACCTGTGAGAAAAGGTTATCAGTCCATACACATACTAGTCTCAACGTATTACTGTTGTCCTATTGTTTACAGTAATACTTGACTAGGAACATTTAAGAATGGAGTCTCACTATTAGGTTATGTACCTAATCTTTATTCCATTCTAAGGACATCATAATGTTTATTAAAATAAATAAACAATTAATGAAAACAACCCTCATATATATATAAATATATAAAATAAAATGTCACAATATCATAATAAAACACAACTATAATGGGCCCTCTAGGGAACATACCAACAAAAACATGCTTAGGTTCATTTCAGATATAAATTCGAAAATAATCTTTCTCCAGAATGTTATTAACCTAGGTGCGTCTTGCTAATTTTATACATACATATAACATTACGTATAATATATATATATATATATTTCTGTGTGTGTACTAAGGGCTCTAAAACATATACAGTGAATATAACATAACATAGAATCATTTAGTTTTATCTTTCTTTAACTTTATCTTGCATTAATCTTTTGGCGTATCACCCTCCTGTACATATCCTCCACATCACCGGCCCCTAGGCATGAGCTCATCCTAAACATACGGGGAGAGGGGGTCTCACATTCCCTTACCAATGAAGTCAGTGACTGAGGTTGTCATCCCTCCCTTACCAACTCCATTGGTGACCGAAGGCGGCAGTGTTTTAACATTTAACTTTATATGTGCGCCACCTAGTGATGTCTTGGCCTTTAACATTTAATTTTAACAGTGCGTCATCCAATGATGACTTTAACTTTAACATTACATAATAATATCATTTTCACATAACATGTTATCATCACATAACATAGCATATATCAACATATTATCATACAATTATATCATAATAGCATTAAATCATACCTTAGCATTATATCATAACATATAACAACATATAATCATGCATATAAATCATAATATCATACATAAGTTATGGACAATTCAAACATATCATTCATATAAGCCATGGAACACGTTCGGGCACATAAAGGGTCAACATAGTTTATTTTTGTAGAAATTACAGTGTTGTAATCGATTACAGACTCTCTGTAATCGATTACAGACCCTCTGTAATCGATTAACGGAGGCTTTGTTTTCTCTCGATTGGAAATTCTCAGCTCGTAATCGATTACGAACTCGACGTAATCGATTACGAACACGGGAAATCAGATTCTAGGGTTTCAAAAACACGTTTTTCATAAGTCAATGGCTAAAAGTTGATCTAGAACCTTTCCATTTGATAGAAAATAAAAGAACACATGAATCAATCGATGAAAGGCTTTTCTAAACATTTTTCAATCGGTAAAAACTTGTTTTCTTGAAAATCATTCGATAAGACATAACTCTTTTCATGAACCCTAACGAAAAAAAAAACGAGTTTACAATAATTCAAATGGTAAAACAATCATATACTTCACATAATCATATACTACCAGGCATATCTAAATCCTACCTCTTGTAGACCTCCAAAGCTAATCTACTATGCAATTTTTCTTTGACTTTCTTGGCTTCTCTCCCTCCCAAACGTGCCTAATGAACGGAGCAATGGAATGAGAGGTCCTTAAATAAGAATGCAATCGGTAGTCTTGTAGAGTTTGGTGTGGTGATCATGAATATAATGGTTACTTTTGTGATTGGGTAAGGATTGAAAAAGAATGATGGTGTGGAATGACTATGGCTTAAGAGTTTGAGTGTGAGATGAAATGGTGGAGACAACAATGGTGAAGAATGGCTTAAAGATTGTATTTATAATGGGTCTTATGGTTTTGGGACGGAGGGGCATCATTGAAATACTAAAAAGATAAGTTTGGGGGACCAAAACGCAATAAAACGCGAAATAAAAACGAGGTCTGTACTGTGTAATCGATTACAACAACGTGGTAATCGATTACAGCAGTTCAAAATCACTCAGATTCGAAATCTACAACTCGTAATCGATTACAGACCCGATGTAATCGATTACTGGGCCCCAAAACAACTTTTAAACACTCTGAAACCCCAAAAACTCATACAATAACCTCTCATATGACACACCTATCCTCATACATGATTAAAACAATTTTAAAACATATACTTGGCACATAATTCAAGTCAAATACACGTATCAAGTAATTCACCAACAACACATAAGCATAATAATAATAACATATAAATCAATTAAATTCTAATCAAGGTCAATTATCACTAATTACCATTGACCAAGACCTAATTGAAAAGTCGGGTGTTACAGATAGTGGGGAAGGTGATGCCGAGTTGATCAAGTGTAATGAAGAAGAGATCGTGGGGAGTAATTTCTGAAGGATCAAGGCGGCTATATATATCGACACTTAGCCGAGGTAGAGATACTACGAACAACCTTCAAAGTCATTTATCTTTATTTTACTTTTGTTTCTATGTCTTTAGAGTAGTTTTTAGTTAGTTCAAACTAATAACATTCAAATTTCAAATTGTACTAAAGTTGTTTATATTGTTGAATAAAATCCAAAAGTTACTCTGTTTACCGTTTTCTTTTCTTTTCTTCTATGTCCATAGTTTCTCTTTCCTTAAAGCGAGTGGAGAATCCATAACTAAAGGGTAGAGTCCCCTTTGATGTTAATCGTTTGATTCAATAGATCATTATATTGATTCACATCTCGACTGCATAAACTCAATCGTAATCGAAACAGCTATTTTCACACTAAGCTAAGATGTATTTTATTGTTATATTTAATTGTGATTGATTGAACCAAACATGAGAAACATACTTTTCCGTGAAACATTCTAAAAAATTCTTGAAGAATATTCCAACCAAATGTGTCCTTAAAGTTTTACTTTACATGTGGGTTCGGGTATTGATCCTACTCCAAGCACTTCCGGAGTGTCGGTAAATATAATGATTTCGCCAGAGGGATAATCAATCATCTATCCTCAATGATTACATGAGTAAATTGTTTTATCATGAAATCGTTGACCCTAACAATTTCTTCATTAGGAAAAAAAATATATGAAAACGTTTAGGATATAAAATTTTACACTGGAAATTTTTCTATAAATGGGTAATGTAACGTTGCCCATTTTCATGCTCATAATTCATAACTCATAAGTCGGTCATTCCACCCTCCCACATCCTCTATACTTCAGGTCGACCTATTTATAATCTCCATTCAACGATGACATGTAAGGGGTTTGCAGGAAAATGTACATCTCATGAAGTTCCAAAAAAAACTGCACCGCTCTGTACATCAAAGCTGACAACCAAGAAGAAACAGTACAAATTTATTCGATGTTACTCTATTTGATCCTTTTGGGTCCACCATTTCACAATAGCATTGTTATATAACAAAAAATCAGTCAAAACAATTAATAAGTTATGCATAACATATATAATATAAATTGCACAATGAATATTACATATTGTGCATACCATATATCACATAATGTGCACAACATATATCGCATGTTGCAAAGAAAGATGATACTGCAAATGTGATATATGTTGTGCACAATAAGTGATATATGTTGTGCACTACATGTGATATACATTGTGCATTTTATATTATATATGTTGTGCACAACTTATTAGCTATTTTGGCTGGTTTTTTTGTGACCAAGTATCTCCCATTTCACAATCAATAATGATATTTGTACATACACTTTCTCTTACATATCTTCACCACCCACTTTATCACCTTTGGATTTTGATGTGACATCACTCCATCACTTACATTTCTTTTCTTCACCATTGGATCAAGATGTATGTTTCCTATACATACCAAAAGGTATGTACCAATATCATTGCTCTTTCACAATATATATTTACAACACAAAATGAAGTACATAGAGAGATACAGTTTGTCGTTTTGTTTCAACAAGAAATAGATTAAACACACAAGGATTTTGGCATGGAATGAAAATAACATTTTCCTTAACACTACACCACCTCATCTCATTATTTGGTTGTTTCTAAAATCAATAATGTTTGACGTACAACAGAAACACGTCCAGCTTGTATCCAACATGTGTTATTCATATTACAGGATGTGTGCTATACGTATATGATATACTTATAGCACACATCATGTAACATGGATAGCACACGTTAGATACAAGTTGGACGTATTTCTATTGTACGTCTAACATTACTGTTTCTAAAATCGCTTCTCAATAAGTCTTCCTTCAATTCATATATCATTAATAGGTTGAAAAACTAGTGATGAAATGTGATTCTTGATTTGAGGAAAGGGAACACTATGACCATCTCCATGTTGGTACATGTATAGTGCCGTTCTTCCAGCATTTACTGCAGCATCTTTGAAACCTTGAGGCAGAGAAGAAGTATGAGCTTCTTTATTCATCTTCTTCCATGTTAAGATCAACATTGAATTTATATGTTCTCGAGCATCATCTTCAGAAACTCCATTTTCATTCATGTAGCATTGAATTGACTTTGAATTATCACCCATCTCATTCTCTCGCTAAAAAAGACAAATAAAAAAATTTGAAAAACAAAATATAACAATAAGAAGATAAATGTTGAACTCAAGAGAGTTTTAATGGTACATTTGGTTTTAGAAAATAATATTTATGTTATATTTTCTTTTTGTTGAATTTTATAAAAAAAATATTAGAAACTAAGTGAAAACTTTAAATTAAATTGGATTTTGAAGTTTTTAGTATTTTTTAACAAAAGCTATAGAATAAGAAAATAGAAAATTAACAAGCATTGTTTGAGACACAATAAAAAACCAATCAAAACAGCAGCCAATAAATTGTGCACAACATATATAATATAAATTGCAAAATGAATATTACATGTTGTGCATGTCATATATCACATGATGTGCAGAACATATATTACATGTTGCAAAGAAAGATGATGCTGCAACATGTGATATATATTGTGCACAATAGATGATACATATTGTGTAATGCATGTAATATACGTTGTATATTTTATATTATATATGTTGTGCACAATATATTGATTATTTTGACTGAATTTTTGTTGTGTACAAAGTATTTTCCAAAATTAACAAGAGTGAGATTTTGAATATTACATTAAATGTTCCGAGGTCATTTGCAAGGCGAAAAATTATTGATGAATATCGAATCATGGCAAAGTATTCTTCCAAGTGAACCAAATCCTCCTCTTTGAATGAATGTGGAACCAAAAAGTAACAATGTGTGAGCATTACCGGTGCACCTACGGAAACCCATGCATTTTCCATATACTCTTCAAAGCTTGGTGTATATCCACTATGGTACAACTTTGCCTCAATGAAATATGTCTTACATAGATCTGTCCACTAAAATTTTGGGAAGTACAACAGGACAACACACTATTGATCAATTAAGTACAATTAAAATTGTGTGCATATAAAATGAGTAATGATACATGTAAATCATAAAATCAATCACCATCAGTTATTGTAGTCATTATATGTAATAATTTAACATTTTAAAACTAGTAATCCAACTTTTATTATTATACATTAATTCAACATTTTTAAAAATTGGATTGCTAGTTTCAAAATATCAAAATATTACATATGGTGACTGATTTTGTAGTGTACACAAATCATTTCTCATTGTTTTGGGTTACGGGGTGTTTGGAATACTATTGGAATTCAATTCCCATATGAATTGAATTGAATTCCAGTGTTTGAAACAAAGAAAATCATTTAAGTTGAAATGAAATTCAATTTAATTCCATAGTTTTGGTCCAAAAACTAATCAGAGTCATTTCACTCCGATTTCAATTGAATTTCATTGACATTTCACTTAAAATATGAAATGTCCAAATTATTCTTTTTAAATTACTCTATTTAAATTACTCTCTTCAAATTTCAAAGTGTCTTAGGATAAATTTTCTCATTAAAAAAATTTAATTCGTTTTATAAACATTCTAAACATTGAAATTCAATTCAATTCTACCATTCTACTAATGTATTTTAAACACCGAAATTCAATTCAATTTCATCTATTATAAAAAGTTTCCAAACAAATCGAAATAGAATGTATTTTTTCGTTGATAAAATTAAGAAGGATAATAAAGAAAACAAATAAATACTTACTGCTTTCCTTAGATATGGGGTGATGTTGTGCCCATTCTTTTGTAGGTTTTCAAAAGCCACTTCATTCACAAAGTTATTAAGTGCAAAGTAGCAAATTTTCATGTATTGTGGGAGGATATCAATGATTCTTAGATCCCATCTAGAATACAAAAAATAATAATAATAAAAATAATATAACTATATGTTTGTTTATGTTCTAAAATTTCAAATAAAAAATAATGATGAAATAAAACAAACAATTTGCTAACCTTTCAATCGCTTCTGTGAAAAGCTTTAATTCTTCCATAGTTCCATATGCATCATAAACATCATCAATTGTGGTTATCAAGCAAATGACTTTTGATATGACATTTCTGAAATACTCATTATCCGGATGAAAATTTATTCCCAAACTCCAGGAGTAATTCTCTACCACCCTATCTCTAGCAAAGCTCAACATTTTTGCAAGGCCAATTCTTTCCCACCATCTTAAAAAATAACAAATTAAAATTCATATTTAGCAGTAGTACAAAGGAGGGGAGGTATTTATAATATAATTGTTTTTCTGGCTATTCTTAAGGTGAACACACCAAGATAGATCAATGGAAAATTCAACAAATCTAGCTTCAATATTTGAGGGTGAATTTGTTTCGACCAATGCCTTAAGTTACTAGTACTCTAGTAGTACATAGATTACAATAGTTTAATTAATCTGTGGATACTTGTAGTTTAATTTAAAAGTTTTTCGTTTCAATCATACACTTCAAAAAAAAAAAATTACTTTCAATTAGCTTAGATCCATTAACAAAAAGTTAAACTTGATAGAATTTTTATATAATATTCTATATATAATAATATAAAGTATTCTATTAAGTCTGCCTTCTTATTCTTTAGCTATGATGTATAATTGTATACTATGAGTGCTCTAAACCTGCCTGATACTCTTGCTTTTAGTTTATGTTCTTAGATCCTGATTAGGTTTCACATGCCATAGGCTGTATTTTTTTTTTTCGGTTTACGACCAGGATATCCACTGTCGACCAGTGGTGACTAATCCCTCGTTGGCTTGTAGGCACTACGAAGGGTGGGACAACTTACTCGGAATTTTAAAGTTTTTCCATACCCAAGGCGAGGATCGAACCCTCGACACTTGGTTAAGGGAAGATGAGCCCCTACCGCTCAACCACACTCCCCGGGTTAATAGGCTGTATTACCTTGCTGTAATTACACTACCATTGTGGGCTTGTTCTTTTCCCTTGTGGATTCTCCAATTATCGAAAAAAAAATGTTACTATTTGCATAATAAAAAACCAGCCAAAATAAACCAGCTCATATAGAGATTTTGGGTCAAAAATATTTCAGTCCACTAAAAACTAACTACTTAGAGATAATTTTTTTTGGGCCAAAGATTGTCTAATGGGTCCATTAGCTAGTTTGGCTAGTTATTCATTGTTCACCAAACATTTAAAAAAAAAAAAATTACCCTCACCTTGATGCATACTTTAGTTCCTCTTGGTAGCTGGTTTGAACAATGTTGAAATCCAATTTAGCTAGCTTAAGTATTACAGGATTCATGTGATGGCTTCTTTCATATGCATGAATGAACCAATGTGCCTCCCATCTAGGTATTCTCCAATGTATTGGAAGCTCCAAAGCATGATCAATCAGGAGTGATAAGTAATTATTACCTTCATTTTCTTTCATATATTCTTTTAGATTTCTCAAGCTGAAATCTCTTGCTTCATCCAATATAAATTCATCTTCAAATGAAAGAAATGAGGCTTCATACAATGACAACATCTCTTTAATCTCAATTGCTTGCCATTTCTTGAAATCGCCTATTTCATCTTTTAAGGTAGAAAAAATATCTACAAAAGCAAAACAAAAAAATTATTATCAATTGAAAATTACAGAAAACAGATAAAATATGATTTTAATATTTTCTCTGTTTTCAGTATTTTCTTTACAAAATTTTGAAAACAGACAAAACAGAAAATGAAAACGGAAACCAAACAACACCCAGATTTAATCGAAAATGACAACTTAAAACATTTCCAAGTTTAATACAGCCATATAAGAAGTTACAAAAGCACCTGCCGATATGTCATAACCATGTTGCCTCAAGAGCCTAAACTTGAGTGATGTAGCATGTAAACTCTGTTTTTCCTTTGTTGAGTTATTTTGGGAGTAATAAATATTGTCTAATATATTCTTTATCTCATTCTTAAAGTGATAAGCCAATCCAATCCTTTGTAAAACATCAATAAGCTCAAGTTGATCAAGTTCATTATGTACTTTACAAATCATCATTCTCACTTCTTCTCTAAGCACTTGGCTTTGCTCTGTGTACGTTTCTTCCTGCATGATTATTTTAGCTACATTTAGCATATGAGCAATTTTCATAGATGAAATCATTCATAAATCTAAATACATTAGTAAGTATTATTGATTTAATTTTCATCCACTAACAGTGTAAAACTTTTTTACACAGTCATCCAATCATATACTGTCATGCACACATAATAGTGTTTTCTCTCTCTCACTACCTGAAAAATCATACAAACAGAATGTTTTGATTGGACGACAGTGTAAAATAACTTTACATTGTTAGTGCATCAAAATTAAACTCTAAGTATTATTGAAATTTGTTTACTAATTATATATGGGCATATATTTAGATTTAATTTGAATTTACTGAAGACATAAATATGTCACATTAGTAAATGAGTCGTGCTATTTGTATATTCACTTTTTTTTTTAATATTTGAATATCCTATTAATACATTACATGAAAAATAATCCATTTTGATAAAAAAAAATATTACCCATTAATTAACATTAGCAGTAGCAGGTATATAAACAATACAAGATTATTAGTCTTTTCTAACCCATTTCGATATCCATCACTAATACTATATATACATATACTAACAATGCTACATGTACACTATTTTTCAGCCACTTTCAGCCATCAACAATTTTTTAAGGTGGGACCCACAAAAATATTAGTGACAAACCATATGCATTTATTATGGGTGGCTGATGGTGGCAGCATTTTGGTGTACAAGAAGTATTGTAGTACATATACAACATGAATATCATCCAATATTTATGCAACACAATAATATTTGTTATATAATAAAAATATGTTTAACTAGTGTTCACACCTCGGATTGTGGCCCAATCCGGCGGCCCAATTCAGGACTTCAATAATGAGCCCAAAAGAAGGCCCAAGGTCGGACCTCGGACCCCACGATGGGCGAGTCCAGATCGAGGCCCATTAAACCCTTAAGGCCCAATAACCATCAGAGGCCCAAAGGACTTGGATCCGGAGCAGGACTCGAGAACCGGTCCAAGACCCGACCCGAGGTCGGATAAGTTCAAGCCCCCACTTAGGGCGGCGATTAGAAGCGAGTGGATAGCGAAGCCGAGAAATCCGGGGCCACGATCGACACGACGCGGGACGCCACAATGCGCCACAGAAAGCGGGAAGGCCGTTATCCCGAGTCGTGCGGCGTGAGCGGCACGGAAATGGCTCCAATCCCCCTCTATAAATAGGGTGTCCCATCACAGTATCAGGTACGCTTTCAGTTGAGTTCTCACGCTTATACTGATACTGACTTAAGTTTCGGAGTCCTTTCAGGGAAAACACCCCAAGCGCCTTGGAGAGTTGCTTTGCGAGGAGTCAGATTCCGGCGACAGTTCATACCTCAGTCAAAGGTACAGAACATTGGCGCCGTTGCCGGGGACCCACCACAGCACTTTTTGAGGTCGGTTTACCTTCTAAGGGACCGAAGCAAACACCTGAAACTGGCTAGAACAAAGACCACCGCCCGCCTTGTCCACCCAAAAGCAACAGGAGAACCGATGGAAGGAACGCAGGACGGGCATTGCGAAACGGTCCACGAGACCAACCAATCTCAACCTCAGCCCCCCCCGAACCAGAATGAACTGAACCTCGGAGGAGCAGGGGGAGCTGAAGCGGAACAGCAGCCCAACACGGCTGCTGGAAATAATGGAGTCGGACCCTCTGTTGACCCCGATGTGCGCCAGACAATGTAGCTCATTCGGGATAAGCAGGAAAGGCTCCGACTGCTGGAGCAAGAGATGGTGAAGCGACTTCCTTTGGAGGACCAACTCCGGAGGGAGGAACGCCGAAACCAGAAGGTGGAGGAAAAGCTTCTCCACGAACGGGAAAAGGTCAAGGACCTAGCCCACTGCCTCCGAAAGCTCGAGTTGGAGCAGAAAGGCCCGACCGGAAAGGGTCGGAACGAGCATTCTCGGGAGAAAAAGCAGGAGCGACCGAGGTCCGATGAGCAACGTCGGTCTCGGGAACGCGATGATCGCCAAGAACGATCGAGGAGATCCCGAGAAAGAGAAAGGGACAGGCAGTCCCAAAATTATAATGAAGATCGCGAACGCTCCTTTACCTACACCGAGTACCGAAGTACGGGCAGTGGAAAGGGGGGAGGGTTCACGTTCAAGGCTGAAGGGCCGCTGGCCCCACACATCCTGAAATACAAGATGCCCTAAGGTCGGACCCCACTGGGACTCAAATACGATGGGACCACCGACCCCGAGGAGCATCTGGAGGCTTTTAAATCCAGGATGGACTATGACGGGGCTGAGGATGAGGAACGATGTCGAGCGTTCCCGATCACTTTGCTAAAGACGGCATTAAAATGGTATAACCGCCTTCCGTCAAGATCTATCAACTGCTTTGCTGACCTCGCCGCCCAATTCCTGGCTCATTTCACGACCAGGAAAACAAAGCCGAGGTCAGCTGTGAGCCTCATGAACATTAAGCAGAAGCAGGGGGAGACGCTGAGAGCCTATTTTGAAAGGTTCAATGCTGAGGCGCTCCTAGTGAGGGATTTGCATGTCTCCAATGCAATCACCCTCCTAATCAACGGACTTCGCTGGTCTCCATTTGCCGAGTCCCTCTCCAGGTCGGAGCCAACGACCATGGAGGAGATCCAGGACAGAGCGGCCGAAGAGGCCATGATGACCAAGATGGAAAGAGAATCAGCGGAAGATAGGAATGAGGAAAGAAAGTCAGAAAGATCCCGACCTCAGAAGCCTAGGGAGGAAAGGCAGAGGTCGGAGAAGCATGATCGGGCCCCTACAAGGGGAAAATTCTCCAACTACACCCCTCTATCACGATCGATTGGGGAGGTGTACAAGGAGATACAACAGACTGAGCGGTTGCCCAGGCCCAGACCGGTAAGAACGAGGGCGAATACAAACCGAGGTCTGTACTGCAGCTACCATGAGCAACATGGGCATCGGACGGAGGACTGTTACGACCTCCGAGATGCGATTGAGGAACTAATCCGAGCTGGTAAGCTCGCGAAGTACGTAGCTGAGCAAAGGGGCCCGAAGAGAAAAAGGGAGAGAAGCCCTGAGGATGAATGGCGTAACCCAAGAAACAAAAGAAATAAGCCAGAGGACGAGGCCGAGCCCGAAAACAGCTCCGAGGTGGTGAAGACAATTCACACCATCGCAGGGGGTTTTGCGGGTGGTGGAGCTAGTGCCGCGGCAAGGAAAAGGGCGCTCAAAGAAATTCTGAGCATAGATAAAAAGGAGTTGGCATCGAAGGCACAGAAAAAAGCCCCGGTGCCAATCACCTTCTCTGAGGAAGACAACCCCGGAGTAGTTGCCGATTACGCGGACCCCTTGGTGGTATCGGTCATGGCCAGAAATATGGAGATTCAAAGGGTCTTGATCGACACGGGGAGTTCCGCCGAGCTGTTAACAAGGAGAACGTTCGACGAGATGGGCCTAAAGGACTCCGACCTAAAGGCCTATGACGAAGATCTCGTGGGATTCTCGGGGTACGATGTAATCAAGTCGGACGGTTACATCACCCTATACCTCACAATGGGCACCAAGCCTTTAGTGAGGACGGTGGAGGTGGACTTCATAGTAGCAAGAATTAACTCCGCCTACAACATGATCATGGGGAGGCCCACGCTGTGCAAGCTCGGGGCAGTAGTGTCGGTACCCCACTTGGTCATGAAATTCCCCACCGAAGATGGCGAGGTCGTCACAGTGAAGGGGTGCCAGGTGACAGCTCGGAAGTGTTACATTAATAGCCTGAAGGTCACTGAAAGGACCAAGGGTGAGGGTGGAGAGAAAAAAGAAAAAGAAAAAACAGAAAAAGAAGAAAAAGAGATAAAAAGGCCGAGAGTTGAGGTCAACAATGTTGAACTCGATGTAAGATCTCGGAACCCAGTGAGGCCGGAGCCAGAAGGCCAGCTGGAGGAGGTGCAGATCGGGGAAAGCCACGAGAAGATTACTCGGATCAGTGCTAACCTAAGTCCTATAGGTAAAGGGGCACTGATCCAGTTCCTCAAGAAAAACGCCGACCTCTTCGCATGGGAAGCAAAGGACATGCCCAGAATCAGTCCCGAGGTCATGTGCCATCAGCTGTTGTGTACCCGGGCACTAAGCCGGTGCAACAGAAGAAGAGGAGAATGTCGGAAGAGAAGGCCCAAGCAGTGATCGAGCAAGTTGAAGCACTGCTCAAGGCCGGTTTCGTCAGGGAGGTCCAGTACCCGACATGGCTCTCCAATGTCGTGTTGGTACCGAAGACGAACGGGAAGCTCAGGATGTGTGTAGATTACACCAACCTGAACAAGGCTTGCCCCAAGGACCCCTTCCCACTACCGAGCATTGACAGCCTAGTGGATGCCGCGTCGGGGTTCCGTTTTTTATCCTTCATGGACGCATACTCGGGATACAATCAGATCCCAATGAATCCCGATGACGAAGAGAAAACGACATTCATCACACCGAGAGCAAACTACTGTTATAAGGTTATGCCCTTCGGTCTGAAGAATGCCGGGTCCACCTACCAGCGGCTGATGAATAGGATCTTCAAAGGGGAGATCGGTACTAGGATGGAAGTCTATATAGACGACATGCTGGTCAAAACAAAGAAGGAGGAGGACACGATCTCGGATCTCGAAGTCGTGTTCAAAAAATTAAGAGACCACTGCATGAGGTTGAATCCGCTAAAATGTGCCTTTGCCGTGGAAGTAGGGAAATTTTTGGGTTTCATGTTAACCCAAAGAGGCATCGAGGCGAATCCGGAAAAGTGCAAGGCCGTCCTGGATATGAAAAGCCCGACCTCCGTCAAGGAAGTTCAGAAACTGACAGGTCGGTTAGCTTCTTTGTCGAGATTCCTCCCTCTTTCAGCTCGGAAGTCTTTGCCGCTTTTCGAGTTATTGAAGAAGAAAACAGACTTCGGTTAGACCCCAGAGTGTGAGCAAGCATTCCAGGGCTTCAAGTTATATCTGGCGGCTCCCCCGATTTTATCTAAACCAGAGGTCGGGGAAAGGCTATACCTTTACCTCTCGGTAGGGGAGTTAGCAGTGGGTGCAACCCTAGTAAGGGAAGAAGAAAGAGAGCAGAAGCCTATCTACTTCGTGAGTAAAGCTTTACAGGGTCCCGAGATCCGATATCCGAAGCTAGAGAAGGTGGCATTCGCATTAATCACAACCGCGCGAAGGTTAAGGCAGTATTTCCAAGCACATACGGTGGTAGTAAGAACAAATCACCCTATGAGGCAGATCCTACAGAAGCCCGACCTAGCTGGAAGAATGGTGTCATGGGCAGTAGAACTCTCCGAGTTCGACCTAATGTTCGAACCTCGAAGCGCGATTAAATCTCAGGCCTTGGCTGATTTTGTGCGGGAGATGGTCGATGAAGAAGAAGAAAAGGTCAGCTGGACCTTATTTGTTGATGGCTCTTCGAACCTAAAGGGCAGTGGAGCCGGCATCATCCTGGAAAACAATCTAGGAATCCAGGTCGAGATGTCGGTAAAGTTTGAGTTTCGAGCTTCCAACAACCAGGCGGAGTATGAAGCCTTGATTGCTGGATTGAAGTTAGCAAATGACCTCGGAGCGCAAGAGCTCACTATTTGCAGTGATTCGCAGATCGTGGTTTCTCAGATCGGGGGCGAGTACCAGGCCCGAGATGAGCAGCTAAAGAAGTATCTGCAGGTAGTGACCAAGTTATTAAAACCACTGCAAAAATCTGAGGTAAAGTATATACCTCGAGAAGAGAACACCCGAGCCGACGTGTTGTCGAAGCTCGCAAGTACCAGGCCTACAGGGACAAGCAAAACCTTGATTCAAGAAACCCTGGAAAGGTCGTCAATTGCAGAAGGACAGGAAGTCGCGGCTATAATAACGTCGCCGAGTTGGATCTCCGAGCTCCTCCAGTATCTCAGGCTCGGAATCCTTCCGGATGATGAGAAGGCCGCGGCAGTGGTGAAAAGGAGGGCCCCGTACTACACAGTGGTTGAGGGGCAGTTATACAAAAGGGGGTTCAGCCAACCCCTACTCAAGTGCCTAAACGAAGACCAAGCCGCTTATGTCCTGGAAGAAGTTCATGAAGGGGCCGGGGGCAACCACCTCGGGGGACAGCCCCTAGCGCTAAAAGTTATCCGAGCAGGATATTTTTGGCCAACACTCAAGAAGGACGCGGCAGAATATGTGAAGAAGTGTGTGAAATGCCAAGAGCACAGTCACCATTATAGTGCGCCCCCTGAAGAAATGACCCTGATCTCGGCCTCCTGGCCCTTTGATAAGTGGGGCATAGACTTGCTCGGGCCTTTCCCAACGGCTCCGGGCTTGATGAAGTACTTGGTAGTAGCTATTGACTATTTCACCAAGTGGATTGAGGCTGAACCCCTAAGCACGATAACGACAGCTCAATGTCGGAAGTTCGTCTGGAGGAACATCATAACTCGTTTCGGAGTCCCGAAGGTTATAATCTCGGACAACGGAACGCAGTTCACTGACAAAAAGTTCCGAGATTTCCTACAAGGCTGGAACATTGAGCAAAGGTTCACTAGCGTGGAGCACCCCCAAGCTAATGGGCAGTGCGAAGCTGCTAATAAAGTGATCTTAAGGGGATTGAAGAAAAGGCTCGACGAGGCAAAAGGATCTTGGGCAGATGAGCTCGGGAGTGTCCTATGGGCCTACAGAACGACGTCGCACTCTAATACGGGAGAGACTCCTTCCAAACTCTCCTATGGTAGTGATGCTATGATCCTAGTCGAGCTTGGAGAACCGAGCTTCCGAGTTATCAGCTACAAAGAAGCTCGGAACTCGGAGGCAAGGGAGGCAGAGCTCGACATGGTCGAAGAGGATCGGGACGCAGCCAAGATCCGGGAAGAAGCCCTCAAACAAAGGGTGACAAGAAGATACAACCAGGGAGTGGTCCCGAAAAGGTTCAAGAAGGGCGATTTTGTCCTACGAAGAGCAAACATCGGAGCTCCCAGCCCGGGAGAGGGGAAGCTGGCCGCTAACTGGGAAGGGCCATATCGAGTAAAAGAGACCCTAGGAAAAGGGGCATACAAGCTAGAAACCCTAGATAAAAAAGAGATTCCGAGGTCGTGGAATGCCACGAACCTTAGGAAGTTTTATGTTTAAATTATTCTTTATGTAGTTTGTGGTACCTCAGTTCGTACTCTTTCCTACCACGGGATTTTGCCCAGGAGGTTTTAACGAGGCGAGCTCGAGAAGACATTAATAAAGTTTTTCTTTCGATATTTGCTTGGTTGTTTTTTCTGAAAGATTGAAGTATTTACATAACGCTAAAACCCGAGTGGGTTAAAGACCCCGAGTTGGTCAAAAAACCCGAGATGGTTAAAGTGATTGTTTAAACAAAAACCCAAGTTGGTTAAAGACCCTAAGTTGGTAAAAAAACCCGAGATGGTTAAAGTGATTGTTTAAACAAAAACCCAAGTTGGTTAAAGACCCTGAGTTGGTCAAAAAACCCGAGATGGTTAAAGAGAATGATTAAATAAAACCCAAGTTGGTTAAAGACCCCAAGTTGGTCAAGAAACCCAAGATGGTTAAAGCGATTGTTTAAAATTAATAAAAACCCAAGTGGTTAAGACCCCGAGTTGGTCAAAAACCCGAGATAGGTTGTATTAATTATAAAAACCTAAGTTGGTTAAGACCCCGAGGTGGTCAAAAACTCGAGATGGTTATGTCAATGATAAAAACCCAAGTTGGTTAAGACCCCGAGATGGTCAAAAACCCGAGCTGGTTAAAGTAATTATTTAAAGACCCCAAGTTGGTCAAAGATCCGAGTTGGTTATGCTAATAAAAATCTAAATGGGTCAAAACCCGAGATGGTTAAAAACCCGACGTGATTCATTGAGCGAACCTGAGACGGTCAAAAACCCGACATAATTCATTGAGCGAACCCTAGATGGTTACCGCGGTCAAAAAGAAATGGTTACTAGGGCAAGGCTAAGTTAAATAAAGCTACGAGCACAAAGTAAATTAAGCCCTTAAATTTCTACGTATATTTAAAGCATTATAAACCGGCACGAACCCCAAGAAGGGGAACCCGGAAAATGTACAAAGGTGCAAAAAGCCGGCATGAACCCACGAAGGGGAACCCGGGCAAGTTGATCAAAATGTACAGGCAAAATAAAAATTGTCATACAAAAGCAAAGAAAAATCAAACATCGGGAACATCGGCAGCCTCAGCATTGGAAGTAGCTGTGTTGGGGGAGACCATCGCAGGAGGCACCTCGGCATCGGTTGGAGGAGTTGGATGAGCTTCCTCGGGAGAGTTCGGGTCAACAACAACCAACTTCCCGTCCTCGATCTTTGTATACATTCCAACTTGTCCGAGATCGAGATCAGGAACGATGACCCGAACTTGGTCTTTGATAAACTCTGCCACAACCAGGGTGGAGTCCACCAAAGAAGCCTGCAGCCCCTCCACCTCGTTCTCGAGCCGGGAGATGTCTTGAGTTGAAGAAAGGCGAAGGTCATCCAATGAGCCAGTTAGCTCATCGATCTTCCGCTTCCCTTCATTCAGCTCCAGGGTCAAGCTCCTGCGACCGTCCTCCGAGGCCTTCAACTCGCCTTGAGTGAAGGAGAGATCCTCCTCGGAGGCCTTCAGCTTTTCCTCCGCCTCCTTGAGACGAGCCTCGAGGTCCTCAATCCTCTTGTTGCTCGTCTCTTGGGCCTCGCGGAGAGCGTCGAGCTCCTCCTGAATGCCATGCCCGAGAACGGCTAAGGGCTCCATATGGCGAAGGACGGTGGCGGTCTTCATCAAAGTCCTCTGGCCCCACCGGAGGAAGGTACGAATATCTTTCGCCCCCTCCAATTCGGCAACAGCAGCCGGGGTGTACAATTCCCGGTCTATCAAAGCCGAAAAGTTGAAATCCTTGTCAAAGGGGGAGAGGGCGGAAGAACTGTCGTGATCGTGCTTCTTCTTCTTCCGAGGCTCGGAAGGCCAGAGACGCCCAGGCCGGCGCCCTCGCCAAGCACCAGATTCTTGCGCTTGGCGCCAGGAGGAGGAGTAGCAGCAGTTCCCACCACAACGGTACCCGGGGCAGGGGCAACCGAGGTGGTTGAGGTCGGAGTCCAAGAACCAGAGCCTCCGGCAAATGCCTTCTTTTTCTTCTTTTGAGAAAGGCATAAAGCTCGGATAGCATCTAGGTCGGCAACACCCGTCATCGTATCTGCAACAAGAAAAAGATCCTGGTTAGAAAAAGGAACACTTAAAAAGAATGCAAAGGAAAGAAAGTGAAGGTCGTTACCAAGCTCCTTTTTGAAGTCGGAGTCGTTTCCCCGAATTAACTTCTTCAGCACGAGGTTCTTCTCCCTATGGGATTCTAGAAAAATGCGGACAATCCCGACCTCGGCCTCAGTCAATTCGGTATCCTTGATTTCCACAGTATAGACATTTTTAATCCAATAAAGGGGGAACCGAGGATCACCCTTCTCGGAAAGCCAAAAGGGGTAGGTACCTTCCGCAGCGCGAACCCGGAAGTATACCTCCTTGAAATTATGGACGGAATCTTCAAAAAGGGTGAATACCTTCCGACCTGAGTGAGCTCGGAAGGATATCCACCCCTCGGTTCCGTGGGGGACGGTAACAGCAAAGAGGTAGAAGAACACCCTCGGAGAAAGGGGAAGCCCGAGGTGCTCGCACACCCGTTCGAACCCCCGAACCATGGCCCACGAGTTGGGATGGAGTTGAGAAGGCGCAACCCAAACCGTCCTCAGTACCCGGATCTGGAAGTCGGTGAAGGGGATGCGGATTCCCATCCGGGTTAGGAGCAGGTCGTATATATAAAAGAAGTCGAGCGGCTCCTGACCATTGTTGAAGGGAACCCTCTCGTCAGCAGTAGCGGCCTCGATTATATACTGGCCGTGAGCCCCTTCAGCAAATATTTGCTCGCAGGAGTTGACGGCGGAGGCATAATCCTCGTCTACAACCGAGACTATGCCAAGGGCTTCCTCCCCGGCCCAGTCATACTGATCGTTGAGTAGCAGTGGACGTTGGAGCTGTGGCTTCGGACGTTTACCCATTACCTACAAAGGAAACCGTTTAAAACAGTTTAGAAACTGTTCTCGGAAATCGGGATTTGACATTTTAAAATGGTTTCCAATGAAAGGAAAAAGGGGGCAAATCGGGTCCCAATCAAGGGAGGCCGAGCTCCGACGTCACCGCTCCGAATGAAGAAAGTAAATGAAGACCCTCGATAAAGGGAAGAGCTGTCATCTAGCTCGGACCCGAGACGGAGCCCCGAGCAGGGGCATCCGAGGTCCGAGGTGGTATCCAGATATTATGGAAGGAGAAAATGGCAAAAATAAGGGCGAAAGAGGGCGAAGAGCCCCTATCGTAACCTACGCCAGAAAGCGAACAGCAAGGAAAGGAAGAAATGCATGCACAATTTATACATGCCAGAAGTAAGTTCCCAGACCCAGGAAAAAGCAAAGACCCAAAATGTAGGGGGCATATGTGCAGCAAGGCGAGAAAACGCCATAACCGCAAAGCTTTAAAGAAAATGCAAAAAAAGAATGCAAGAACTAAAAAGGGAGAGGAACTTACTCAGGTGGAAGAAGAAAAAACGACCAATGGTGATGAAGGCAGCGAACTCTGAAGTCCCTCACGGCGGCGCGGTCTCAAGCAAGGGGCGGCGTACGGGGGAGGAATCGGAGGGGATCGCAGAAGCCACAAAAGGGGGAGAAGAAGCGTAGAATTTGGAGGAGAATTCGAAATAAGGAAGAAGAAGAACAATTACCCCTTAAGGCGGTATTTATAGCGCCAAAAAGGACAGGGGCAAAAGTGTCATTTCACGCCCCGGGCAGGGGCATTCCCGACATTTCACAAGCAAAAGCAGGGGCAGTTTTGGAAGTCGTAAAACTCATCTCGGAAACGTTTCGTCTCCAACCGACACGTGTCACGCATCGAGCGGCACGATGGAATGTGAAAAGACAGGCATCAGAGATAGGGTGGCGGGAATTTCGAGGCGCCTCTTGGCGTTTCAGCTCGAACCTCGGGCTACGCCCGAGCTCCGAGCTGGGGGCAATGTTCACACCTCGGATTGTGGCCCAATCCGGCGGCCCAATTCAGGACTTCAATAATGAGCCCAAAATAAGGCCCAAGGTCGGACCTCGGACCCCACGATGGGCGAGTCCAGATCGAGGCCCATTAAACCCTCAAGGCCCAATAACCATCAGAGGCCCAAAGGATTTGGATCCGGAGCAGGACCCGGGAACCGTCCCAAGACCCGACCCGAGGTCGGATAAGTTCAAGCCCCCACTTAGGGCGGCGATTAGAAGCGAGTGGATAGCAAAGCCGAGAAATCCGGGGCCACGATCGACATGACGCGAGACGCCACAACGCGCCACAGAAAGCGGGAAGGCCATTATCCCGAGTCGTGCGGCGTGAGCGGCACGGAAATGGCTCCAATCCCCCTCTATAAATAGGGTGTCCCATCACAGTATCAGGTACACTTTCAGTTGAGTTCTCACGCTTATACTGATACTGACTTAAGCTTCGGAGTCCTTTCAGGGAAAACACCCCAAGCGCCTTGGAGAGTTGCTATGCGAGGAGTCAGATTCCGACGACAGTTCATACCTCAGTCAAAGGTACGGAACAACTAGCATCTAACATGTGTTATACATATAGCACACACTGGATACTAGTTGAATATATTTTTATCCAATATGTGTTATACATAATATGTATCATATGTAATATGTGTTATACATTATGTGCGAAACTCATCAAGTAAAAATAGGAAATAACACAGAAAAATACATCACATATATGTGTCATTACTAAAATACATAATGTGTATCAATTTTTTATTTATAATATGTGTTATATATTGGATATTAATTGGATTTACGAGAGTTTTACATCAAATATTTCTCTTTCAATTTTATATTATTATTGTCCTATTTTTGCTATTTATAATCATAATCGTGAATCTCTCACAATTATGAGTTGATTTATAATCGTGAAACCCTCGTGATTATAAGTTGATATTTTTGGCAATTAAATATTTGAATATTCATCAATTAATTATGCAATTCTTTCAACTCTTCTCATATTTTTTTTTTATAAAATGGACAAAAGGGAAACACAAACTTTACTAATTTTTTCATTTCAATTTTCTTGTTGTGAGATAGATGAAATTTTCAAAGATAATTCAAAATCACTAATTTTTTTATTTTTTAAGATAATTCAAATTCATAAATCATATAGAATGAAAACATCTTAAAAATTGAGTTAATATCTTAAAATCAAAATTGATGCGAAAAACTAAACTATTATCTTAAAAACTCAAAATAAATAAAATCAAGATCTTAAAAATTTAATTAATATCTTAAAAAAATTTAGAATAAAAATAGAAAATATCTTAAAATAACTTTTTTTTTAATTTTTTTGTGATGAATTTTAAATTATAATTAAAAATAAAAAAATATATTATTTTTGTTCAGTTTTGATTTTAAGATAGATAGTGCTTTAATTTTTTAAGATAAATCTCATTCTTTTTAAATATTTAAGTAGTATCTTAAAATCAAAACTGAATCGAAAAAATTAATATTTTTTTATATTTGTTATGATAATTTAAAATCCATCATAAGAAAAAAATAAAAAAACTTTGGAATTAAGATTTTTTATCTTAAGTTTTAATAAGATATTAATTGAATTTTCAATTCAAATGTAAAATTGGTATATAAAATTTGTGTTTCCCATTCTTCTGTTCTACAAAAGATGAGAAGAGTTGTGAGAATCACATGATTATTTGATAAATATTTAAATATTTAAATATTAGATTACTAAAAATATCAACACATAATCGTTAACCCTTATTGTGAATCATGAGATATTTGCCACAATTATTAATCAACTCATATTTGTGAAGGGGCCATGAGATATTATTGAATGGGAAAGGTTTTTTTTATGATTTTTATTTTTTATATTAAATGAGTTAAAAAAACCTTACTATTAGTGTTCAACTTCATGCTTTCAAATTTGTTAATTATGAATTATAATTAAAGTCAATATTTTGGTTAGTGTCGCTATCATGTGAAGCGAGTTTTCTTTTTTTCATTCACAGTAAAGCATTTTTTTTTTTGTGTGGTAGCTAGGAATTTTTTAAAAAAATCTTTTGATATATTATTCGACAATATATATGTCTCAAATTTTCAATAAAACTAAAAAATATTCAAATTTTTTATTACATAAAATTTAAATTAAAAACAAAGAATAAATATCTTGGACTTCAAAGAAAATAAACGAGGACAAATTAGTTTATTAAGAAATAAAATATCATTAATATCTTAATAATATAATGCAAAACAAATAAGTTCATTTAAAATATTTTAAAGGATTAATTTGTTCAATTTATATTTTTATATGGGACGAACTATGTTGTCTTGATTTTAAAAATGATGAGAGATTAATTTATCTTATTTTAATATAATCATGACAGATTATGTATTATATTTGGACCAATTTGTCCTAACTTATTATAATCATTGAATATCAATATAAGTGTTTACTCAAAAAAAAAAAATTACACCAACACTCCATAAAATTTAAATTTATTAAAAAAGGTTGGAGTCTTTTATGTAATACAGTATCATAGTATCATCATAAAATATTTTTAACATACTACTCACTAACTATGTTAGTTATTGATTTGCTTAAATGGAAAAATATTCCGTGCTTAATGAAAAAGTATATAAAACACATAATAAAATAATAACATGATATATTTTGAAACATCTTTGATAAAAAGTTTGAATATAATAATATTAGAATAATATATATATATATATATATATATATTACTTCACTAATTAATTAAGAATAGAAAAGGGCATTTTTGGACAACAACATAAAAAATTAGTTAAATTAGAATGATAATAGCTGCTCCCATTAATTTTTTATCAAAAAATTAATTCACTAGATAAACTTTGTTTAATTTATTATACTTTAACAATGTACACAACATTAAAAAAAAGTGTATGAATTTAAGAAATAGAAAAATGACATTATTAAAAAAGTATTTTAAAACGTTAATGACATTGAGACTTACCAAAATTAAATTAACAATAAATCATTGTTATTACCTTAAAATGGTTTAAAAGGGTATTTTGGATAAACTAAACAAAATTTAGTTTTGTAGGAGTGCCTATAGTAATTTTTTGAGCCACAATAGCACCTCCCTAATTAGACATGATTAGCTTTCATTTCACAATTTTAAACTCTATGTAACAAGAGTAATAGAATAAAGAAATGTGAAATCATACCTTATATTCACTATGCAATGATTGGATATAATCGTCATTCCAAATAGTAGGTTGGAAAACAGAAGGTCGACGAAGAGTTGCAATTAGATCACAATTATTTGAAATTTGATTATTTGATGAATTGCACTGAATGGAACGATGATAAGGGACATTGAAATTGAAGGGCCTGATTGGTAGAAATAATGATTTTTTTCCAGGAGGAGGAAGAAGCATTTTACTGAATCTAGAAGGGATTGAAGCAACTTTTGCAAGATCCATTATTAGATAGAGTCGATACTCAGAATTTTTAAGTTGTTATGCCCATTTTTGGGTCCATAATCAAAGCCTTTAAATAAGCTCATGATGGCTAACGAGACAAGTACGAATTAATGGTATATAAATCATTTACCATGTGCTGATTTTCAGTTTTCCTTAAATCAAAGGCAAGTGGCCAACCAACTTGTGATAATTCGGGTAATATCACGTTTAACATAAAAGTGAAAAATATATATACAATATAATTTACCAACTTGTGATAGTTCGGGTAATATCACGTTTAACATAAAAGTGAAAAATATATATACAATATAATTTTGTTTCACTCACATGTAAAGTATTTAATTAATCCAATTATATAATCCGAATTCTTGATTAATATGATTTTTTAAATAATAGCTAGTTGAGTCAATTTATTTTTACCGATATAATAATATATGATTAAATAATAATGTAAAATTTTTTTACATCTATACATAAAATATCTATGGTGCGTTCTATGGTAGACAACATCTTTGTCTATAGATTATAGACATTTGATGTGAGGTATATCCTTTTTCAATTTTAAGGTAGATGCATGTAAATCAGTTTTTTGCCCAGTCAGCTTTTATTGTGCAGTATTACATGTATTAGATGAAATATGAGCTCATTAGAAAATCTGATTTAAATAAAAAAATCAAAGATGGGCTAGGAAGTTACTATAATACCCCCAATGACAATAAATAAGGTGCATTTGAAAGAGAAAAAAATATGGCATCTACTTCGTTTTTTAATTATCGATAAAGGAAATTTTCGTGTAGTTTGTCACATTATTTGTTAATAAGGGAGCTTCAATCTTTAGCTAATGCATGTGACTATATCAGTTTATTTTCATTAGTCTTGATATTGGTCTTTAAAAAATAATCAAATTTAGCCATTTATATTCACACTATATTTATTTTTATTATTTATTAGTTGACATTAAATGCTTTCTAAATCAAATTTAAAACATGTTATTTGAACATAATTTTGAAAATATTATACACCGAACATATGTACACATTTATTATAAAATGAATACTTACAGCAAACAAAATTTAAAAACAATACAAATATTTTTGTTTGCTCAAAATGAATCCACAATACCTGAAACGGTTTAGTGCACAACATTAACTATAATTTATGCTCCTCTTTCACCTAACTCCAAAAAAAAAAATGACGAACGAGAGATGTATTTAGTCTCTAAATCATATATAATTGAAAATGTGTCATATTTAAGTTTTGTTACTTAAATGTAAATATTTTGGTGCTAATTTTATTTATTTTTTATTATAGAACCATTGTATAAGGTTTATTTTAAAAGTAATCATGACATATATGAGGCTTCATTTCACATTGTTGTGGTTTTAAAAAAGATGTCACACTTTGATTTTCATTAAAATAAAGATTCTTTATCTTATATTAGATGTTTCATTCATTTTAGTTTTATTTTAGTTCAAATACAGTAGTATTTTGACACTTTCATCACCTTATCTTTTATATTTATTTTGTTATATTTTTTCTCAACATCAATTTAGGTTAGATTTGACAAAGTTTGATTAAGTCAGTTGTATACTTGATCCAAATGAAGAACCAAATCAGTTTGATGACGATTTACATGGTTAATAATTTTCTAGTCAAACAAATCAGGTTTCTCCTAGCTAGTTTTATGATCATACATTTAAATGAAAATTATTATTAGAAGAAACTGTAAATTGAAATGTTTTTTTAATTTGTAACTATTTTTATTTCATATTTATTTTGGTTAAACATTCCAACATAAAAAATAGTTAGACAACAATATCTCATATTAGGCAAAATGGTTTAACGTAACTAATATTATTCATATATAATTGTTATGCCAAAAAAAAAATGTTACTATGTCTCTTACAAAACTCTTTTTGATGCCCTTCAAAATTTATTGATCACTTTTCTTCATTTAAACCAAATTCTATAAAAAAAATAAAAAAAAAATTAAAATCAAGCTTTTTATTTAAAGTTACATAAAAAATAATTTGTTATACCTAAATGACACTTTAAATATTCTTAAATCAAATTTATATATCTTCTATTTAAATATTGTCATTCACTTTTTAATACATTTATTTTGATATTCTAAAGTCTTTTGTCAATAATGTACTAATCTCTTAATTATTTAAATATTTATATTTTAAATTACATGCATTAAATAATAATAATAATTAATATTAAATATAAAAAATAAATAATTTAATAACAATAAGTTTAGAATAAAATAAATCTATCATCCCATAAATGTTATAATGTTTTGAGTAAAAAAATGCCAAGTTCATTTTTATACAAGTAAAATAAGAAGTGCATGGTACCTTAAATTTCTCAATTTTTTTAAAAATTTATCAGACCATCAATATTTTTTTTTTTCAATTTTTCACACATATAATTATTCTAAATATTTTTCTATTATTATTATTATTTATTATTACTCAAATTTGTTTTTGCTTTGAATTATGACATACATTCATTATTCATGATGTAATTAAATTTTCATTCAAGAGATAAATAAATTTTACATTATACCATTTAAAAAATAATAGGAAGATGTTCATTATTTTACTCCATTAATTTTAATTTTGACAAAACCATCACCAAACATAATTCACTTTTTGGATTCATCGAGTAAAAATGTATGTTGTCATATATCATGGATTAACAAACTAAGGAATAAATAATAATTAATAAATATTTAAAATAATTTTGTATATGAAAAATGAAAAGTAAAAAATTATTAATATGTAAAATATATTAAAAAACTTCAAAAAATTTATATAGCACATATATTATATTTTATATTAATTATTAGTATAATTTTTAATGTACTTAAAATGTGAAAATTTAAACATTACATAATTAATGAGTTACTTTTTAGGAGTATAAAAATAAATGCATTAAAAATAAATGATAATAATAAACAGAGAGATATGTAGACCTGATTTGAAGTACTTAAAGTTGCATATTAAATAAAGAGAATAAATAATAAAAAATTAAATAAAATTAGAGATCAATTTTTCTAATAATAGAATGGTTAGAGATTAATTTGTCTAAAAATAAAATTGTAACATTGTTAACTTTTTTTCCCAAAAATCTTATGGTATCTGATTTTTACATTGTTATTGTTAGGATGTTTTCAATTATTTAAAATCATCTTATTCCACATTAAGATTATTAGGAATTCGAAAGATAAGAAATTTGATTCTTTCATGGAATTGAATTCAATTCTTTAATTTGGTATTAATTTTTTGTATAAAAGATCTAGGAATTGAAATCATAGAAATAATAGAATTGAATTTCAATCTTTAGTATAAAAAATAGCAATAGAATTGAATTTAAAATGGAATTCAATTCCTTTGAAAACACAAAAAATAAATCAGACCCAAATAGGTGCGATTTGGTTGTATAACTGTTTTCACTTGATTGTAGTATTACTCCTATTGATTTGACATCATTAGACTAATTTTGTTCGACTTCACTCTAACAAGTCACTAACAAGGTTCGAAAGACTGCATATTCAAGGCAATGCTGTCGAGTGTTAATTGCAATGATAAAATTTCCAAGGTCAATTGGTTGCAGCATGCCAATGCACATCAGAACTTCTCATGCCAGATAAGAACATGATGTGAATTTTTAGTCTTTGTTGCTGCCTAGTTAGTTACTCTTAGAATTGTTTATCCTCTTTTGTACTATTTATTTCTCTTTCAATAAAATTTTCATTTTTCTTATACAATGGGATTTAGGTTTTCTCGTACAAATAATATAAATAATATAATTGAATTCAATTCTATCACTTATTATTCTATTATAAAAAAGAGAATTAAAATCATAGAGAAATTGATTCTGAATTTAATGCAATTCTATCCCATTAAAATATTCCAAACAACTTGGATAAATTTCAATTCAAATCTTGATTGAAATTTAATTCAATTCTACATTTTTAAAACATTTCAAACAGACTGTGAGGGATTTACTAGTCTATTTTTTCACAATAACATATTGGGGTTATAAATATAATTCTAGTTTTTACACTATCTTTAACATTTTATAATTGTACTGTTAATGATTATATTCCGCAAGGAATGCTTTACTACCTAACACCATGACAGACTACTTTACCTTCGTCCAAACATTTAATGACATATTATGTCTATACTATATAGGAAACTTTTGTTGTCTGTAGGTGAGAACCGGTCAGTATCTATACATATAATATAACAGAGTTCACATGAAGAGCTGCCAAATGTCACAATCTCGATGAGTTAACATTAAATTATTTTATTTTCAGAAATTAATTAATGAAATTTGATTTGAAATTTGTTTTTGAAGGTTAAGCATGTTAAAAAGAGAAATGCATGTTAGAATATAATAGTCATAATGTAATATAATATATATTAATTGATTTGTTTTTTTTTTTATCTTTAGTAGTTAAAAAAGATATACTTTTATCTTTATGTTTTTTTATTCATATCATTATTGAGATCATCTGTGATCATATAAATAAAAAGAGGTTAAAGGCTAATTCTACTCCAAACATTCTCTATAACTTTTTTATTTCTCTTTTTTACGTGGCAAAAATGAACAATCAACTCTACTTTTCTCCACCTCAAGCAAAAAATGCAAGGTTAGAAAGAAAAAATATTATCAATAAAAAATATTGTTCAAGGTAAAATAGAGGTATCATCAAATAAATTTTGTGACTTATATGAAAAAGAAAAAAATATGTTGCCTTGTAGATAGAGGTATCATCAAATAAATTTTGTGACTTTTCTCCACCTCAAGCAAAAGATGCAAGGTTAGGGAGCGTTTGACACATTACCGTGGAAGATTACCGGTAATCTAGATTACCTTGTAGATAGATTACCTCTAATTAAATTACCTGTAATCCACATTACCTTGTTTGGTATATACAAATAACATTACTGGTAATCCACGTTACTTTGTTTGGTATATTAAAAATATTACAAGGTAATGTATATATAATACTATAATGCCCTCCAAATAATTATAAAATAAATTAATCAAATATAATTATATTACATATATTATTAAAATACATTCTAAAATACACATATGACTATAATGCCCTCTAACTTTTAGTTTCATTGTCTAAACATTTTTTATTAAGTAAAATTTTAACAATTTTATATTTAATTAATTATTTATATTCTGTAATACATAACATGTTATATATAAATTTCTAGTTTTCTTTGATTTTGATAGTAAATTATTGAGTGAATAATTACTTTAGTCTTTATATTTTAAATTTAATATCAATATTTTCGATTTTGACATTAATATAATTATTTAAAAAAAATAAAAAATCAATAAAATAATTATATTTTTCTTGTAAAGAATAGGATTTGTGTTACAATGGTTACTATTTGTCACAGTCCGTTAGAAATATATAAAATCAGGAATAACGATGTAATTTGTTAGAGGGGTAATTATGTAATAAAATAAACTAGAGGATTACCTAGAGGTGGTAATCTAGATAACCACCTGATATGGGGTAATCCACATTACACTTTAGAGGTATAATATGGATTACTGAGTAATTCACATTTCCAATATCTTTGTCAAACCAAACGAATCAATCTAGATTACCATGTAATTTAATTCCAAGATTACCGGTAATCTATCCGCATTAACTCATAACAAACGCCCCCATTAGTTTAAAGACAAATATAATAGAAATTTTAGAGTGTTTAGTTTATCAATTTTTTATTTTTATTTTTAGGTAAAAATGAAAAATACATGTGAAAAAGTCATTGGTTTACTTTTTGAAAAATATTTTCTGCAAAACATTTTCAAAACAGACCAAATTTAGAAGAAAAAAAAACCAAATTCATGTTTACACTCTCAGAGCAAACCTACATTAAATTCTATTAATAATTAATAATTCATATTTTCACTCCTTGATTAACCCTGCAATAATTTTTTTATAAAAAATAATTTGATTATATTTAGTGTGATTTAATATGATTTAATATAATTTAATGTGAGTTAATATTTTTCTGCTTACTTTTTGTTTTAAAAAATAAATAGATGTTAATTTAATGTGAGTTCATATTATTTAATTTAATTTAATTTAATTGATTCTAATTAATATCAATAATTTAAAAAAAATTATGGAGTTGATTTCTTATTGTCACAAAAAGGTGATATTAATTCTGAATTGATTTAATGTAATGTAATTGAATATAATTAATATCAATAATTTACACAATATTTACTTTCCTCTCATTTTTTTAGAAAAGTAAATTGATGCTAATTTAATATGAGTTAACATGATTTAATTTAATTTAATGTAATTGATTCTAATTGATGCAAAATTTTTGTAAACGATTTCTTAATATCACATTAATTTACGCAAACAAGTGATATTGAATTTAAATTGAATTAATTTAATGTGATTGATTCTAATTAATATCAATAATTTATATAATATTTTCTTTCTGCTTATTTTTTATTTTTTGAAAAATAAATTAATGCTAATTTAATGTGACCTAATATGATCTAATTTAATTTAATGCGATTGATCATAATTAATATAAATAAAAAATGTTAAGGCTAATTCTATTCCAAACATTCTCTATGACCTTTTTTTTTTCTTTTCTACGTGTTAAAAATGAACATCAACTCTATTTTTTCCACCTCAAGAAAATAATGCAAGGTTACAAAGAAAACGTATTATTAATAAAAAACGTAGCAATAACCAAATAAACTTTGTCACTTATACAAAAAAGAAAAAAAAACATGTTGCATTATTCTTAGTTTAAAGGCATAATAGAAATATTAGAATGTGTTTGGTTTACCGATTTTTTATTTTTATTCTTAGGTGAAAATATGATTCATTTACTCTTTGAAAAATATTTTCTGCAAAATATGTAAGTTCCAGAACCTTTCCGAGAAAAATCTCAGCATTTCTCTTAAAGATATGAAAAGTTTTAATGATAACAATTAAGTTATAGCGATAAAAATTTTACTTAAGAAAGTGCTAATGTGTGCGCTTAAGTGTACTCAGAAAAGATTGTATAAGGTTCATTCTTATGTGAAAGACTAAAATCAACATCAAGTAACCTCAAGATCAATGATAAAATCAAGGCTTTGAAGACATAAGAAAGAGTGTCTAAGAAGCGCGAAGGTGAAAAATGTGTTTCTGAGAAAAAAACAAAGTCTTCTCAGAAAGGTCTCAGAAGACTATGCCGACTTTATTTCTCGGAAGGATGCCCCCTAAAAAAGGTTCGTATTAGAAGTCCGTACACCTCTCAGAAGATTGAGTTTTGAAGCAACCAAGTCTCAACACTCAAAGGAATTGAACACAACTCGGAAAGCTCAGAACAACAAGCTGGACACGTTAGAACTTGTGCACTGTACACGTCTGAAAAGTTCCAGGATTTCCGCTGATCACTGCAGGTGTCCGTTCTGAAGCAACCAAGAGAGCAACACACAACCACATCAACACTGAAAGCTCAGTTTCTTCGCGGGATTTAAAGCTCTTTAAATAGAAGATCATTTGCAGAATTTCGAGACATAACAATGTGAGATAGAAAAATTCGAATCAAAGTGCTGAAACTCTGCCGGTTTAAAATCCCATTTGCGAAAAACTAAGAACTTTCTCAGCTAATTACATCAATTGATTTGTGTGACTTTTTAGTTAGTGGGAGGTTGAGTTAAAGACTTTTGCTGATGTGTCAATCCATGATTGAACGTCTGTGTAAAATTATTTTACACTGACAGTTGATAGAAATTAAACTCTATATATAATACATATATTACGAAGAAAGATTTAAAATTTTAATTTCGTACATTTACTAGTGATGTGAGTAATACTTTGTGTCATTTTCCATGGTACCCATATGTGAATATATTATTGTGTCCAATGCATATTTAGTAATACTTTGTGTCATTTTCCATGAATTTTGTTAGTTTTACACACTTTTTTAATGTGCAAAACACATTCCAAGATTTGATTTGTGTTTGCAATGTGCAAAAATATCTTGAAGTTGAAATAATTATTTTTAAAGTAATTGTCATAAAAAAAAATAGATTTATATTTGAAAAAGATATTAAAAAGGTCAAACTATCAATTTAGTTAATTTTGATCCAGCACCTTTCGAAAAATAATAATTTTGGTCCGTCTTGCTGACGTGGACATAACAATGCTGACATGGATTTAACGATGTTAACATAGACTTAACGATGCTAACATAGACTTAAGGGTGCTGATGTGGACTTTGACTATGTTAACGTGAACTTTGATTGTGTTGACGTGGATGTTGACTGTGCTGGCTGGGACTTTGACTGTGTTGATATGGACTTTGACCATGCTGACGGAGACCAAAATGACTAACGACTTTCATATGATGGATAAAAAATGATAATATTTTGAAAGAAATTGAAATAGCCCAAAAATAATAACCGTGTGAAAGAAAGTGAACCAAAATTGATAAATTAAAAAGAAGTGGACTAAAATCAGAATATGAAGAAAGCTAATGGACCATAATAATAATTTGGCCTATTAATAATTATATTTAAAATAATTATTATGAGATACTAAAAGTTAAAGTTAATATTCCCAACTTTCATTAAAATAAATTATTTTTAAAATTTGTCACTTATTTAAAAAGTGAAAATACAAAACAAAACTTCATTGTTTCCTCAATTTGAATATTCTCATCTCAATTCTAGTTGGTACCAAAATGGCTGATAGTCATCATCACCTTTAGTATTAAGGAGACAACAATCTGAAAAAGGAATTTGTTTGTGGCTCTTCCATTAATCAAAATTAAGTTCAGGAGGGTGAAGAGAAGAAAGACATTCACAGATTAGAGGGAGAACACTAATTAAACACAACTATCAAGGCAAGTTCTTAAATAAAAAACCGACTATAAGGCTGTATGGTTTTGGTTGGATAATGTTTGGGTTCGATGGAGAGGGCAGAGGAGGTCATGAGGTTAAAATAAGTATTTTATTCAAATTTCCTATTTAAATATAATTATCCATTTGGTGCCTTAGAATCAAAATAAAATAATTGGGGAAATTAAAGGAAAAAAAGAAAGAATAAACTACATTTCAGTATCAACATTGGAAGAAGGATTGCAAGATGATCGAAGGTGTGTTGGTGTGAGATGAAGGTGGCAGAGTTAGAAAGCAGCAAGGTGGCACTAGTGAAATAAAATGATCCATTCTAGAGAAAGGTTTTGAATTCTGCAACAATAGCTGCTATGTCTTGTTTTTATTTGATATGCTCAGGTTTTTGTCGGTTTAAGCTTCACGTTTTTTACTATATTGTGAACTTTGATATGATACTTCTTTTTCTCAAAAAGATTTTTTAATCAGATCATACTAATTAATTTCTATGAGTTTTTCCTCTCTTTTGAAAACCTAAAACCTGTGTTACAAAAAGAAAAATAAAAGTAAGAAATAAAAAATTAAAAATTATAGAGACACAATGCAATTTCTTTTTAAACAAATAAAACAAAAAAAATTCTATATACTCAATAATTATTAGAAAAAATAAAATACAAGTTATATATATATATATATATATATATATATATTTTGATAACACATCAGAAAAATTAAGTACATAAAATTAATATTTTTTAACAAAATTAGAATATATATATATATATATATATATATATATATATATATATATATAAAAGCAGAACTAAGTACATATATACATTCTTTTGACAAAACTAGAAATTAAAAATAGTATACAAAAAATAAGAGATATGTATAAGATAAATGATGAAAAAGAAAAATTAGAGAGAAAATAAATGGTGGATATTATGTATTATATGAGTTTTTAGATGCATAAGAGAAAATATTTGTATGTTTGGTACGTACAAATATCACTCTCCATACAACAATAAAAAAATTACTCATACAACTAGTTTACCTTACAACGTATATTCAACTAAATTAAAGTAGTTACACTTCCATATTATTGTGTACTAATGGATCAACGAATATATATTAGAGGTTGAATACTAGCTAGTTTGATGGTACATTAGCTGACATGTACGGACAAAACAATAATAGTAGCAAGAGTAATATAAAAGGATGATGCTAAAAATTGCACGGCAATGTTCAGGACGTTAATCTGCTCATATACATAAAATTTCAATAGTGTTTTACGTACAACAGAAATATGTTCATCTTGTATTCAACGCGTGCTATCCATGTTATAGGATGTGTGTTATACGTATACGTGTTATTCATATAGCACACATCCTGTAACATGAATAACATGCGTTGGATACAAATTGGACGTATTTATGCTGTACGTCAAAAATTATTGACTAAATTTTGGCATCCGTGTTAGAAGCTAGAGAAATTGTAAGTAAAAATCTGAGAGAGGATAACACCACATTAATTATTTTAGTAGTATATATTTGTCCCTTGAAGATTCAATGATATATAGACCAGACAAATTAAATAGAAACCACAACACAAAGACACACGATATCAGACCTAATCAATATCATAACGAGAGCAAACCTAAAATCACACATTACACATATGAAAAAGCTTAAACAAGTTCCACCATACTCTACTATATGAGTAAGTACTAGGTAGCTAGAAACATACTTCTTCTAAGAAAGCCAAAACAAGAAAAGACTCCCTATAGTCCATACTTTCAAGATCCAAACTTAACTAGGGTAGTGTTTTCTATGGATGATGTGGTGACACTCCAAAGCCCGGATTAAGGGGTAGGGTGGGAGTACATCCACCTGGGAAAGAGCAGAACCCAGATGGACCAAATCCCACCCCAGTAAAACCTGGGCTTGGAAATAACCCACCAATGCCTCCGGATCCAAGGAAGTTTTGGGGGTGATCCACATTCTCCTTCTCATCCTTGAGTTTTCTTCCTCCTTTAACATCTAAAGCAAGGACCACCACCAAAATGGCCAAGATCAGCAACAGCTTCGCAACTCTCTTCACCATTTTTTTGTTTCTCCAAATCTTAGTAATAATCCTACTATGATCTCACGCACTTTTTTCCTGTGTACTGAGAGACAGAGTAATTAGATATACAGTGAGCATCGTATTAGAAATTCCCTAGCTCCCATTTTATAGTACCAAGTTACCAACCCTTTACACCTTTGTCATCAATGCAGTAGGGGTCCTAAGCAAACGCTTTTAAGATTATATTATTTACAACAATGATATAGGTACACCGTTTATCAGTCATTTTTTGCCACTAACACACTTTTTAAGGTGAAGTTCACAAAAATATTAGTGACAAACCATATGCATTTATTATGGGTGACTGATAGTTGCAACATTTTAGTGTGCAAGAAGCATTGTTGTATTATTTATTACGCAAAAAGTAATGGTGTACAACGAATTAATAACATGACAAAGAGACTTGCTATGAACAACAAAAAAATTCAGTCAAAACATCCAAAAAGCTGTGCACAACATATATAATATAAATTGTACAATGAATATTACATGTGTACACGTCATATATCACATGTTATGTACAACATATATAACGTATTGTAAAGAAATATAGTGCTGCAACATATGATATATATTATGCACAACAAGTTATATATGTTGTGCACTGGATGTGATATATGTTGTGCATTTTATATTATATATGTTATACACATACAATATATATATTGACTATTTTGACTGATTTTTTGTTGTTGTGCAACATGTATTTTCCCATGACAAAACCAATGTACAACAGGAACATAATCTAAATAGCCAACGTGTGTGTTATAATAATGTGTGTCATACATGTGTGAAACTAATTGGGCAAAAACAGGAAATAACACAAAAAATACACCATATATGTATGCTATTACTAAAATATGTAATGTGTATCACTTTTTTTTACGATGTGTGTTATATGTACAAGTTGGATATATTACTTATTTATAATAAATATTTCCCATTTTTTATTATACTTTGAGCCTATTTAATAATTTTGACTTTTTTTTAAATAAAGAAGCAATACTCTTTATTAAGTAGTGCTATATGCCTATATGTAACACTGAAAAATGAAGGTTAATATCTAATTCATTATCCTTAAATATTAAAAATAGATTTGATGATTTTCTATCACATTTAAAAGTGATGAAGTGTCTTTTTAGATATCAAAATATTAATTTTATTACTTTTACGTTAAAAATTTTAGATATTTGCTAATGAATTGTAACTCAAAAGTGGTACTCTCCATGATTCTTATTACTTCATCCTTCATCCGTTCAATTTTATTTGTTTTTTAAAAAAAAAATTTGTCCAATATTATTTGTTATTTTGGAGTTTTAAGAAAATGTTTATAATTTTTTTCTAGTTTTATCCATATATATATATATATATTCTCTTTTATCTCTTATAATAATTATTACACAAAAAATTATAAGGACAATTTTGTCAGTACATACTTATTTATGTAAAAATTTACTTATTTTAATCGTCTTCTTAATAAATATGCAATACTAAGTATATGCTAATTAAAGGATAGTTGATGAGGAGTTAATGGTTCAATCATCCCTTCATACCAATCATTTATTTCATGAGCAATATATACTCCTATTCATATTAATTATGTAGGTCTCATCATCTTTATTACTTATTTTTTTCTTTTAACTAATTCTCTCTCCATCATTTCGAATTTATATACCCAAATCTAATATACAAATTAACTATCATTTTTCTTTATCACGTATCTCTTAACTTCACTAATGATCCTTACAATAATATAGAATGAAAATTACATTTCAAAGATCGATGTCTTAGACTTTGTTTGGGAGTTGTGATTTGGAGGAGAAGGGAAGGGAGGGAGAGATTTTGAGGGAAGAGTTTATGTTTGGGAATTTAAAAAGTTAAGGAATGAGGAGTTTTGGGTATTTATGAAATCCTCATAAATCTCCCATTCTCCTCCATTTTAGGGTATTTTAAAAGTCATTTAAAACTTAAAATATTATTTTATCATTAATATTTTTTCCATTTTACCCTTAAAACTCAAAACAACATTTTTTTTCAAGTTGTGATTGTGCATTAATTTTATAGTTATATTAAAAAAAAAATAAATTACATGTTATTATAATATAAATTTTAATTTTTTTCATAGATTTTATTGAATAAAATCTTGATGAGAATATCAATTTGTAAATGATTATTTTATAGATGAAAATTAAATGATGCATGTTTTTTAATAATAAAAATATGTTGTAAAATATAATTTTTAAAAGATAATTATTTAAATAATAAAATAATTATCTTAATAAAAGGTAAGATAATATAAAAAATATATTTTCTATTTAATATTTTTGGATAATTAATAGAAATATATATTTTAAGTGAGATAATTAATTCTAAAAAAATAATTAAGTAGACTAATAAAGGATAAAAAGATAAAATTACACCACAAATACTCCGATTCTCTTTCTTCAATCAATTTTACACTTACAAACATAAGGAGGATTAAGTTTTAATTCCCTTTCCTTTCCTCCCTCTTCCTTCCCCTCCAAGACATTCCCCTCCAAACTCACAAACAAAGTCTTAATGACAAAAAAATCTTTTATTTATATAAAGAGTATTTATTATATTGGATAACCATCTTTTAGTCTAATATAAATCATTAAAATGATGTGTATAACTAAAATACATCTATCAAGTTATCCACAATATATTTAATGGTTAGTGTATATTTGTATAAGTGTGAAGTGTATTTTTTATGGATAACATTGTGTGTTAATTGTATATATTTAATTTGTGTGTTCATTATTAAACAGGAATAAATGTACTGTATAGAGAGTGTGATGTGTGTTTTGTTGAATATTCTTGTGTATTAAATTTATACGTTTAAAAAATTATTCTAGTCCCTACATATAAATATATAGAGGATGGCTTAATGGATGTATTTTGGTTGTATATTGATTTCTTTAATATAAATTATTTTTGAGAAATTAATATAATAGTTAGTTATATTATTTATTTTAATTGTATTTATAAAATTAATAATATTATTTAATAATTAAATTAATTCTAATAATTTGAAAAAAAGAGGATTTCAGTGATAAATATAGTTATTTTAGAGAAGTTAAAGAAAAGAAATTTATACTATTTTTTATTTTTAAATTTTGTAAATTATATTTTTAGAGAGAAAAAATAACTGCCTTTTTATCAATCCTCTTTATAAACAGTATAAATTTTTTATATATTTAATTAGGATTTTGATTCGGTACCCAGGAAAATATAGGGTACCGATACTCAACACAGATGTATATTATGGTTTATAGATAAAATTAATTTAATTTTTTAAAATTTAGATAATATTTAACATGTTAGGTAAGTAATCTTCAAAAATTAATTTAATTTATATTGATATTCTATGACTTTATCAATTTATGAAAAAAAATTCAATTTATAACGTATCGAGAGAAAGAGAGCGCATTATGCAAGAGATAGATGAAGAAGAAGTGTAATTAGGAATGAGACGTGTCTAGGAAGGTTGCGACCGCGACCACCGTGCTCCGTTGGTACCAAATTATATTTACTTTAGCATAGATTAGTAGGTTAAACATACAATTGGGTACCGATACTCAACAAAAATATTGGGTACCGAATCAATTCCCATTTAATTATCTATTAATTATTAATTTAATTTATTGAAAAATTCCACAATATGCATGAGTCTTTTTCGGTTGATCAAGATATCCACTATATATTATACGAAAAGTAGTAGTGATGATGAGTAATCCATTAAAGATGAAACTTTTTTTAAGAGGGTAAATCTCCAAAAAGGATATCAATGACATAGGTTTTTATTCATGCTACGTACGTGAAAATTATATAATATTTAAACAATAATCATATATATTTACTGTTCGATTACATTAGTTTAATTTGTAATTTCTTACTACAATCTAATGATGAATATAATTAGATTTTGATTCGGTACCCAGGAAAATATAGGGTGCCGATACCCAACACATGTATGTGTGATGATTTATAGATAAAATTAATTTAAATTTTTTAAGTTTATATAACTGGTAATCTGGTAGGTAAGTAATCTTCAAAAATTATTTTAATTTATATTGATATTCTCTAACTTTATCAATTTATGAAAAAAATTCAATTCATAATATGTTGCTAGAGAACGAGCACATTATACAAGAGAAAGATGAAGAAAATATGTGATTAAGAATGAGACGTGCCAATCGAACTCTGACATTGTTCGACTGAGGCTAATGTTGTACCTTTCGTCAAAACTACTCTGTAGGTGAAGCAGAGTAAACGTTAATAAGATATTTACTTCTTACCGCTGGGGAATTTATGAATAGCCCAACTAACCAAAGATGAGATTCATCATAGCAAGGGTCCTAATTATAAAAATCTTTGGATGCTGACAGAGGAATTAATTACATTTCCAAGTTCTTGTGTTGAGAGGCTTTCCTGAATTGTACGTCTACCCAACTAATAAGTTTCCATAAGAAGTTGGGGAAATTAAAGCTGCTCAACAGCAATCACTAGCATTGTGACAGGAAATTGAATCAGAGAAGTGTTATTTGAACTCTATTATCATGAACTTTGTGTCAACTAACTCATCAAATGGTTGATGAAATATTTGAGATGACAAAAAAAAATCGAAATATAATAGTTTGAACAATACAAATCAATTGAATCATGTTGGTTTTGGTAAAGAAATTGCTAATTTTGCACCACTGCATGTATTGGATTATGGATGCTATATATGTTTATTATTATATTGTTCTTATTACTTATAGGCTTAAATATTATTTTGGTCCACTAACTTTATACAAATTCTGATTTTAGTCCACTATCTTTAGATTTGTCACATTTAGTCCATTAGCTTTAAAAAATTGTCAATTTTAGTCCATTGTGCTAACGTGAACTTAACGACGCTGACATGACAGTTGACTTTGCTGACATGGTCGTTGACTTTGTTGACATGATTATTGACTTAGCTGACATGGACATTGACTTTGCTGACGTATCGGTTGACTTTGCTGACATGATTGTTAACTTTTGCTGATGTGTCCATTGACTTACCAGTTGACTAATAATGGACCAAAAGTGCTTACGGTTTGAAAGCTAGTGGACTAAATGTGATAAATCTAAAGATAGTGGACCAGAATTTATATAAAGTTAATGGACTAAAATGATATTCTTATATATAAGAAAAATTAATTGTATTACTAACACACTCATAAATACTAAGGGCGGCAGACTTCCACGGTAGATTTATAAACAAGGGGAAAAAATGGAAAAGGGAATGATGTGATTAGCTCTGCAAAATTTCTAAGTGTTTATGTATGTAGTTTGAACTTGGACATGTGATTTTGCAGACCTTCATAACTTTGTACAGGTCTGGCAACTTAGACAATTCAGTGGACAACTGCAAGTTTTGAATAATATATTTAATCATTCTGATTAATCCTATAATTTTTCTAAATTTTAAACTAAATTCCTATAATTTAAAAATTAATTTAATTATACTCTAGTTCTCAATAATTTTTTCAATTTTTTAATTTAATCTTTATAGTTTAAAAATTTGAAATTGAGTCATTATGATTTTTATTTTTTTTAATTCATCCCTAACACAAATTTTCTATTTAAAAATCGATTTAACCACATTTTAGAAATATAACTAAACTCAAAAGAGAAAAAATAATCCGATATTTCACCATCAACCTCTTGGCTAAGAAAAGGAAGTCTTTCTTGATAAAGTCGATTGATTAAGATAATATTTTATCCCTTAAAATCCATGAGCCGTTTGCATATAGTTCACAAAAGATCACAAAATAATAATAATAATAATCAAATCAATTTGTAGATTTAAGCCCTTTTCACTCTTCATTTTTCTGATGGACTTTTTAGAATTTCTAATGAATGGAAATGTCTTTTTCTTACATTACTACAAGAAAGACATTGATCCCTATTTCTAAATTTTAATTATATTTTATTTTCTATTTTTATATTTTTATTTTGTTTTATATTATATTTTTATTTACATTTATTTTTATTTAATTAATTTTTCATAATTTGAATTTTGATTAAATTTTTTTTATATATTATGACAAGTAAATTAAAATAAATTAAAATAAAAAATAATTACAGAAAAATAATTAAAATTAAATATAATATAAAATATTTTAAATAAATTAAACTATCTTTTAAATTATTATTATTATTTTCCTTTTTCTTTTCTAATTTGTGTTTTATGTTATTTTTAATTTTAGTTTTTTTTTCATTTTTCTTTTAATTTTATGTTATATAAAACATTTTAAATTAACTATCTTTTAACTTTTTTTATTTTTATTTATTTTATTTTACTTGTGATAATGTATAAATAAAAGTAAAATTAAATATAACAAAATATTAATTAAATTAAAAAACAAATTTAAATAAAAATTTAATATGAAAATAAAAAAATTACAAAAAAAGTAAAAATACTAAATTACTAAAATTTAGTAATATTTTTTTTCTTTTCTTTTACCTTTAACCAAATTACTAAAATGTGGTTAAATTAATTTTTTTAAAGAAAAATTAGTGTTAAAGATTCAATTGAAAAAACGTTAAAACTATTAGGAATCAATTCTAAATTTTTAAACTATAGGAACTAAATTGAAAAAAATAGTAAAACTATAAGGACTTTTGTAACATCCTAATAATTAACCCTTATTAAGTCATCTTAGGCTAATTATCATTGAGTTACTTCTTGATTTCATAGCTTAACATAACTTTTTAAAGTATCATAAGCGAAAAATATGTAGAAATTTATTTCAAAAATATATTAATCATAAAATTAAATAAAGGCTTCTTGTGGTACATAACGCGATATAGTACTAATACATATGGTCTTAACATTGTATACAACAATCCCACACACATTAACTTAATAAATTCGTAGACAAAGATCATAATATGATTACATATATATTATATATTATCGGCTACCACAAGTCCGGACTCCAAATCACACATAAAAGAAATACATAACATAAACGGTCATTGTATACATATAGCAACAATAATAATAAAAGCTCCTAGTTCTCTTTATTAAGTCCTATGAGGGCTCTTGCATCTTGGTACTCTGACTCCTCTACAGAGATAGGAGATAAGAAAGGAAGAAATGAGTGAATAACTTGGGAGTTAACTATGTAGGGGCTATCACTTCAAGTTTATTTATAAAAAGGAGGAACATACTAATTTCGTTCCATTACTTGTTTCCAAAATTGAAGTATCCTGAAGTGGCTTTAACCTGTATGTGCCTTATAACTCAATTTATATTAGGCATACAATTCAAAGTTTGTTTATGCTCATGTATCAGATATACTTAATACTTATCCATTATCACATAGTACAATTACAACTTAATCAGTCATGAACTTATCCATATAACGTATCATTAGCGCCCATATCTCGCTCTATTGAGAGCTCGCTGTAGCGAACAGAGCTCGCTCTGGCGTGGGGCCACTATAGCGTCCATATCTTGCTAGCGAGTGTGGTCCTCCAGTTTTTGGAGAAATCGTGTCTCAGCAACATTTTGGGTACCAAAACCATTCTCAATCATACCAATGCATCCAAAGCAAAAGTAATTTGTAATTTGCATTCAAGACCAAGAAAAGACCACAAACACTCGAGATCAAAGAGAAACCTAAACCCCTACCTCTATGGAGCTTGATGATGGTTCTTTGGGTTGAAACTCTGGGGGTTCTCCTCCTCCTCTCTGGATAGCCACTAAGGAGGCCGAAAATGGAGCTCTCTTGGTGGCTCTAGGGTGGAGGAAGAGGGTTCATGGTGGTGGTGCATGTGTTATGTGTAACACCCTAATAATTACCTCTTTATGCTTAAGTCATACCGAGTTAATTATTGACATTTATCATCCTGTTTCAGAACTCATGTTTGAAAATAAAGATACGCGGAAAATAGGGCCAAAGTTTTTCAAGAAAAAATATGCAGATTTTAATCGTGGCTTTTGCGTGATGAGGTATAATCTTTCACACCTATCTGAGAACCTGAATAAAACAACCATTCATAGTATAATAACACACAAAAGTGGCCCAATACGTACATATAGTTTCACATACACAAATGTTACACACATAAGTGTGAGCATAGACTAGATATTACAATAGTAGAATATTAAAGTTTCTAAGAAAACCATAAGCTTGTACAATCCCTTATGATTCCCTTATAAACTCAGCTAAGTGTTAGACAATACATAACATAACAATACAAAGAGTAACATAGGAACCAAGGTAATCAAACTCGAGAGTCTAAGCAAACTCGTGGAAGCACTGTGAACTCGACTCGTAGACTCGTACGAGTTTACGTACTTATTAAAATATGTTTAAAATATATTATAAAACATAGAATATAAAGAAAGGTAACATAAAACTATTACATAGAGTGAGGGTAAAATGGACTTAGAGTGAAGGTCTTCAGTACCCGTGGGGCCCACAGTAATTCGATGGGTATAAGCACATTGTAAATTTATAACTCAAACACACATAGAGTGAGGGACTGAGAAGGTAAGGCGGCGAGTGAAAGAACCGTGAGGCTATGGCAGGTCGGAGGTGAGGTGGCGGGTGACGTTGAGAAGAAACTAGAGTGAGGGACTAAGAAGAGACTGAAGCCATGAACGGTTTCTAAAGCCTAGATTTGTTAAATAAATAGGGGTACAATGATAATTTTTAGTGTATAATGGTCACTTTAGCATTAAAATTGATGTCGTTTTGGTAATTTTACGTAGGCATATCAAACTCGTAAACTCTATCATAAACTCGAGAGTTTGACCGAGTTTGCACGAGTCTGTCAGAGTCTACCCGAGTCTACTCAAAAAAGAGTTTACATGCGAGTCAACTCGTTCTATGGTCTAGAATCGTAAACTCGTAAGAGTCTACGAGTTGACTTGAGAGTTTGATAACAATGACAGGAACAAGACTCCAATGCATAAATCTTCAGAATGTCCGAGTCTCCGTCTTCCCGTAGTTTCGGTTCGCTCACCTAGTGGAGGTACCTGTATCCCGATCTGAATCTAAAATAAATAGTGGTGGAATTGAGGTGAGCTCCACAGACTCAATAGGGGGATCACTCCGGTTTATTATGAAATAAGTGAGACATGCAATTTCCGTATTACTGGTGTTTTCGCAAGCATAACTTTTAATTCGGAGTGTCTTAACCTATATGTGTCTTATTTACTACATAAATGATGCATCAATTACATGCTCAATATCATTTATGCAAACATAAGTTAAGATGCAATAACATAAATTCACTCATTTGTTGTCACCATGTCCCCGAGCGGTGCCGTGACTAAAAATGGAGAAAAATGGAGTCGCCACCAATTTTAATTATGGAAAAAACTGGAAAACCTTTACTTTGTTGAAAACTGGTCTTATTAGAGATAAGGTTCGGGAGTCGAATTATGATTAGGGAAGGGTGGGAATTTAATCTCACTGCACCCCTAATACATCCGTATAAATACGGTTACCCTAGAGTGAATTATGCAAATTTATATTTATAATTTAATAACATTTAATTTCCCCTTAAAATATTAAAATAAACACAAAGAAAGCAATGTTAAAAAAGAACAAAATGATTTAAAAATTAATTTTGGGTTGACAGGTTGTAGCCTGCGCCGACGTATCCTCTGGTGAGATGAGGAACTCAAACCCACGTCGTTCTTGTAAAAAATTGTTGTGTATTGGGTGTCTTTTAGAAAATGTTGGATCCAGGGCGAGTTATGAGTCGCACAAGTATCCTATAATTTGAAATTCCGAGGATGATTATCTCATACAACGAAATGATGAATTGTAGAAAAGAAAGGATTTGTGAATATTTTGTTGTGATTTTGATTAAAGAAAATAATTGCTTTTGAAAAGAAAATAAATTGTTATTTTAAGAAAAGAATATTTTTAGGATACAGGACGATGCGACTCGCACAAGTACCCCACAAATTGCGATCCTCGAGGATGATTGAATCATACAACGAGATCATGAATTGTAAAAAAGGAAATTAAGAGATTTTGATTTTGATGAAAAAGAAATTGAATTTTGTTTAGAAAAAGATTTTTTCATTCAAGAAAAAGATATTTTTAGAATACAAGGCGATATGATTCGCACAAGTAATCCACAATTTATTATTTTGAGGATGATTATCTCATACAACGAAATAATAAATTGAAAAAGGATTTATGAATTTTGTTTTGAAAGGAAATAATTTATTATTTATGACAAAGATATTTTCGGGATACAGGACGATATGATTCGTACAAGTTCCCAACAAATTGCGATCCTCGAGGATGATTAAATCATACAACGAGATCTTGGATAGTAAAAAGAATTTTATTTTGATTTTAATAGAAAAAAAAAAGAAATGGATTTTGTTTGTTTTTTTAAAAAGAAATAATAAAATTAATAATAATAGTAATAACATAATAATAATAATAATAATAATACAATTAAATGAATAAGTAAATATACAATGAAAGAGGAAATATTAATAACCCAAAAAGGGGACAATACCCCCTTTCAATCCCTAATTCACACTATGGAGAAAGAAGGGAAATGAGAGGTGCTCCCTGCGGCGGCCGAGGAAGACGGAGGAGGGCAGGCGCGCCGGCGGCAAGCATGCTCGGAGGGCGTAGACGGCGTGTGCAGCTAGGAATGTGACGGAGAGCGCGACTGAAGAGAGGATAGCTTCTGGTGTCGCCGCTGCGATGAGGCAGAGGGAGTCGCGGCTGTGGCTAGGCGGCGCTTCGGAGAACCAGGGCGCCGTGTTGTGTTGCTGCTACTGCTGCTGAGATCTGGAGCCGCCAGAAGATGCTGAGACGACGCCGCTTGTTGCAGAGGGAGGAAGCTGGCGCTGTCGTTGCTGAATGGGGGGACCGCGAGGGGGAGACGTAAAGGTCGTGTCTCATGGACGCTGTGGCCGCGCGGATGCGAGGTGGCAGGAAGGCGGGAGGTGAAGCCTGATGGCTGTAGTCGTGTCAACCATAAATTTAATTATTTTTAAAACCAAGTTCCCCTAATATAGTTTAGTGGAAACCAGGGTCGTCTCTCACAAGGAATGGCTAAGAGAGTAATGCACAAGACTAGTTGTATGATGGTTTGTCACAATTGGGGGGGGGGGGTTTGTATGCAAAGGAATTAGATTGGAATAAAATGAGAATAATAAAAACAGCGGTTTATGGGGGTGGAACATTCATTAGGGTGTTATCATTGGCTACAAAAGAATGCATGAGTTGATTAATTACGCCGGAGTTAGATCTAACTCCTTTGTTGTGATTCTAATGATTAATTGCCTAGAATGGGGTTAATTAGTAAGATCTCACATTTAGTTCCACTCTCAACAATTATTAAAGCCAATCACATTAATCTAATTAAAGAGACTAATCAGCCAATTAATTACTCATTACCAAATCCTAATATGCCATGCATCAATTAATCAACTAACACATAAACATATGCCAATGAATTAGCCAACTCAATCGAGTAAGCTAAGACAAAGGATTAAACACACAATTTAAGATCTCAAATTATATGCCAAGGGTTGATAATGAAAACTTATGCAAGATTAAGAACAAAGCCTCAATTTACCCCAATGATATTCACACCCTCATAAACCACCAAGAAACTTAGTTAATCATGGCAAGAATTGAATTGGAATAAAGAAAGCAATTAATAATAAAGAGCAAAGTAAGAAAATAAATGCAAATTGGAAAGATGGGAAAAACGAATAACTGAATTAATGATAAAAGAGTAACTTACAAAACCCAAAAAGGGCTGGACGAATAACGTTTGAAATGTAAATGACGGAGCTAGAGCTAAACTAGGAAAGACGGAAATCCTAATGGGAAGAAAAATAACTCTAACTAGGAAAAAGAAAAGATGTAAAAGTGGAGGTGTTGAGAGGTGATGTTTCTGATGCATTAGCTCCCTTTAAATAAGATGGGCAGCCTCCAAACCGTAATCCATTTGGGCCCCCAACTCGTGCAGATAGGGTTTCTGCTGTGACAGAGTTGCGGCGCGGCGCTGGGGCGCGTATAGCTCGCTAGAGCGCCAGCGCTGTGCACGTGACGAGTTTAAGTGAGCCTCGTGCGCTGGAGCGCTAGATGCTGGATCTGAAATTCACTGCTCCGCTTCTTGCTCAGTTCCTGATGTCTACAGCTCCAATAATACCTGTGACCTGTACTAAAAATACAAAATATCCAATATCAAGTGCAAAGGTCATCCTTGAATTGTAAAAACATCATAAAACTTGTTATTTTAGCCTTTATTTCTATTAAGCCCAGATTAATTCCAAGTTGTATTAAATACAATAAAAGGCCAAATTAGAGCAAAGAATTGCATACAATCATCCAAATTAAGGGTATAAAATATTGGTAAAAACCACGTTATCAAAGCCATCCACAACAACCTTCACTGCGCACCGAAGGTGGCAGCGTCGCTGCGATCCAGAAGCGGCGACGCAAGCCGGCGGTGGCAGCAGCAACACATACAGAGGCAGCAACGACAGCAACGTAACTCCGATGAGCGGTGGCTGTGGAGGGAGGAGGCCTGCGGTGGCCTTGTGGCTGTCGGAGTGTCGTTTTGTTGTTGTTGCAATTCTTTCCCTGTTGCTGTTGTGGCTGCCGGCCTTGTTGCTGTTGTTTCTTGTGCTCTGTATCTTGTTCTGTTTTTTTTTTTTTTTTGGTGATGAAAATGCTCAATATATATTAACTACCTAGGGTAAAATTAGCATTAATGAAATGAAATTTTGATTGATTTTTGTTGATTGTGTTTGATTTAATTTGTGATAATTGTGTGTGATGAGATTGTGATTGATGCAATTGTGATTATGTTTGATGCAATGAGATTATGCTAAATTTGATTGTAATTATGTGATTTAATGACATGCTGATCATGATTTTATTTTTATTTCTATTTTTCTGTATTTTTGTATTTTTTCTATTTTTAAATAAATGTCCGGACAAAATACGGTGTTTACATTTGTCATGTGTCATGTGTCATGATCTCTTTACTTTAAATGACACCACCCTCTTTTCTATCTAACCTCCGCATCTCCGGCCCCAAGGCTATGAGCTCATACCTCTCTAGTCTATACTAGGATACTGGTGGGGAAGAGAGGTTTATTCACTTTCACTCACAAATTGGTGATGGACACTGAGGGTGTGCCAACCCTCCCTTGCCAACCCAATTTGTCGAAGAAAGCTACTTAAGAATCTCATTTATCATTTCACATGACAATAATCTCATATTATCCTTTTCGTACTTAACATGCACGTAGAAATGTCTATACATATTCTTTCCAAACATCTATTATATACATGATTTCAAACTTGAAACATATACTTTAGTTCCAGAATACACTATCATAATCACAAGCTCATTTTAGAATTAACATCATAACATAATCATCATCAACTTCAACAATCTAATCAATTGCAGAATTTTGAGGCAGATTCAACATGTTTTACCAATAAAATCACTATAATTATAAAATAATGAATCTGACCATAATATTTTTGAGATGAACTAAACTGATCATTCTAATATCTCAAACAAACGAAATTCAAAAATAAATTATACAGAGAGAGAAATAAATCTCGAAATATCACACACCGTAAAGAATTCAGCACTGCACGTCTAAATTAAAACTTATATTTACATATTTTTCTGTACTAATATAGAATGAATTTAGTTCTGAAAATGTTTATCCAACATCCTACATCTCTTAGCTTTCAAAAAAATTTTATTTCATTAAATTTCGTTGAGCATATTTTTAATTATGAATTTTTAAACACTGACTGTCCTGTCTAGGAGCCTAATTCTATTTTTCAACTTTGAAAATTCATAACTTCCAAAATATAAAGCCAAATTAAGTGATTTCTTTTGGAAACCCTTCATAATTGAGTTAACTTACAGATAAAATTGAAATGAACGAAAAATACCATATGTGTAAAAAGAATCGAATTATTTTGTAACAGCTGTCTATACGAGTTCTCTCTTAAAGTTTTGGGTAATATAATCTCCTTATAACTTTAAATCATCAAAACCAACTTAATCCTCATTCTTAATCACTTAAACACTCACATAAGCATACCAATCAGTCAATAATCAGAGCATAAAATTATAATTTCATAAAATCTTAAATTTAGGGTTCAAAACCCTCAAGAACACCCAAATTTCATGCAAAAAAATCTAAACCCCTACCTCAAATTGCTTCAAGATTGAACAAAACTTCAACAAATTCTTCAACTCTCTCTCAATCTCGGGTAGCCTCTTTGAAGGGGTTAATGGATGAGTTTCTCGAGTGTTTTAGGGCTGCAACTTGTGGGAAATGAGCCTATGGTGATAGTATATGGTATGGGTGGTGAGTTTTGGTGATTTGGGTTGATTTTGATGAAGAAATTGGGCAGGGAGAGAGAGCTACGGGTTAGGGTTAGAAATTAGGGATTTTGGAGAGTGTTTGAGTGTTATGAGGGGTGGTGAGTGTTATAAGAGTGATGGGGGACTATTTTGCAATTTTAGAAAGTCTAGGGACCAAATTGCAACATTGAGGGAGGGACCTATATGCAATTTTACAAAACTTATGAAATTTCCCCCAAAATCATTTCTTTCACTCTTAATCCTCATTTTACTAATCCCTCAAAGATAAATATTTTTCACTCTCACTCAAAATACATTTTCACACCTTAAGGCATAAATACTTTATGATTACTTTTAAATCACCCGATATGCTCAAAATCACTTTCATTAAATCCTAAAAATGCTCTAATGTTTCTAAATCATAATTAAACTATTTAACACTTTAAAATCATTTTCTTCATACATCCTTAACACATAAAACTTTATTTTCATTTCATAAAACTTATAATACATAAAACATGCATGGTTCACATCAATCACATAGGTCAAACAATGCACATAGTACACCTTGCATACAATATACACATAAACCAATTAGGCCCTAATCAATGTTAATTATAATTAATTATCCTTAATTAAGACGTAATTGAAAAGCGGGGTGTTACACATACAATACACAATCAATTATATCCTAACTAAGACTAATTATTGCTAACTACCCTTAATTAAGATATAATTGAAATTTTGGGTCTTACATTCTCCCCCCTCTTAAAAAGAATTTCGTCCTCGAAATTCAATACCTGTAAAAAGAACCAGATGCAGTTTCCTCATATCCTCCTCTCTATCCCAAGTAAACTCCTCCGCTCTCCCCCGCCCCCAGACCACCTTCACCAACGGAATAGTCTTATTTCTTAGGTTCTTGATGCCTCGGTCCACTATTCATGTGGGTGGTAAGGGAAAGGTTAAATCATCCTTTAGTTGTACTTCTTCGATCTCTAAAACGTGACTTGGATCAGAATTGTACTTTCAGAGTTGTGACGCGTGGAAGACATTATGGAGGTTGAACAGATTGGGAGGTAAGGCAATGCGATATGCAACAGGACCTACATGACTAAAAATCTGGAAGGGACCCAAGTATCTAGGACTCAACTTTTTAACTTTAATTGCTCGGCCTATACCTGTTGTGGGGGTCACACGTAAAAACACATGATCTCCTGCCTCAAATTCTAATGGCCTACGCCAATGGTTCGCATAGCTCTTTTGACGACTTTGAGCCGTCAAGAGCTTTTCCCTAATTCTTTTGATCTCGTTCGGTAGTCTCCCTCACTAGATCAGGTCCTAGAGTACTTTTCTCACCCGGATCATACCAACATAATGGAGAACGACATTTCCTACCATACAATGCTTCAAAAGGAGCCATTCCTATGCTAGTATGGAAACTGTTGTTGTAAGAAAACTCAACTAGAGGTAAGATCTTATCCCAACTATCATTTTCATCCAAGACACAAGACCTTAATATATCCTCTAAGGTTTGGATTGTCCTCTCGGACTGTCCATCGGTTTGAGGATGGTAAGCCGTACTCATACGAAGCTCAGTTCCAAATGCCTTTTGCAAGGCCTCCAAAAAATGAGAGGTAAATCTCGGATCTCGATCTGAGATAATATTCTCGGGTACCCCATGCAACTTCACTACCTCCCGTATGTATAAACTTGCTAACCTTTCCAAGGGGTACGTCGCCTTAATGGGTAAGAAGTGAGCCGACTTAGTCAATCGGTCCACTATCACCCATATGGCATCATTGCGGCTTGTGTCCTTGGTAACCCTACTACAAAATCCATAGCTATACTTTCCCATTTCCAATGAGGGATTTGTAGTGGTTGTAGCATGCCAGGTTCTTTCTGATGTACTATTTTCACTTTCTGACACACTAAGCACCGATTTACCCACTCTGATACATCTTTCTTCATGTCGGGCCACCAAAATATTCTCTTTAAATTCTGGTACATCTTGGTAGCTCCAGGATGAATGGTGAAATGGCTCTTATGAGCCTCCTCCAGAATGCTAGTTCGGAGGTCACCATGAGCAGGTACACAAATCCTACCTTTACTTCTCCACAAACCATCTCCATCCTTATTAATCTCCTTTACTCTCCCTTCTTCCATTGCCTTCAATATTCCTTTAAACTCCTCATCCATCACCTGGGCTTGTGCAATATCCTCCTTAAACTTACTTGAGACTACTAGGTGGCTAACTCTCATACTCGCAGGGGTGAAGGATACTCCTAGGTTAAGGTTTCTAAACTCCTCTAAAAGCTCTGTCTCCTTTACCATCATATGAGACACATGAAGCATCTTACGACTCAAGCCATCCGCCACCGCATTTGCCTTTCCAGGATGGTAGTTCAACCCGAAATCATAGTCTTTTAAAAACTCCATCCACCGTTGTTGCCTCATGTTTAACTCTTTTTGATCAAAGAGATACTTCAAACTCTTATGATCAGAGAAAACCTCAAATCTCACCCCATACAAGTAGTGCCTCCAAATCCTTAATGCAAAAACCACAGCAGCGAGCTCCAAATCATGGGTAGGATAATTCACCTCATGTGGTTTTAATTGCTGTGAAGCATATGCCACAACTTGGTGATGTTACATCAACACGCAACCCAAACCTTTCCCTAAAGCATCGCAATAAACTTCAAAAGGTTCATTAGGATCGGCACAACTAATACAGGTGTAGTGGTCAATCTTTCTTTTAATTCTACAAAACTCTTTTCACATTCCGCTGACCATACAAAAGGAGAGTTCTTCCTAGTAAGTTGGTCAAAGGTAGAGCAAGCTGTGAGAATCCCTTAATAAACCTACGTAATAACCGGCCAAACCTAAGAAACTTCGTACTTCCGTAACCGTAGTAGGTCTCTCCCAGTTTATTACTGCTTCAATCTTACTAGGATCTACAGTTATTCCCTCTGCCGAAACCACATGGCCTAGAAACTTAACTTCCTTAATCCAAAACTCACATTTACTCAACTTGGCATACAACTTCTTATCCTTTAACACTTCCAACACTAACCTAAGATGACTTTCATGCTCCTCCTCCGTCTTAGAATAGATTAAGATGTCATCAATGAAAACAACCACAAACTTATCCAAGAACGGTCGGAAAATTCTATTCATATAATCCATAAACACCGCCGGAGCATTAGTTAGTCCAAAGGACATAACTGTGAACTCATAATGCCCATAGCGAGTTCGGAAAGCCGTCTTTGGTATATCCTCCCCTCTGACTCTAATCTGATGGTATCCTGACCTTAAATCTATCTTGGAAAACACTCTGGCCCCTCTCAACTGATCCATTAAGTCATCTATCCTAGGGAGGGGATACTTGTTCTTCACTGTCACTTTATTCAACTGCCTATAATCTATACAGAGCCTCATACTTCCATCCTTCTTCTTAACAAACAACACTGGGGCTCCCCATGGTGAGGCACTTGGTCTAATAAACCCTTTTCTCAACAACTCCCCCAACTGTGTCTTAAGTTCCTTTAACTCACTAGGTGACATACGATAAGGGGCCATAGAGACAGGCCCTGTTCCCGGAACAAGATCAATGCTAAAGTCTATCTCTCTGGCGGAGGGAAATCTGGTATATTAGGGAATACCTCAGGGAAATCTCTCACTACTGGTATGACATCTAGACTCGGCTTGGCTTCCACATTGTTTGAGGCAAGAAATACAAGACCTTTATTTGCAACCCCACTCTGACCTACTTCCACAGGATGTACCAACAAACTAAAGGAAACAATAGAAGGCTCAGGAATAGAGGTACTAAGAGAATCCGAAAATATGACAGACTTAGCATGACAATCTAACAAAACCTTATTCGCAGACAACCAATCCATACCCAAAATTATTCCTAAACCAGACATAGGTAAGCATATGAGATCCAAAACGAATGACCTATCACCTAAAAAGAATGGACATTTGGTACAGACAATACTAGTCTTTATGGGTTTAGCTGTGGGTGTGGAGACACACACGTCATATGGTAACTCACACATAGCTAAATGCAATTCTCTAGCATGCTTATGTGATATGAATGAATGAGTGGCTCCAGAATCAAAAAGTACAACTAACTCTTGATTCTTAACCTTACACTTACCCTTGATTAAATCTTCCGACCGAGTTACATCCTCTGCATTCACTGTGAAGACTCTTCCCTGGTGCTGAGGCCTGGAGGGGTCAAAGCTGTGATTTGTGGCTGGGAAGACTGACGACACTCTCTTGCTATATGCCTTGGCTACCACATCTATAACACACATTCTGGCCCGCAAAACAAACTCCAGTGGGGCTTTTGACAGTGGCAGGTGGGTGTCTCTGGAACTCTGGGGGCCACTACTGAACGGGGTTGAGGTCCCTGTTGAGGTCGGGTACGATTAGGGCCCCTAAAATGTCGTGATGGGAACTGACGAGGTGGAGGGTGCTGTCTCTTGAACAAAGGAGCTTGTGGTGCCAAACTCCTCTTAAAAGTCTCTGATGAAGTACTCCCTCCCAAATGGCATGCCTGTTCATGAACTCTACATGCCTCAACTAGCTGTGCATAACTGTCAAAATGAAGATGGTTCATTGTTTTCTGCATCTCCTGTGTCAACCCATTCTGATACTTCATACATTTCCACGACTCCATGGGGTTTCCTTGAAACATCTCTGAAAACTTGATAAGATGTTCGAACTGTGCAGTATACTCAGGAATAGTCATTCGCCCTTGGGTCAGATTTAGGAATTCTCGTTCCTTAGCTTCCTCACTAATCTGGGAAAATATTTCTCATAGAAGAGCTCCTTAAACCTGTTCCAAGGAATAGGAATCCCTGCAGCCTCCATGCGGCCTTTTCGCCTCTCCACCAGTCTCCGACATCTCTTTCTAACATAAAGGTGGCAAAAGCGGTACGCTGTAGATCTGAACAGTGCACCACAATGAAAATCTTCTCCATCTTTCAACCCATTCCCCTGCTATTGCTGGATCCATAGAACTTGTAAAAATTGGGGATTTACTCCCCGAAACTCCGCAAAACGTGCATTCTCCCTTTCTGCCTCCAGCTGTGGTGTGGGAGGGTCTGATGTCCCATACATTCTGCCAGTTGCTGCACCGCTCTAGCCATCCCGCCAGAGCCTCATTAGTCATGTTCCCACTGTCGCTGCTACTCCCTGTCGCCCCGTCGTGCGTCTTTTAGGTGCCATTTGTACCTGTACACACCAACAATCACTGAGTTGATCAATCTCAATAATCACATTAGGCGTACACAGTCATAAATATACCAAACAGACAAGTTATTTTTCGAAATCAAACTACAAACATAACACTATCGTACTATGCAACAAAGCAAAGATGGCCATAACCCCAAGCCTTAAGGTTCGACCTGCTCTGATACCAAAATGTAACACCCTAATAATTACCTCTTTATGCTTAAGTCATATCGAGTTAATTATTGGCATTTATCATCCTGTTTCAGAACTCATGTTTGAAAACAAAGATACGCGGAAAATAGGGCCAAAGTTTTTCAAGATAAAATACGCAGATTTTAAAATCGTGGCTTGTGCATGATGAGGTATAATGTTTCACACCTATCTGAGAACCTGAATAAAACAACCATTCATAGTATAATAACACACAAAAGTGGCCCAATACGTACATATAGTTTCACATACACAAATGTTACACACATAAGTGTGAGCATAGACTAGATATTACAATAGTAGAATATTAAAGTTTCTAAGAAAACCATAAGCTTGTACAATCCCTTATGATTCCCTTATAAACTCAGCTAAGTGTCAGGCAATACATAACATAACAATACAAAGAGTAACATAGGAACAAGACTCCAATGCATAAATCTTCAGAATGTCCGAGTCTCCGTCTTCCCGTAGTTTCGGTTCGCTCACCTAGTGGAGGTACCTGTATCCCGATCTGAATCTAAAACAAATAGTGGTGGAATTAGGGTGAGCTCCACGGACTCAATAGGGGGATCACTCCGATTTATTATGAAATAAGTGAGACATGCAATTTCCGTATTACTGGTGTTTTCGCAAGCATAGCTTTAATCCGGAGTGTCTTAACCTATATGCGTCTTATTTACTGCATAAATGATGCATCAATTACATGCTCAATATCATTTATGCAAACATAAGTTAAGATGCAATAACATAAATTCACTCATTTGTCATGTGTCATGATCTCTTTACTTAAATGACACCACCCTCTTTTCTATCTAACCTCCGCATCTCCGACTCCAAGGCTATGAGCTCATACCTTTCTAGTCTATACTAGGATACTGGTGGGGAAGAGGGGTTTATTCACTTTCACTCACAAATTGGTGATGGACACTGAGGGTGTGCCAACTTCCCTTGCCAACCCAATTGTCGAAGAAAACTACTTAAGAATCTCATTTATCATTTCACATGACAATAATCTCATATTATCCTTTACGTACTTAGCATGCACGTAGAAATGTCTATACATATTCTTT
>RYYW01000079.1:205504-230316 GCA_013621005.1 Aeschynomene evenia | reverse complement strand
CGATTGCTTGGGTGTCAAGATACAAAGATCTGAAAAGTCCTTGAGGGGTACATCAAGGCAGGAAATCTTCAAGAGGGGATATCTTGGAGTGGGCGAACTTGAGAAGGTTGAAAAATATATCTTGTATTGAATTCTTGTGTATTCTTGAGACAAGTTTTATTGGAACTCAATCTTCTAAGGATTGAAGAACGGGATGTAGGCACGCTTTAAGCCGAACCAGTATAAAAATCGGTCCAATTTCTTTACCCTAAACTTTTACATTCATTCGTATTGCATTTTGCATTGAGATAATCGTTTGGGTTGTGCTTAATAATTCTGAAAAATTAAAACAGTGCTAAATCGCAGAATACATAAGCATTGTGTCTTGTCTTGATAAATCTGAATTTTGTGTGATTGTCATTGATACTTTTGATATCTTTCTGATATAGTACTTTACTTGTTTTAAGTGCTTTAACATTTTGAATCATATGTTTGTATGTGGATATAAAGTCTTGATTAATTGTTTTGGTCATATTGGCATTAAAGAGTCAAGTTCTCGAAGTCAGAAGATTGGGAAAAAGCTGTTGCAGAATTCAGAAGTTTGATATTTCTGAAACTGTTTTGAATCTTCTGAGTTCAGAAGCTTGAATTCTCTGAAGCTGTTTTTGCTAATTTGTTACTTCTGATTTTGTTATTGATAATTCTGAAATTGATTTTCATATTTTGAAATTGTTTTTAAATCGAAATTAATTCAGAAGATTGATTACTGTGAATAGTCAGAAGCTTGGTGCAAAAATTGATTTGTGTAATTGGTTGTAATCCGCTGCATATATACTTTGACATTCTAATTTCTTGTGTTTGATTTTAATTTCTGATTTGGATCTAACTCTTGACAAGTTGAGAAGCTTGATCAAATTGTGAAATTTCAGAAGTTCAAAATACAAGAAAAAGTTACCAACCAATTCACCCCCCTCTTGGGTTGGAATCATAGCTTGTTGAGATTCTACAAAGAGACTCTCACACATCAATTGGTATCCAGAGCTCTGGTTCTTTGCTGATTATCAAGGAAATTCTCTAACAAGAATTAAGAGCAAGATCCAAAGGGAAAGCTATGTCGAATCAAGCTAACTTTCAAGTCTCGGAAGGTCATTCAATCAATAGACCCCCATTGTTCAATGGTACCGCCTATGCATATTGGAGGGACAAAATGCAATTATTCATTGAGTACAATAGTCTTGAATTATGGGAAATCATTCAAAGTGGAGACAAGATTCCAGAAACTTCAAGAGTTCTACTTGATGGATCAATTGAAACCAAGCCTATTCCAAAAGCCGAATGGACAAAAGAGCATAATGAGATGGTCAGACTCAATTCTAAAGCTAAGTATTTACTTATTTGTGCTTTAACTAAAAGTGAGTATGATAAGATCATTAGTTGTAGCTCAGCGAAAGAAATTTGGGATAGATTAGCTTTGTTGCATGATGGTACTGATGAGGTTAAAGAAACAAAGATTGATATGCTTAGATCAAAATATGAACAATTCAAAATGGATGAAAATGAATCTATTGATAGCATGATAACTCGGTTTCTTAGCATCATTAATCAATTAAGGGATCTGAATTATAATATGCCTAATTCTGAAATTGTTAGAAAAGTTTTAAGAAGCTTGCCTTCTAGATGGTTGCCGAAGGTAACAGCAATCTCAGAAGCTAAGGATCTCACAACTTTAAAGTTTGATGCTTTAATAGGATCATTAAAAGTGCATGAAATAGAATTGCAAAATATTGCTAGCACTAACCATTTCAGGGACAACACGGCATTGAAAGTGTCCAAGAAAAAGAAGAAGAAAAAGGCATTGATAATTAAGTCAGATTCGGAATCAGAATCGGATCGTGATTCCTCTGAAGATGACTTAGAGATTGATCCGGAACAAGTGGCATTGTTCATTAAAAAATTCAGAAGAATGTTTAGAAAGGGGAGTTAGAGTAAGAAGAATTCAAACTCCTTCAAGAAAGATAAAAACAAATCGGATCAAGTCATTTTTTATCATTGCAATGAGAAGGGGCACATTAAACCAGAATGTCCAAATCTTAAAGAAGCATCTTCGAAGAATAAAGGAAAGAAGAAGGCGTATAAAGCAACCTTGAGTGATGAACTTCTGACTTTGAAGATGAGGTAACATTTGAGGAACTTATGTCTAATTTCAATTCCATATTGCATACCTATGAGAAGCTTCAGATTAATCATAAAAAGGTTTTGAAAAAATTCTCTGAAGTTAAGCATGAACTTGACTGTAAAAAACAAATCAATTCTGAGATAATTATTGATCTTGAAAAGTTCAGAAGCATCGAATCAAAGTCCAATATTGATTTTTCAAATGAAGAAAATGATTTGGAAAATTTAAGAAAAATCAATATAGATCTTGAGAGGGATTTAGAAAGATTAGGAGAAGCTAATGATCTATTGATTTTCGAAAAAAATACATTTGGAAAATGACATTAGCCATCTTAAGCATTCTAAAGACAAGTCAGAAGCTTCCGAAACTTCTGAAAATTCTGATTCAGAAGCTAGCGATAGTTCTGAAATTCTGAAGAAACTCAGAAGCTTGTAGACAAGTGCAATGAGCTTTATAAGACCAATATTCTCTTGAGAAATGATCTGGAAAAATTTGTGAATTGCACCAAAATCTGGAAATGATTTTAGGTTCACAATTGCTTATTTTGACAGAATGATATTGGTTATGTTCCTAAAAACAACTTTCCCAAAGATAAAAAATCTTTTAAGAAAACCTTAAAAGGCAAAGTGTTTTATTGTTCTAAAAACCAATCATGCTTCTGATGCTTGTTGGCTTTATAAATCCAAGGGAAAATATGATTCTAAATCAAAAATTTCCCAAGGAAACTAACCCCAAAGGATCAATAGAATTTGGATACCTAAAGCTCAACTAAAGCTATTTGCAGAGATGCTTGAAAGCAAAGACAATGGATCTGAAGAGGTGGTATGTAGACTCCGGATGTTCAAGACACATGACTGGACAAAGGGACTACTTCATCCAACTTAGAGAAAAGGACAAAGGTCAAGTAAGGTTTGCCGATGGTACATGTGCTAAGTAAAAGGGATTGGTGATGTTGGTAAGACATCCAATCATGTTATTAGCAATGTGTTGTTGGTAGATAGGCTTACACATAATCTATTAAGTGTTAGTCAATTTTGTGACCTTAATCTAAATGTTCTTTTTGATAAGCACAAGGTTCAAGTCTTTGACCCTATTAATAAATCTGTAAAATTCACAGCACATAGGATTGGCAACACATATGTTTTATACTTGGATGATTTAGATTCTCAAAATCTTAATTGTTTGTTGACTTTGGTTGATGATAAATGGCTTTGGCATAGAAAACTAGGTCACATAAACATGAGATTAATTTATGAAATATCATCTAAAGATCTTGTAAGAGGCTTACCTAAAATCCTCTATAACAAGGATAAATCATGTGATGAATGTGAGAGAGGCAAACAAGTAAAAACCTCTTTCAAACATATTGCTGATGTTGCTACTAAAAGGCCTCTAGAGTTTTTACATATGGATCTATTTGGTCCATCTAGAACTACTAGCCTAGGAGGAAAGAAATATGTGTATGTGATTGTTGATGATTTCTCTAGATTTTGTTGGACTTTCTTTCTAAGATCAAAGGATGAAACTTTTGAAAAATTCCGAGTATTTCTTAAAAGAGTTCAAAATGAAAAAGGATACAAAGTCTCAACCATAAAGAGTGATAATGGAGGAGAATTTGTAAACCAATCATTTAGAAATCTTTGTGAAGATTCGGGTATATTTTATATTTTTTCTTATCCTAGAACTCCTCAACAAAATGGAGTGGTGGAAAGAAAAAATAGAAGTATACAAGAAATGGCAAGGACCATGATGTTAGAAAGAAACATAGCAAAATACTTTTGGGCTGAAGTTGTAAATACAGCTTGTTACATTCAAAATAGAGTGTTTATTAGACCATTTCTCAAAAAGACACCTTATGAATTATGGTTTAACCAAACTCCAAATGTTTCTTATTTCCATGTCTTTGGTTGTGATTGTTTCATTTTGAATACAAAAGACAATTTGGATAAATTTGAGGCAAGATCAGATTTTGGAATATTTCTAGGATACTCTTTAAATTCAAAAGCATTTAGAGTTTATAATAAGAGGACTCTTACTGTTGAAGAGTCTATTCACATAACCTTCAAAGAGTGTTCAAGAGGTTTTGTAGGTTCTGAGCTTGATGCTGTCAAAGATACTTCTGAGATTGAAGAAAATGAATTTGAGGAAGTGAACATTAATCCAAAGGGAGTTCAGAATCTGAACTCAGAAGCAACGCGACTGCAGAGTTCAGAAGCTTCAAAACTGCAGATTTCAAAAGCTTCAGATGCGCAGACTTCAGAAGCATCGCCCAACGATAACTCAGAAGCATTGCAGAATCAGAATTCTGAATCTTCTCAGATGCTAGGACTAGAGTCTGATGTTCGTATGGTAACTTCTAACCATACACCTCATAATAATACTTCTGGAAATATAAATCGTGGCAAAAATGAATTGAAATCACTTGATCAAAGTTTAATCATTGGAAATTCTTCACATGGTGTGTGTACTAGAAGATCTTTTAATGCCTTTGTATCTCTTATAGAACCTGATAATATTTCTGATGCATTAGTTGATAAGTTATGGCTAGATGCTATGAGAGAAGAATTGGAACAATTCGAGAGAAACAAAGTATGGTTCTTAGTAGAGAGGCCGAAAGGAAAAACTATCATTGGCACTAGATGGATCTTTAGAAACAAGCTAGATCAACATGTTGAGGTGGTAAGAAACAAAGCAAGATTAGTGGCTCAGGGATATACTCAGCAAGAGGGTATAGATTATGATGAGACGTATGCCCCGGTTGCTAGGATAGAAGCCATTCGTATATTGCTATCTTTTGCTTGTTACAAAAAATTTATTTTGTATCAAATGGATGTTAAATCAGCTTTTCTAAATGGTTTTATCTCTGAAGAAGTTTACGTCAAGCAACCCCCCGGTTTTGAAAATGAAAAGTATCCAAATCATGTTTTCAAACTAACTAAGGCTTTATATGGGTTGAAACAAGCTCCAAGAGCTTGGTATGAGAGACTAAGTTCTTTTTTGATGAAAAATGGTTTCAAAAGAGGCTTAGTGGATAGTACTTTGTTCACCCTACATAAAGATAAAACATTGTTGATTGTGCAAGTGTATGTGGATGATATTATTTTCGGTTCTACTAACCCAAGTCTTTGTGAGTATTTTTCTAAGTTGATGAAACAGGAATTTGAGATGAGCATGATGGGAGAACTCAGATTCTTCTTGGGACTCCAAATTCAACAACTTGAAAAGGGTATATTCATTCATCAATTTAAGTATTGTAATGAATTATTGAAAAAGTACAATATATGATAGATTGTAAGGCTATGACTACACCTATTCACCCCTCACAATCACTTGAACATGATGAGAATGACGAGAATGTAAATGAATCCGAATATAGAGGCATGATAGGTTCTTTGTCTTACTTAACATCATCTAGACCCGATATTAAGTTTAGTGTAGGATATTGTGCTAGATTTCAATCCAAACCAAAAGCATCACACTTAGGATTAGTAAAGAGGATTTTTAGATATATTAAAGGTACTACTAATCTTGGTCTTTTCTATGAGAAAGGAGATGATTTTTGATGTAGTAGGATACACGGATTCTGATTTTGCTGGTGATAAAGTGGAAAGAAAGAGCACTTCGAGAGGATGTTGCCTCCTTGGTAATAAATTGGTGACTTGGACATGCAACAAGCAAGAAACAGTAGCATTATCTACTGCTGAGGCTGAATATGTGGCTGCTTCTTCTAATTGCAAGCAACTTTTATGGATAAGAAACCAATTGGAAGATTATCACTTGAGGTACAAATCTTTACCTTTGCTATGTGATAGTACAAGTGCCATTTGTATTGCAAAAAATCCGGTTTTACATTCTAGAACTAAACATATAGATATCAAACATCATTTCATTAGAGATCATGTGTTAAAAGGGGATATAGAACTGAAATTTGTGGAAACAGAAAATAATTTGGCTGATATTTTCACAAAACCACTAGCTGAAGATAGATTTGTTTATCTAAGAAATAAACTCAACATTGTATCTATTTAACCTTTTGATTATGACAAAAAGGGGAGAATGATTGGATGTAATCTTTCTTCTTAATGGATGGATATAATCCTTCTCAAAAGTATTTGAGAGAGGGGGAGTTTATAGGTTCTGAGTTTAGAGTCAAACTGTTGATTCTGACTTTGCGAATCTGATACTTCTGACTTGCTGTTTGGAACTGATGTGATATTTCTGATTTTTTTATGTCTAGAAATCTGATACTTCTGACTTTCATATCTGATACTTCTGACTTTGTGTAAAGGTTAGGAAAAGATATATTCTTTATCTTATTTGGATATGACAACTAGGGGGAGTTACATAAATCGGAAATTTGTTACATGCATCTAAAATCTGCTGCTATATGCATCTCTAATATGATATGATATATGCTATATTGTGTCAAAATTGAGATTGATTTTGATGCCTATGGAAAGTGTTGTGTCAAATCTGATACTTCTGAAAAAATTTGGATATGTCAAATATGATACTTCTGGAAAATTCATTTGCGAAAATGATTTTGAAACTCAAATCAATACTTGTTTTCATCTCTAAAAATCTGAGAAAGTATTGAAAGATTACATGAGTTTTGTCATCATCAAAAAGGGGGAGATTTTTAATGCAAACTCTCATTTGGTTTTGATAATAACAAAACTAATGTATCTTTAGTTTGAGAAGCAACAGTGGATGTGTTTGATTAGCTCAGAAGCTTGATGTAATAGTTAAACCACTGTTAGTATTGTGTATATGCTTCTAGTATTTAATGTGTAATATTTTGTATCTTGTATAAGAAGCATTGTATAGGATTAGTGTTGTAGTAGGTTATATAATGTATAATATTGTAATACACACTAGTGCATCGCATGAAAAACTACTTCAAAAGCATGGAAAACTATTTCAGAAGCATGGAGGAAGCTGAGAAGCATTCTCAGAAGCTTGGACGTGGTCAAGAAGCTTAGCGCGAAGCTAAGTTGAGAAGGATGACATGTCAGAAGCATGGGATGCATCTGAAATTAATTCAGAAGCTTGAAGCGCTGAAATAAAGTGCTGTCATGTGTGATTTTAAAGAAAAAGGGGAATATGACTAAGGTGTTATCTAGATAGGTGTTATCTAGTTCGTTTCTTTTCCCGCTTTTTATTGTTTGAGCTATTGTAATTTGTTGAAAGCTTAGTGCTCACTATATAAGCGAGTTGAGTTCCAAAATTAAACAGAGAGACATAACAGATAGAAAAGAAAGATAGATGTGATAAAAAGTGCAAAAAAAAATCGAAAAGAGAAAAGAGAGAAAAAGAGTCTTGGTGTTCATGTGAGAAAGATCAAGAAAGAAAAGGCTCTAGCAAAGTGCATTGCGAATTCAAGAAGCATCACAAGGAATCAAAGAGAAAGAGTCAGAATAATGTTCTGATCTCATTGGAAACACAAAAGAATTTCAGATTCAAAGAATCTGAGATTGATCAACAAGAAGGTTGAGGCTGCGAAAACTCAGAAGAAAGAAAGGGCAGATTCTTGGAAGACAAGTTCGATTGCTTGGGTGTCAAGATACAAAGATCTGAAAAGTCCTTGAGGGGTACATCAAGGCAGGAAATCTTCAAGAGGGGATATCTTGGAGTGGGCGAACCCGAGAAGGTTGAAAAATATACCTTGTATTGAATTCTTGTGTATTCTTGAGACAAGTTTTATTGGAACTCAATCTTCTAAGGATTGAAGAACTGGATGTAGGCATGCTTTAAGCCGAACCAGTATAAAAATCGGTCCAATTTCTTTACCCTAAACTTTTACATTCATTCGTATTGCATTTTGCATTGAGATAATCGTTTTGGTTGTGTTTAATAATTCTGAAAAATTAAAACAGTGCTAAATCGCAGAATACATAAGCATTGTGTCTTGTCTTGATAAATCTGAATTTTGTGTGATTGTCATTGATACTTTTGATATCTTTCTGATATAGTACTTTACTTGTTTTAAGTGCTTTAACATTTTGAATCATATGTTTGTATGTGGATATAAGTCTTGATTAATTGTTTTGGTCATATTGGCATTAAAGAGTCAAGTTCTCGAAGTCAGAAGATTGGGAAAAAGCTGTTGCAGAATTCAGAAGTTTGATATTTCTGAAACTGTTTTTGCTAATTTGTTACTTCTGATTTTGATATTGATAACTCTGAAATTGATTTTCATATTTTGAAATTGTTTTTTAAATCGAAATTAATTCATAAGATTGATTACTGTGAATAGTCAGAAGCTTGGTGCGAAAATTGATTTGTGTAATTGGTTGTAATTCGCTGCATATATACTTTGACATTCTAATTTCTTGTGTTTGATTTTAATTTCTGATTTGGATCTAACTCTTGATAAGTTGAGAAGCTTGATCAAATTGTGAAATTTCAGAAGTTCAAAATACAAGAAAAAGTTACCAACCAATTCACCCCCCCTCTTGGGTTGGAATCATAGCTTGTTGAGATTCTACAAAGAGACTCTCACATCATCAGTATGTTAGTGCTATTAGGCTGAACTGTTGTGGGGTTATGAGCAATGCCTACGTGTTTCTCGCCGCTAGTGAAATCGAAAAGGGTCAGGTGTTGAGTGAGCTACCAGTAGTGAGAGAATACCCGGAGGTTTTCCCTGAGGACATACCTGATTTTCCCCCAGCCAGAGAGGTCGATTTTGCCATAGATCTGATGCCCGGGACGGGACCTATATCCATAGCACCCTAAAGGATGTCACCCGGAGAGTTAGCCGAGTTGAAGACGCAGTTGGAGGAGCTCTTGGAGAAAAAGTTCGTGAAGCCTAGCGTTTCACCTTCGGAAGCACCGGTGTTGTTCGTAAAGGAAAAGGACGGGAGCATGAGGTTGTGCATTGATTATAGGAAGCTGAACAAAGTGACCGTGAAGAACAAGTACCCGCTTGCCTATGATCGATAACTTGATGGACCAGCTAAAGGGCGCACAGGTGTTTTCGAAAATAGACTTGAGGTCTGGATAGCATCAGATTCGGGTGAGAGATGAGGATATCCCGAAGACGGCTTTCAAGACTCGTTATGATCACTACGAGTTCACAGTCATGTCCTTTGGACTAATGAATTCTTCTGCTGTGTTCATGGACTACATGAACAGGATCTTTAGACCTTACTTGGATAGTTTCGTTGTTGTATTCATTGACGACATTCTGATCTATTCGAAGACGCAGAAGGAGCATGAGAGCCACCTGAGGATTGTGTGGAGGTGCTGAAGGAGAAGAAGTTGTTTGCAAAGTTGTCAAAGTGTGAGTTTTGGATGGAGGAGGTGAAGTTTATGGGACATGTTGTGTCCAAGGGAGGCATTTTGGTGGATCCTAGTAAGATAGAAGTTGTGATGAGCTGGGAGCAACCTACTACGGTGACGGAGATTCGGAGTTTCCTTGTGTTGGCGGGGTATTATCGTACGATCATCTCGAACTTCTCTCAGATCGCGTTACCCTTGACGAAGCTTACTAGGAAAAATGCTTCCTTTGTGTAGACGGAGGAGTGTGAGGGGAGTTTTCTGGAGCTGAAGAGTCGTTTGACCTTGACTCCAGTGCTTACACTACCAGACCCTAGTGACCCCTTTGAGGTTTACTGTGATGCTTCAGGGAAAGGGTTGGGTTGCGTGCTAATGCAGCATCGCAACGTTGTGGCATATGCTTCACAGCAGTAGAAGCCACACGAGCTTAATTACCCGACTCATGACTTGGAGCTTGCTGCGGTTTATGGAGTCAGGTTTGAGATGTTTTCTGATCACAAGAGCCTAAGGTACTTGTTTGACCAGAAGGAGCTGAATATGAGATAGAGGAGATGGATGGAGTTCCTGAAGGACTATGACTTTCAGTTGAACTATCATCCGGGGAAGACGAACGTGTTGGCAGATGGTTTGAGTCGTAAGACGGTGAGCGTAGCTCACATGATGGTCAAAGAGGCAAAGCTCATAGAGGAGTTTAGGAACCTTGACCATGGAGTGAATTTTACCCCCACCAGCGTTAAAGTGAGCCAGCTTCAGGTATCTAGTGATTTCTTGAGGGAGATAGGTAGAGCCCAGCAGGAAGATGAGGAGATTGGGAAGGTGTTGAGGGCAGTCAGTGAGGGCGGGTTGCAGGGTTTCCGGAAGGATGAAGATGATTTATGGAGATTTGAGGGGCGTGTATGTGTACCTGCGAGTGGTGACCTTCGGAGAGCAATCTTGGAGGAGGCTCATAAGAGCCGTTTCACCATCCACCCTGGGACAGATAAGATGTATCAAGACCTGAGGAAGATGTTCTGGTGGCAGGGACTAAAAAGGGATGTTGCGGAGTGGGTTAGCAAGTGTTTGGTTTGTCAAAAGGTGAAGGCGGAGCACAGGAGGATACCAGGATTGGTATAGCCGCTTAGTGTGCCCGAGTGGAAGTGGGAGTTCATATCCATGGACTTCGTGTCTGGATTGCTGATGACACAGGCGGGCCACGATGCTGTGTGGGTCATTGTTGATCGACTGACCAAGTCGGTTCATTTTCAGGCGATCAGGATGACTTACCCTTTGGAGAAGCTAGCAGAGATCTATGTCAGGGAGGTTGTGAGGTTGCATGGTGTGCCAAAGACGATAGTCTCGGATCGTGATCCGAGGTTCGCGTCTCGCTTCTGGGGAGCTTTCCAGAAGGCTTTAGGCTCGGAGTTGAGCATGAGCACGGCATATCATCCTCAAACGGATGGACAGTCGGACAGGACGATCTAGACGTTGGAAGACATGTTGAGGGCATGTGTTTTGGATGGGAAAGGAAGATGGGATAAGTTATTTCCCTTGATAGAGTGATCTCCTACAATAACAGTTACCAGGCAAGTATAGCGATGGCGCCTTTCGAGGCTTTATATGGGAGGAAGTGTAGATCACCCCTGTGTTGGCATGACCCTGGTGAGACGAGTGTGTTAGGACCCTACCTTGTGAGGGAGACATCGGAGCAAGTAAGGAGAATTAGGGAGAGGATGCTCGCGGCCCAGAGCTGCCAAAAGAGCTATGCAGACCAGAGGAGGAGGCCCATTAGAGTTTTCAGTAGGCAAGCATGTGTTTTTGCGGGTTATCGGAGCCAGCGTTTACAAGACGCCCACGCCACGTTCTGGTTATTGGAGCCAGCGCGTCGAGGTCCCTGACATCCCTACTCGTGACCATGTAAGCTTCAAAACCCTTCTGGAAAAATCTCAGTATTTCTCTTAATGACATAAAGAGTTTTAATGATAACAATTAAGCTATAACGATAAAAATTTTACTTAAGAAAGTGCTAATGTGTGCGCTCAAGTGTACTCAGAAAAGTTAACCTCAAGCTCAATGATAAAATCAAGGCTCCGTAGATATCAGAAAGGTTGTCTAAGAAGCGCGAAGGTGAAAAGTATGTGTCTGAGAAAGAAAACAAAGTCTTCTCAAAGGGTCTCAGAAGACTAGGTCGACTTTGTTTCTCAGAAGGGTCTTCCCTCAGAAAGGTTCATCTCAGAAGTTCGTACACCTCTCAGAAGGTTGGTTTCTGAAGCAACCAAGTCTCTACACTCAAATGAATTGAACACAGCTCGGAAAGCTCAGAACAACAAGCTAACCACGTTGGAACTTGTGCACTTTACACGTCTGAAAAGTTCCCGGATTTCTGCTGACCACAGCAGGTATCCGTTCTGAAGCAACCAAGAGAGAGACACACAGCCACATCAGCAATGAAAGCTCAGTTTCTTTGCATGATTAAAGCTCTATAAATAGAAGACTAATAGCATATTTCAAAATAACAAGAACCAACGAATCAAAGTGTTGAAACTCTGCTGAATTGAAATCCCTTTGCGAAAAACATTGAACTTTCTCAGAAAGACTTCTCAACTCGAGTTGTTCTTTATTTGTGAAAATCTTCTAGCTTTGTATTGGTTTAAATCTTTACTTTTTTAAGTTAAATCTAGAAGTCTACTAAGGCAAATTTAAGCTATGTCTTAAATCTTAGTAGTGTTTTTCGAAAGAAAAATCTCTTTGTAAAACGCTAAGTCCTTCTTCGTTCGAAGGCAACTTAAGTCCTTGGATTTGAGGCAAAGGAAAGTCCTCAATTGTTTGAGGCAAGTTAAGTCCTCTGTTGTGAGGCAAGTGAAAGTCCTTTAGTGTTAAAGAGAAGGAAAGTCCTCTAGTGTTGGAGGCAATTGAAGTCCTCGTGTTGAGGCAAGAAAGTCCTCGGTTGTGAGGCAAGTGAAAGTTCTTTACAGTGTTAAAGGCAATGTTGTCTGGGAAGGCACATTAAGAAGAATATCCAAGGAAATTCTCAACTGAAGGTTGAGGACTGGAGTAGGTTGGTTAGAACCAAACTAGTATAAAATTCTTGTGTGTTAGCTTTTCTCCCTACTCTTTTATTTATATCATCTTTTTAGAAAATAACAAACACGATTTTAGAAGAAAGAACCTTCTGATAACTCACCAAAGTTTATATCAAAAGAAGTTTTCAACAAGACACACTCAAATCAAACTTCGTATAAACTCAGAAAGACTGCGTTCTCAGAAAGTTAAAGTTCTTAGAACCTTAACCTTCTCAGAAGCTTAATTCCGCTGCAAACTCTTAAGTCAGCTTTCTGAGAAGAATCTTCTTCTAAGACAAGTTTTAAAGAACTCGATTTTTAAATAAGCACGATTCAAACCCCCCCTTCTCGTGCACAAATATACCTTCAATTGGCATCAGAGCTTAGGCCTTAGGGTTGAGCACTTAACCGTGTTAAGGTAAAAAGATCCAAGAAGGATGGACTCACCAGCTGCATTTATATTTGATGGAGCATCAATCAACAGACCTCCAATGTTCCTTGGAGATTTTTTGATTACTGGCGCGATCGGATGACGCTATTCATCAAACACACAAGTCTGGACCTATGGGACAAAGTCGAGAATGGTGATTATCAACCGCTGCAAACAATAACAGAGAAAGTTGTTGTAGCAGCAGAAGCAGAACCTGGAGTGCAACCTCCAGCACCGAGAACGTATACAAGAAGAGTTCCCAAGGATGAGTGGACTCAGGATATGAAAGAAAAAATTCAACTGAATTTCAAAGCCAAATATATTCTCCTTTGTGCTTTGCCAAAGGTTGAATATGACAAAATCGTATCCTGTGACACGGCTCAGGAAATCTGGGAGAGGCTTCACATGCTGCACGAGGGGAATGATCAAGTAAAAGAAACCAAGGTTTCTATGCTCGTACACTAGTATGAGTCATTCAGCAAGCAGCAGGATGAAACTATTGACAGTATGTCAATAAGGTTTCTTCACATCATCAATCAACTAAAAGCCTTTGGAAAGACTTACTCGAATGCTGAGATGGTGAGAAATATCCTCAGAAGCCTGTCCTCCAGATGGCGTCCTAAGGTCACAGCAATCCAAGAAGCAAAATATCTAAACCAACTTGGATTAGATGTTTTGTTCGGCTCACTCAAAACGCATGAGATAAAGCTAGAAGGTTTGTTGGGTGGACCTTCTTCCTGTAAGCCTCAGAAGGACTTGCTCTCAAAAGTCAAATGAAGAAACCTTCTAAGGCCCTCAAAGCCGTAGAAAGTTCTGAATCTGAAGACAAGCCAGATTCTGAGTCTGAGGATGATGACATATCCCTGCTAGTCAGAAAAATGAAGAAAGCTTGGAAGAATAGACCACGAAAAAGCAAGGAACTTGTCCCCAAGACAGGAAAAGCCAAAGGCTCAGAAGCCACATGCTATGGATGTGGGGAGAAAGGACATTTCAGAACTGATTGTCCTCAAAGCAAGGGTAAGAAGAAATTCATACCCAAAAAGAAGAAGGCAATGGCTGCAACTTGGAGCGACTCAGAAGGAGAGGACTCAAAACCTGCAAGTGACGAAGAAGCTAACGTATGCTTCATGGCCAACAATGAGTATATTCTGGAAACAGAATCAGAGTCAGAAGAGGTACCTAACTCTCCTCCTTTTTCCTACTCATATGATGAACTTTCAGAACTCTATGATGAGCTTCTGAAAGATTCAAATGAATTAGCTAACAATTTCAGCTCACTTAAAAAGTCTTTTAAAATGCTTAAAGCTGAAAATGTAAAGCTAACTCAAGAAGTAACAAATCTAAAGCTTGAAAGAGATTATTTTAAAGATAGAAACTTGAAAAGCATTGAACTCTATCTAACCTTAGAAGACATGTCTTCTATAACTGTAGAAAAGGCTGAGCTAGCCTTAATAGAGCTACAGAAGACCAATGAGCTTTTTACTTCTGATTTGGTAAAGATGGTCAATGGTGGGAAGATGCTAAACCTTTTACTTGGAGGTCAAAGACCTTACAAAGATAAAAGTGGTTTAGGATATGAAGATGTTTTCGAACCCCACGAACTTGATCCATCTTTAAGCCAAACACCTCGCATGTGCATAACATGTTTTAAAGAAGGACATGGCTCTGAGAATTGCCCAATGCTTAGAAAGGGAAAAACCTTTCTGCCTCAGAAGGCTAAGAGAATTAAAAAATCTCAGAAAGCTAAGTCTTCTCAGAAGACTAACTCTTCTCAGAAGAGTAAGACTTCTCGGAAAGCCAATGCTTCTGGAAAGGGCAAAGAAAAATTCATGAATCTCATAACCATATCCCTTCTAAGAAAAACAGACAACAAAAGGCCAAGAAAGCTAACAAGAAAGGACCCAACAAGGCATGGGTACCTAAATCAATTAATTTTGTGTCTGTAGGTGCATCAACAAGCACTACTCCACCACCAAGATGAGCAGTGGTACTTGTTGGGAAATCATGCATATAGAAGCAGCGGAAAACAAAAATTTTACATGCAATTCCCTCCCATAGACCCTTGTGAATATCATAAATCATATTTGATATACCTGTTGAAGCGTGGCAGCTACACGAAATGAGCTATGTCAATCCTTCCGACGCAGTAGCAGCGACGGCCTTTAGAAGTCCACACAGCAGCTGTGGCCGTCACACGTCCACCTTGATGCTCTTCTGAGACTCTCTATGCTAGTAGTGAATTTCAGAGAAAACAAGGATTAGCTTTCTCTTAGTGAGAGTGTGTGAATTCAAAATTCATGTGTCTGAGGCTAGGCTCATATGTGTTGCTATTTATAGCCAACACTCCACTCTCATCTCATAGAAAACTTAAACCTAGTTTGTGCCTTATTGGGCCCATCTGATGTAAGCCCAATGAAATTAAATTAGTCACACTAATTCAATCTAATTAAGCATCAATTACAACTGCTTTAGTGTGTGACCCTATAGGTTCTTATAACGTTGGCAATATCATTAAATATTATTTAATAATATTAACAGTGAGCGGTATCTAGCAACACATCACTGTTACCCAAGTTATAAGAAAGTCAACGGTTTGACATAACCATTACGTGACCGATGTTATTATACAATTCAATCCCTTTGTCCAAATATCTAGATTTAACACAAGCATGGAATCGGTCATCTTGTATAGTTAAATCGTTAATTTCTTGATTACCGCGTAGACTGATAAAATTAAATGAGATTAATGTCACACATTAATTCATTTCAGCACGGCCATGCATTTACCCAGTCCTACTCATCAAGGGGCCCACAGATATATCTCTCGTAATGTGAGAGGGAAAAATTCTATCTACGTTACTCGCACCGCCCACATGACTCGTTATATGCCTAATGACCGCCTTTATAATTACCCTGTTACGGATAACGTTTGACGGTATTAAAGCACATAACTCCTCATGCAACGGATCGTAGTAACTTCAAGTCAAAGGACTACATGTACCATTATCACTATGAGAATCACTTATGACATTCACATTACAATCCATGTAGTGTTCTCAAGGCGGGTCAGTCCAATATATATCACCATATATACCTATGTGCAGACTTGATATCACATATCCATATCCTGTGAGAAAAGGTTATCAGTCCATACACATACTAGTCTCAACGTATTACTGTTGTTCTCTTGTTTACAGAAATACTTGACTAGGGACATTTAAGAATGAAGTCTCACTATTAGGTTATGTACCTAATCTTTATTCCATTCTAAGGACATCATAATGTTTATTAAAATAAATAAACAATTAATGAAAACAATGCCTCATATATATATAAATATATAAAATAAAATGTCACAATATCATAATAAATTATGCAACTATGATTGGCACCATATAATAATAACCCTTTACAACTAGTTCTTCCTCACCTCCATATATCAAGAATCAATCCTTAGTTCTTCTCAAGTACTTAAGGATATTCTTGATGACTGTCCAGTGACCATCACCGGGATCTAACTGGTATCTGCTCGTCATGCTCAAAGCATACGAGACATGTGGTCGTGTACATAACATAGCATACATGATAGTTCCAATTGCATATGCATATGGAATCTTATTCATCCGATCCCTATCGGCTTGAGAAAGGGGAGATTGGGCCTTTGAGAGTGTCACACCATGTGACATAGGCAAGCACCCTTTCTTTGACTCATGCATCTTAAAGCGTCTCAACACTTTGTCTATGTATGTACTTTGGTTTAGGCCAAACAATCAGTTTGATCTATCTCTATAGATCCTTACACCCAATATGTAAGTTGCTTCGCCTAATTCCTTCATTGAAAAAGTGTTCCCAAGCCAAGTCTTAATAGACTGTAATGTCAGGACGTCATTTCCAATGAGTAGTATGTCATCCACATACAAGACCAGAAATGCAACTGTGCTCCCACTAACCTTCTTGTAAACACAAGGTTCATCTTCGTTCTTAACGAATCCAAACTGTCTCACAGTCTCGTCAAAACGAAGTGAAAGTGTATGTGTGCACGAGAAGGGGGGTTGAATCGTGCAAGTTTTAAAAATTGCTTGTTAAAACTTTTACTTAGAAAGCTGTTTTTACTCAGAAGGTATGATTAAGAGTTTGTAGTGGAAAATGCTTTCTGAGAAGATTAAGTTTCTGAGAACTTATTCTTTCTGAGAAAGTTCCTTTCTGAGAGATTTTAAGAAAATGACTTAAGGTTTGAGTTTCTTAAAAGCTTTCTGATTTTGATCAATAAGGTTTTCACGATACCTCTCAATTAGAATCGTGATAGAGTTTTTCTCAAAAATTTATGCAAGTAAAAAGCAAGGGAGAAAAGCTTAACACAAAGAATTTTATACTGGTTCGGTTATAACCAACCTACTCCAGTCCTCAACCTTCAGTTGAGAGTTCTTAGATATTCTTCTTAATGTGCCTTCTCAGACAACACTGCCTTTACCAAGTAAAGGACTTCCACCACTTCACAACCCGAAGTGGATTTCCTTGCCTCACACTAGAGGACTTCCTTGCCTCACAACCGAGGACTTCCTTGCCTTAATCAATTAAGGACTTTCTTGCCTCACAACCGAGGACTTCCTTGCCTTAATCAATTAAGGACTTTGAACTTTGCCTCAAACACCAGAGGACTTAAACTTGCCTTCACACAAAGAAGGACTTAGCGTTTTTCGAAGGTTTGATTTGATCGAAAACAACTACCAAGACTAAGTTACAAACCTAGTTTTACACTTAGTAGACTTCTAGAATTAACTTACAAATGTAAGAATTTACACCAATTCAGAACTAGAAGATTTTGCAAAGTTAGAAGAACAATTTCGTAAAAATTGTCTTTCTGAGAAAGTTCTAAGTTTTCGCAAAATGATTTTCAATTCAACAGAGTTTTGGCACGTTTAATCAAGAATTTTAGCGCAAGACTTTTCGTCACATTGCTCTGGAATTGAACTCATATATATAGGCATCAAAGAGCCGCGAAATTAGAAGCTTTCACTTTGCTTATGTGGCTGTGTCCTTTTCAGAACGGCTCCCTGCTACAGTCAGCGCAAAATGAGGAACTTTTCAGAACTGCACAGTGCGCGTGTTCCCACTTCCTTGACTAGTTGTAGCGAGCTTTCTGAGACTGCTTGCGCTCCCTTGAGTCCAGACACTTGGTTGCTTCTGAGTCCAACCTTCTAAGAGTTGTACGGACTTCTGAGGCGAACCTTCTGAGGGAAGACCCTTCTGAGAACTACTAGTCGCAAGTTCTTCTGAGACCTTTCTGAGGCGACAGTGTTCTTTCCTCAGAAACATGTTTTCACCTTCTGCGCTTTCTGAGACATCCTTTCTGATATCTTTGGCGCTATGATTTTATCAATTGATTTCAAGGCTACTTGATGTTTTGTGTTGGTCTTTGCTCAATAATTTAAAGCTTTCTGAGACACTTAGCGCACATATTAGCAAAACCTTAAGTAAAATTTTATACTTACGGCTTATCTTGTTATCATTAAAACTTTCATAACTCTAAGAGAATTATGCTTAATTCTCTCAGAAGGGTTATGGAGCTTACAATCTCCCCCTTTTTGATGATAACAACTTAAGTCTTAAGATAATAATTTTGCTTAAGTTCAGAAGTGTTTCTGAGTAAGTTCATAACTTATTCAGAATGCACTTTTGCTTTCTTAGAAACTAACTTAGCTTTCTGATAGAAGACTTAGTTATTTTCTTAGCAGGCTGTGATAATCAACAGTTCAAGTATGCAATGTATGATTACTGTTTGAGATTATCAATTACATAGCGTGTATTTCATGATAAATGTATGTATGAAATTCAGAAATGCCAAGCTAAGTAAATCAAGAGATGCCAAATAATAAATAATAAAAGATAAGCATAAGATAAGTAAAACATGAGATGCCAAAATAATGATTTTTCATTTATTGTTTTGTAACGATACAAAATATTTGGCTCCCCCTAAGTTGTTGCTCCCCCTAAGTTCTAGCCTAGTGTTTACGATAGCCAATGTATAAAAAATTTTATCATTATTTATCTACTCCCCCTTTGTTACATCAAAAAGGGTGGCTAAGACGTAAACGTCATCATTGACTTAGAACTACTGCCTTCTGGCAATGTAGCGTAGCAGCTGGCATATCTCCATGAGAATCTCGCTCTGAGTCGCATTCGGAGCGCATTCTGGAGGGAGTTCAGAGGCAGTGGAAGGCTGTTGAGAAGATGAGGGTTGAGATGACGGAGGACGAGAGACTTCAGCCTCAAGTACTTCATCGATTATATCCCTTGTTTGATATTCAGGAGGTTCTTCTTCTTGGACAGCTTTACCTTCAATAGCAGCAAGTTCAATGGAAGGCTGCCTTTGAGTGTCCTCAGAAACTAGAGCAAGGTCTAGATCAGAGGGTTGCCTAGCTGATGGTTGCTCCATAGCACCAGAAGTCTGAGCATCGTCGGAGAGGTTGAAGGTTGAGATCTGGCTATGCATGGCTTCAATGCACTTCAACTTCTCAGTTCGACCAAAGAAAGGCCGAAATTGCACAGAGGGTGGGGTGACTACCATCCTTCCCAGCTGAAAGCCGGAACCAATCATTGAGTCCGTAATCGAGAAGGTGGGACCTTGTTGATCAAAGGATGTAGGAGGAACCTCTGTTATATCTAGAGGAGGAACCTCTGGTTCCTTTTGAGAGTCCTTCTCAGATAGAGTTCCTTCTAAGGAACTGTGGGCAACAAATGCCTCAACTGCTGCAACTCCGGCAGCCATGGTAGCGTCAGCGCCCACCTCTGAGCTGAGCCCAGTGCTGGTGGTCCCTGGCACTACTTCATGTGTTGAGTCATGAGTTTCCTCATGTTCCGAAGGGATCTCAGAAGAGATAGGACCAGCCTCAGAAGTTGGTTCATTGAAGGCTTCCTCATGCTGTAGTTGTTGTTGTGGTTGCATCTGAGCAGCTTCTGGAGTCTTAGAAGGTTGATCCAGTGCCTTCTGGACGTCAAGCATCGTCTGAGCCAATGACTCAGCATTCACAGTGGCAACTTCAGTTGTGGTTCAGAAAGTTCCACCATAGAAACCTCAGATGGCTTCTTCTGGGGCTCTTTCTTGGAGCTTCCAGCATCTGGAGTGCGATGCTCAATGCAAAAGCTTGCTGCATCCTCTTCTTCTGACGAGGAATCAGCAACATTTCCTCCATGCCCTTGAATGTCTTCTCTGGTAGGGGAGACATTCCCAGAGGGGGAGGAGTGATGAGAAGCTTCTGCTTCTTCTTCAACAGCAGCAGCAGCAGTAGCGGTGGTGGCAGCAGTAGCAGCAACTGCTACAATTTCTTTACCCATCGTCTTTGGCGGGCTCTGTTTCTTAGTGGTTTTTATCCCCACTCCTTTGTGAGTCTTTCCCTGATAATTCAAGGAATGTAGGAGTTTAGTTTTAAATTTGGTGGGTTTAAAACCATCAACAGAATCAGAAACAGGAATTGAAGTAGAAGAAGATTTAAGAAAGGAAGGTGGAGTTTTAGAGTAAGCTTTTACCAAACGACCACGTTTCTTTTTCCCTTCTGGTGGCACGTCTGGGACTTGGAGAGTTGGAGGTGCTTTCCTTTTTCTGGTCATGGGTTGCTCAGATGTTGTTTCTTCTGAGTCTTCAGCAGCCTCAACAACCGTAGGTTCCTTCAGAGGAGTCTTCTGAGCTTCCTCAGAAGCCATACTCCTTGTCACCCTTGTTGGAGAAGGATGAGTCACCTTTTGCTTCTTCTTCTTCTTTTCTGAAGGATTGGAAACCTTTTCCTTTCCTTTCTCAGCCTTAGAGGTTGTTGGGACCAGCAGCTCCCTTAGAAGGCTTTGCTTCCTCCTTCTTCTTAGGTGCCCCCGTCTCTGGTACCTTCTTCTTCTTGATGTTGTTGAAGGTGACCATGGTGAATTTGCTGTGGTGAAGACATATTCATAGTCTTCAAGGGGGAAAGAGAAAATGATCGAGATTCTGGTCAGAAGGCTTCCGTAAGGTAGACTTGTGAGAGCCCTCTTCGGATGAGCCTGGTGCATCATGTAGTTGAGCACCATCCTCCCAAAATCTACTCTTTCCTTCTTCAGCAGGTGGTTACAGCAGGCAGGCATCCATGTGGTAACGTTCCCCATGTCTCCAATCCGAGGAGAAGGGTGTGTTGCACAACGGAGAAGATGATTCTGGCCTCTTGCGTGAGATGAGGCACCTTTACCCCCTTGAGTGGTAGGCTGTTGCTACCAGTCAGAAGTGTCACGACTTCTTCTTCTGAGTCATCTACCTCCTTGACCCATTCTGGGTCGTCGTCGATGACAGCACCACCATTCAAGGTTTTGAAGACTTTGTTGATGTCAGAGGAGGAGAAGCGGATCTGTTGGTCACCAATCGTGCTCTTGACCCCTTTGTTGGTGAACCTTTCTATTTGCGAATAGAAAGCTCTCACCACATTTGGGTAGCACACGTCCTCGGAACTCATCATGGCTGGCCATCCAGGTTGCTTGAGGAAGGTGAATTGAAGTTCATCCACTTGGTTGTATACGTTGAGAGGTAGTACCCTTCCCATAGCAAGATTTCTTGGAAGATAAGTCTTGTGGAATAGGGACTGCATTTCCTCATTGTCGTAGAGAATATCTTCGGATATTTCATTGAGGTTGTTTCTCATTAAACCCTTGATTTCTCCAGAGAAGGCCATTTGGAAGAAAGGTTTAAGTTTTGAGAAGAGATAGAGAAGAACAAGAGAGAGAGAGAGAGCAGATGAAGATTGGAAAGCGAGGAGAGGTTTTGGCAGAGTTTTGGTAAGTTTTGAGCATAAAGTGCTCAAATGAAACAATGCTATGAGTATTTATAGACATGGCTTGTAACTTAGCCGTTTCCTGCCACTTATCCAAAAGTTACCGTTGGTAACTTGTTTCTCGGAAGGTACCTTTCTGAGAGAGGTGGTCCTTCTGAGAAACCCTCCTTATGAGAGATGTTTCAGAAGATCTCCTTTCTGAGAGATGAGTCTTCTGAGAACAAATTTTCTCAGATAGAGTTTTTCTGTGTTTTCCTACTTCTAACTCAGAAGCTTAGTTCTGTTGTTCGTCTCAGAGTCTAAACTAGGACTAAGGGGAGTTTCTAAGAGAAAGTTTTCTTAATTTCAAAGTACTTAGAAACGTCTTAGATTGAGAAGTCCTTTCAGAGCATTGAAACGATCCTCGGGTAAAGGCTTTGTAAATATATATGAGATTTGATCCTCAGTATTCACAAATTTAAGTTCAATTTCGCCTTTATGCACATGATCCCTAATAAAATGATGTTTTATATCAATGTGCTTGGATCGAGAATGTTGAATAGGATTCTTAGCTAAGTTGATAGCACTTGTATTATCACAGAGGATAGGAATTTTGGTGTACCTTAATTGATAATCAAGTAGCTGATTCTTAATCCAGAGCATCTGAGAACAGCAGTTCGCAACAGATACATATTCAGCTTCAGCAGTTGATAGGGCGATCGTATTTTGCTTCTTGCAAGACCAAGTGATCAAACATTCTCCAAAGAAGCAGCAGCAGCCACTTGTGCTTTTGCGATCAATCCTATCTTCAGCGTAGTCAGCATCACAGTATCCTACAACATCAGAAGAACAACCTTTCTCGTACCAAAGACCAAGATTAGTAGTTCCACTTAAATATCGTAAAATTCGTTTGACTGCAGTTAAATGTGATTGCTTAGGCTTAGATTGGAATCTAGCACAGATCCCAACACTGAGTTGGATATCTGGTCTGGAGGCAGTTAAGTAGAGAAGTGAGCCAATCATCCCTCGATAGTTGCTTTCTGAGACTTTCTCACCATCTTCATCCAAGTCAATTACTTGAGAGGGATGCATGGGAGTGCTCATGGGTTTGGCCTTATCCATCAGAAACTTCCTCAGAAGTTCCTTGGTATACTTCTCTTGATGAATAACTGTCCCTTCTGACTCTTGCTTGATTTGCAATCCTAGGAAGAATTTTAATTCTCCCATCATGCTCATCTCGAATTCACCTTGCATAAGCTTGGAGAATTCTTTGCAAAGGCATTCATTGGTTGCTCCAAATATTATGTCATCAACATAAATCTGGACAATCAAGAAGCCAGAGTCTTCTGAGAGTGTAAAGAGAGTTGTGTCCACTTTCCCTCTTGAGAATCCGTTTTTAAGCAGGAAAGAGCTCAATCTATCGTACCAAGCTCTTGGAGCTTGTTTCAGACCATAGAGAGCCTTTGTAAGCTTAAATACATGATCCGGGAATGCATCATTCACAAAACCAGGAGGTTGTTTTACATAAACTTCCTCAGAAAGGTATCCATTCAAGAAGGCAGACTTAACGTCCATCTGATAGAGTTTGAAACCTTTGTGTGCAGCAAAAGCTAGCAACATTCTGATAGCTTCCAATCTTGCGACTGGAGCGAAAGTTTCATCATAGTCTATCCCTTCTTGTTGGTTGTATCCTTGTGCAACCAATCTGGCCTTGTTTCTCATGACTTGACCGTTTTCATCAAGTTTGTTTCGAAACACCCATTTAGTCCCAATGACACTCTTGCCTTTGGGTTTCTGAGTTAGTTTCCAAACTTGATTTCTCTCGAATTGGTCAAGTTCATCCTTCATGGCATTTACCCAGTTAGGATCATCTAACGCCTCTTCTATGGAGTCTGGTTCAAGCTCAGAAACCATAGCAAGATTTGTATAGTTCCTTCTGGTTCTTACGCCACGTTCTGGATTGCCCAAGACTTCGTTCTAAGAGACGTTCTTCAAGTCTCTTGAACCTCTAATCCCTTTAAGAGTAGGGTTCTGAGAAGAAGACACAGAAGGTTCTCTTTCTGAGTCATCAGAAGCTTGACCTTCTGAGAATCTAGGTTCCATTGTATTTGGAGAAGTAGATTCTCTAGGTTCTGGAGCTTCGATGATGCTGCTGGATTTTTCTTTAGATGGAGATGGTTGTTCCATGGGTTGGAAGTCAGTCTCATCATCTATAAGAATTTTCGTTTTGGCTTTATCAGAAGTGATGTTGAGTTTCTCAAACTCATCTTCTAAGTCTGCATCTTTCTGGGACATGTCCTTACTAAGTTCTTTGAACTTAATATGGATTGTCTCTTCAACACATCTACTCCTTTTGTTATATACTCTGTAAGCTTTAGAGACTAAGGAGTATCCTAGGAAGCATCCATCATCGGACTTAGGATCAAACTTAGAGAGTTTGTCCTTTGTGTTGAGAATAAAGCAAGAAGAACCAAATACATGGAAATAAGAAATGTTTGGTATTTTATTCTTCCATAGCTCGTAAGGAGTCTTTTTCAGAATTGGTCTCAGAAAGACTCGATTCTGAATGTAGCATGAAGTATTAACTGCTTCAGCCCAGAAACCTTTTGAAAGTCCACTTTCTAAGAGCATTGTTCTTGCATCTCTTGAAGGCTTCGATTCTTTCTCTCAGCTACTCCATTTTGTTGAGGAGTTCTGGAGATGAGAATTCGTGAGCAATGCCCATTTTCACAAAGCTTTTCGAAAGCATGATTCTCAAATTCACCACCATGATCTGATCTAATGGCATGAATGTGCGAATCCTTTTCAGTTGAAACTCTTTTAGCAAATGCTTTGAACTTCTCAAAAGTTTCTTCCTTAGAGGCTAGAAAGAAAACCCAAGTGAATCTGGAGTAATCATCCACTATGACAAGACCATAGCGTTTTCCAGAAAGGGAAGCCGTTCTGGTTGGTCCAAAGAGATCCATGTGGAGCAGTTCCAGTGGTTTCTGAGTAGAAATACCACTTTTACTGGGAAAGGAAGCTTTGGTCTGTTTCCTTTTTCACAGAAGTCGCAGGTTGCATCCTTCTGATACTTAATTCTGGGAAGGCCCTTTACGAGTCCTTTCTGAGAGAGTTCAGAAAGAAGTCTCATATGAGCATGACCA
>RYYW01000079.1:103620-202107 GCA_013621005.1 Aeschynomene evenia | reverse complement strand
AACATAACAGGAAAAAGAATAGAATTCAAGAGCATAAGTAAACACAAATACACACAAATACACATTTCTGCCGCGCAAGCTTCTCTAACTTTTCTTGCTCAACTTTCTGTGATATTAAACATAAGTAAACACATGCAATTTATTGGCAAAAAAAGCATCTCCGTCTCTCCTACAAAGAAACTACCTCACAACTTACTCTACGACAATCGAGTGAATCATCAAAAGATATGGATGGGCCTAGTAACAAATATAGATGAACGATGTTTGAGGATAGATAACTCAAAAGTACACAGCGTGCATTTGGATTATCCTAGATTGACTTCAAACCAGTTTATAGGCTGAGTTGGAGAGGATACTTTTTGCATAAAGAAAGTCTCAAAATTAATCAATGCTAGACATGCAAATACACACCTAGGTATGTAGTTATTCACTAATATGCACTATTGCATATGACCTATGCTAGAATAAGAAACATGTTCACCACTATGCTCTAGTAATAGATTCACGTTAGGAATTATTTGTAAAAAAGAAAAAGAAAAGCATCGTATATAATAAGGTGTGCATCACAGCATCACCAATGCTTGTAAAAAGTTTGGTTGGGACCAAAGATTCCACCAAAGTTCATATAATTTGGTTGGTGTAAGCTCCAGAACCCTTCTGAGAGAATTAGGCATAATTCTCTTAGAGCAATTAAAGTTTTAATGATAACAAGGTAAGCCATAAGTATAAAAATTTTACTTAAGGTTGTACTAATATGTGCGCTAAGTGTCTCAGAAAGCTTTAAATTATTGCAATACCATGAGCAAAGACCAAGACAAAACATCAAGTAGCCTCGAGATCAATTGATAAAATCATAGCGCCAAAGATATCAGAAAGGATGTCTCAGAAGCGCAGAAGGTGAAAACATGTTTCTGAGGAAAGAACACTGTCGCCTCAGAAGGGTCTCAGAAGACCTTGCGACTAGTAGTTCTCAGAAGGGTCTTCCCTCAGAAGGTTCGCCTCAGAAGTCCGTACAACTCTCAGAAAGTTGGACTCAGAAGCAACCAAGGGTCTGGACTCAAGGGATCGCAAGAAGTCTCAGAAAGCTCGCTACAACTAGCTAAGGAAGTGGGAACACGCGCACTGTGCAGTTCTGAAAAGTTCCTCATTTCGCGCTGACTGTAGCAGGGAGCCGTTCTGAAAAGGACACAGCCACATAAGCAAAGTGAAAGCTTCTAATTTCGCGGCTCTTTGATGCCTATATATATGAGTTCAATTCCAGAGCAATGTGACGAAACTCTTGCGCTAAAAACTCTTGATTAAACGTGCAAAAACTCTGCTGAATTGAAAATCATCTGCGAAAACTTAGAACTTTCTCAGAAAGACAATTTTACGGAATTGTTCTTTCAACTTTGCAAAATCTTCTAGTTCTGTATTGGTGTAAATTCTTACAATTGTAAGTTAAATCTAGAAGTCTACTAAGGGTCAAATTAAGTTTGTAACTTAATCTTAGTAGTTGGTTTTCAAAGCAAAAACAACTTTCCGAAAAACGCTAAGTCCTTCGCTGTTTGAAGGCAGTTTAAGTCCTCGAAGTGTTTTGAGGCAAAGTTTAAGTCCTTAAGTGTTTAAGGCAAAGAAGTCCTCAGTGTGAGGCAAGGAAGTCCTTAAGTGATTAAGGCAAAGAAGTCCTCTAGTGTTGGAGGCAAGGAAGTCCTCTAGTGTGAGGCAAGGAAATCCACTTCGGGTTGTGAAGTGGTGGAAGTCCTTTACTTGGTAAAGGCAGTGTTGTCTGGGAAGGCACTTTAAGAAGAATATCCAAGAACTCTCAACTGAAGGTTGAGACTGGAGTAGGTTGGTTATAACCGAACCAGTATAAAATTCTTTGTGTTAAGCTTTTCCCTTACTCTTTACTTGCATAAATCTTTGAGGAAAACTTTGCCACGATTTTAATTAAGAAGTCTCGTAAAAACTTTATTGATTAAAATCAGAAAGCGTTTAAGAAATTCTAACGTAAAGTCATTTTCTTAAAATTGCTCAGAAAGGAACTTTCTCAGAAAGACTAAGTTCTCAGAAACTTAATCTTCTCAGAAAGTAATTTCCGCTGCAAACTCTTAATTCTACCTTCTGAGTAAAAACAGCTTTTTAAGTAAAAGTTTTAAGAAGTAATTTTTAAAACTTGCACGATTCAACCCCCCCTTCTCGTGCACACATACACTTTCAATTGGTATCAGAGCTCGGTCCTTAAGGGGTTGAGCACTTAGCAGTGTCAAGGAAAAAGATCCACGAAGGGAAATATGAATTCACCAGCTGCATTCATATCAGATGGGGCTTCAATAAACAGACCTCCGATGTTTCTCGGAGACAGCTTCGACTACTGGCGTGACAGGATGACGCTATTCATCAAGCACACCAGTCTGGACTTATGGGATAGGATCGAGAATGGAGACTATCAGCCTCTGCAGACAATTACAGAGGATGTTGTAGTTGCAACAGACGCTGAGCCAGGAGTGCACCTCCAGCACTCAGAACCTATACAAGACGAGTCCCTAAGGACGAATGGACTCAAGAGATGAAGGAAGATACAACTCAACTTCAAAGCTAAATACATTCTTCTGCGCCCTGCCCAAGGTAGAATACGACAAGATTGTGTCGTGTGACACCGCTCAAGAAATTTGGGAGAGATTACACATGCTGCATGAAGGAAATGATGAAGTCAAGGAAACCAAGGTATCAATGCTCGTACATAAGTACGAGTCCTTCTGCATGCAACCTGAGGAAACCATTTGACAACATGTCAATAAGGTTTCTCCACATCATAAATCAGCTAAAGGTCTTGGGAAAGACCTACTCCAACGCTGAGATGGTGAGGAAAATTCTCAGAAGCCCTCTGCGCCAAGTGGCGCCCAAAGGGGTGACAGCGATCCAAGAAGCAAAGGATCTAAATCCAGCTAGGGTTTAGATGTATTGTTTGGCTCACTCAGAACTCACGAGATTGAGCCTGAAGGACTGCTTGGATGGACCATCTTCATCCTCAAGACCTCAGAAAGCTCTGGCTCTGAAAAGTCAGATCAAAAAGACTTCAAAAGCCCTAAGGCTGAAGAAATATCTGAGTCTGAAAAACGATCAAAACTCAGATTCCGATGAAGATGACATCTCTCTCTGAGTAAGGAAAATGAAAGAAAGCTTGGAAGAGAAGACCAAGCAAAGACAAGAGATCACCCCTAGAAAAGGAAAGTCAAAGCCTTCTGATGCCACATGTTTCGGCTGTGGAGAAAAGGGCCACTTCAGAACGGAGTGCCCTCAGAACAAGGGAAAGAAGAAGTTCATTCCCAAGAAGAAGAAAGAGGCAATGGCTGCTACATGGAGTGACTCAGAAGAGGAAGGCTCTGAGTCAGCAAGTGAAGAGGAAGCTAATGTCTGCTTCCATGGCTGGCCCCGGTACTGACTATATTCTGGAACAGAATCTGAGTCAGAAGAGGTACCAAACTCTCCTCCTCCTTCATACTCATACAATGAGATCTCAGAACTCTATGAAGAGCTTCTGAGAGACTCATAACGAATTAGCTAACAATTTCAGCAAACTAAGAAAGTCTTTTAAACACTTAGAAGCTGAAAATGCTAGACTAATTCAAGAAGTAGAGAATCTAAGGCTTGAAAGAGATGACTTTAAAAATAGATATCTTGAAGGTCACAACCTCTATCAAGCTTTAGAAACAATGTCTTCTGTAACTGTTGAAAAAGCCGAACTGGCTTTGATAGAATTACAAAAGACAAATGAGCTTCTCACTTCTGACTTAGTTAAGATGGTCAAGGGTGAAAAAATGATGACACTCTTGCTTGGTGGTCAAAGACCTTACAAGGATAAGAGTGGACTTGGTTATGAAGAAATCTTCGAACCAAATGATATTGATCCATCTTTAACTAAATCACCTCGCACGTGCATCGCATGTTTTAAAAGTGGCCATGGTTCTGAAAAATGTCCTATGTTGGAAAAAGGAAAATCTCTAAGCCTCAGAAGGCTCAAAAGAAAACTCAGAAAGCAAAGTCTTCTAAGAAGACTAACCCCTCTCAGAAGGGTAAAACTTCTCAAAAGCAAGTGCTTCTGAAAAGGGCAAACAAAAGGTCTCTGACTCTCAAAACCATGACCCTTCTAAGAAAAGAAGGCAAAAGTCCAAGAAAGCTAACAAGCAAGGACCCAACAAAGAATGGTACCTAAATCTGTTAACTTTGTGACTGCAGGTACATCATCAAGCGCTGCTCCACCACCACGATGAGCAGTGGTACCTTGACAGTGGCTGCTCGAGGCACATGACTGGAAGCAAGCACTGGTTCAGAAGTCTCAAGCCCAAGAAAGGCGGAACAGTGCGATTCGGTGATGGCGCTAAGGGAAGAGTCACTGCAATCGGAGATGTTGGTAAGGATTCCTCTCACAAATCTCAGATGTACTTTTGGTCGATGGCTTAACTCACAATCTATGAGACTTGGTCATGCCCATATGAGACTTCTTTCTGAACTCTCTCAGAAAGGACTTGTAAAGGGCCTTCCCAGAATTAAGTATCAGAAGGATGCAACCTGCGACTTCTGTGAAAAGGGAAACAGACCAAAGCTTCCTTTCCCAGTAAAAGTGGTATTTCTACTCAAACCACTGGAACTGCTCCACATGGATCTCTTTGGACCAACCAGAACGGCTTCCTTTCTGGAAAACGCTATGGTCTTGTCATAGTGGATGATTACTCCAGATTCACTTGGGTTTTCTTTCTAGCCTCTAAGGAAGAAACTTTTGAGAAGTTCAAAGCATTTGCAAAAGAGTTTCAACAGAAAAGGATTCGCACATTCATGCCATAAGATCAGATCATGGTGGTGAATTTGAGAACCATGCTTTCGAAAAGTTTTGTGAAAATCTGGGCATTGCTCACGAATTCTCATCTCCCAGAACTCCTCAACAAAATGGAGTGGCTGAGAGAAAGAATCGAAGCCTTCAAGAGATGGCAAGAACAATGCTCTTAGAAAGCGGACTTTCAAAAGGTTTCTGGGCTGAAGCAGTTAACACTTCATGCTACATTCAGAATCGAGTCTTTCTGAGACCAATTCTGAAAAAGACACCTTTACGAGCTATGGAAGAATAAAATACCAAACATTTCTTATTTCCATGTATTTGGTTCTTCTTGTTTTATTCTCAACACAAAGGACAAACTCTCTAAGTTTGATCCTAAGTCCGATGATGGATGCTTCCTAGGATACTCCTCAGTCTCTAAAGCTTACAGAGTATATAACAAAAGGAGTAAATGTGTTGAAGAGACAATCCATATTAAGTTCAAAGAACTTAGTAAGGACATGTCTCAGAAAGATGCAGACTTAGAAGATGAGTTTGAGAAACTCAACATCTCTTCTGAGAAAGCCAAAAAGAAAATTCTTATAGATGATGAGACTGACTTCCAACCCATGGAACAACCATCTCTAACTAAAGAAAAATCTAGTAGCATCATCGAAGCTCCAGAACCTAGAGAATCTACTTCTCCAAATGCAATGGAATTTAGATCTCAGAAGGTCAAGCCTCTGATGACTCAGAAAGAGAACCTTCTGTGTCTCCTTCTCAGAACCCTACTCCTAAAGGGATTAGAGGCTCAAGAGAGTTGAAGAACGTCTCTCAGAATGAAGTCTTGGGTAATCCAGAACGTGGCGTAAGAACCAGAAGGAACTACACAAATCTTGCTATGGTTTCTGAACTTGAACCAGACTCCATAGAAGAGGCGTTAGATGATCCTAGCTGGGTAAATGCCATGCAGGATGAACTTGACCAATTCGAGAGAAATCAAGTTTGGAAACTAACTCAGAAGCCCAAAGGCAAAAGTGTCATTGGGACTAAATGGGTGTTTCGAAACAAACTTGATGAAAACGGTCAAGTCGTGAGAAACAAGGCCAGATTGGTTGCTCAAGGGTACAACCAACAAGAGGGATAGACTACGATGAAACTTTCGCTCCAGTCGCAAGATTGGAAGCTATCAGAATGTTGCTAGCTTTTGCTGCACACAAAGGTTTCAACTCTATCAGATGGACGTTAAGTCTGCCTTCTTGAATGGATACCTTTCTGAGGAAGTTTATGTAAAACAACCTCCTGGTTTTGTGAATGATGCATTCCCGGATCATGTATTTAAGCTTACAAAGGCTCTTTATGGTCTGAAACAAGCTCCAAGAGCTTGGTACGATAGATTGAGCTCCTTCCTGCTTAAAAACGGATTCTCAAGAGGGAAAGTGGACACAACTCTCTTTACACTCTCAGAAGACTCTGGCTTCTTGATTGTCCAGATTTATGTTGATGACATAATATTCGGCGCAACCAATGAATGCCTTTGCAAAGAATTCTCCAAGCTTATGCAAGGTGAATTCGAGATGAGCATGATGGGAGAATTAAAATTCTTCCTAGGATTGCAAATCAAGCAAGAGTCAGAAGGGACAGTTATCCACCAGAGAAGTATACCAAAGAACTTCTGAGGAAGTTTCTGATGGATAAGGCCAAACCCATGAGCACTCCCATGCATCCCTCTCAAGTAATTGACTTGGATGAAGATGGTGAGAAAGTCTCAGAAAGCAACTATCGAGGGATGATTGGCTCACTTCTCTACTTAACTGCCTCCATACCAGATATCCAACTCAGTGTTGGGATCTGTGCTAGATTCCAGTCTAAACCTAAGCAATCACATTTAACTGCAGTTAAACGAATTTTACGATATTTAAGTGGAACTACTAATCTTGGTCTTTGGTACGAGAAAGTTGTTCTTCTGATATTGTAGATATTGTGATGCTGACTACGCTGGAGATAGGATGATCGCAAAAGTACAAGTGGCTGCTGCTGCTTCTTTGGAAAAAGCTTGATCACTTGGTCTGCAAGAAGCAAAATACGATCGCCCTATCAACTGCAGAAGCTGAATATGTGTCTGCTGCGAACTGCTGTTCTCAAGTGCTCTGGATTAAGAATCAGCTACTTGATATCAATTAAGGTACACCAAAATCCTATCCTTTGTGATAATACAAGTGCTATCAACTTAGCTAAGAATCCTATTCAGCATTCTCGATCCAAAGCACATTGATATAAAACATCATTTTATTCGGATCATGTGCAAAAAGGCGACATTGAACTCAATTTGTGAATACTGAGGATCAAATCTCAGATAAATTTACAAAGCCTTTACCCGAGATCGTTTCAATGTTCTGAAAGGACTTCTTAATCTAGGACGTTCTAAGTACTTTGAAATTAAAAACTTTTCTTAGAAACCCCCCCTTAGTCCTAGTTTAGACTCTGAGACAAAACATTAGAACTAAGCTTCTGAGCTAGAAATAGGATAAACACAGAAAAACTCTATCTGAAGAAAATTGTTCTCAGAAGACTCATCTCTCAGAAAGAAGATCTTCTGAACATTTCTCAAAAGGAGCATTTCTCAGAAGGACCACTTCTCTCAGAAGGGTACCTTCCGAGAAACAAGTTACCAACGGTAACTTTTGGATAAGCGTCAGAAAACGGCTAGTTACAAGCCAGTTCTATAAATACTCATGGCATTGTTCCATTTGAGCACTTTGCGCTTAAAACTTATCAAAACCTGCCAAATCCTCTCCTCGCTTTCCAATCTTCATCTTTTCATATCCATCTCTTCTCTCTGCTATCTCTGCTCCTGTCCTTCTCTATCTCCCTTCATCTCATTCCAAATTTAAACCCTTTCTACCAAATGGCCTCGTCTGGAGAAATTAAGGGATAATGAGAAATAACCTAATGAGGTATCAGAAGACATCCTCTACGAAGATGAGAAGATGCAATCCCTATTTTACAAGACCTATCTCCCACGGAATCTAGCCATGGAAAGGTATTGCCTCTCAATGTACTACAACCAGGTGGACGAACTTCAGCTCACATTCCTTAAGCAACCTGGATGGCCAGCCATGATGAGCTCCGAGGATGTATGCTACCCAAATGTGGTGAGGGCCTTCTACACTCAAATCGAAAGGTTCACCAACAAAGGGGTCAAAAGCACGATTGCTGATCAGCAAATCCGCTTCTCCTCCTCTGACATCAAACAAAGTTTCAAGACCTTGAATGGTGGTGCTGTCATCGCCGACGACCCAGAATGGGTCAAGGAGGTAGATGACTCAGAAGAAGAAGTGGTGACACTTCTGACTGGTAGCAACAGTCTACCACTCAAGGGCGTAAAGGTGCCTCATCTTACGCAAGAGGCCAGAATCATCTTCTCAGTTGTTCAACATACCCTTCTCCCTCGGATTGGAGACATGGGGAACGTTACAACCATGGATGCATGCCTATATGTACCACCTGCTGAAAAAGGAAAGAGTAGATTTGGAAGGATGGTGCTCAACTACATGATGCACCAAGCTCATCCTAAGAGGGCTCTCACAAGTCTACCTTACGGAAGCCTTCTGACCGAATCCTCGACCATCTCTCCTTCCCACTTGAGGACTACGAGTATGTCTTCAACCACAGCAAATTCTCAATGGTCACCTTCAACAACATCAAGAAGAGAAGGAGGAAGCAAAGCCTTCTAAGGAGCTGCCGGGTCCCAAACAGCCTTCTAAGGTTGAAAAAGGAAAAGAAAAGGTTTCCGATCCTTCAGAGAAGAAGAAGAAGAAGCAAAAAATGACTCACCCTTCTCCAACAAGGGTGACAAGGAGTATGGCTTCTGAGGAAGCTCAGAAGACTCCTCAGAAGAAACCTGAGGTTGTTGAGGCTGCTGAAGACTCAGAAGAAACAACTTCTGAGCAACTCCTGACCAGAAAGAGGAAAGCACCTCCAACTCTCCAAGTCCCAGACGTGCCACCAGAAGGGAAAAGAAACGTGTCGTTGGTAAAAGCTTACTCTACAACTCCACCTTCCTTTCTTATATCTTCTTCTACTTCAATTCCTGTTCTGATTCTGTTTCTGGCTTAAACCCACCAAATTTAAAACTAAGCTCCTGCATTCCTTGAATTATCAGGAAAATCTCACAAAAGAGTGGGGATAAAAACCACTCAGAAATAGAGCCCGCCGAAGCCGACGGGTAAAGAAATTGTAGCAGTTGCTGCTACTGCTGCCACCACCGCTACTGCTACTGCTGCTGCTGTTGAAGAAAAAGAAGAAGCTTCTCATCACTCCTTCCCCTCTGGGAATGTCTCCCCTACCAGAGAAGACATTCAGGGGCATGGAAGAAATGTTGCTAATTCCTCTTCTGAGGAAGAAGATGCGGCAAGCTTCCGTATTGAGCATCGCACTCCAGATGCTGGAAGCTCCAAGAAAGAGCCCCAGAAGAGACCATCTGAGGTTTCTATGGTGGAACTTTCTGAGGCAACCACAACTGAAGTTGCTACTGTGAATGCTGAGTCATTGGCTCAGACGATGCATGACGTCCAGAAGGAACTGGATCAACCTTCTAAGACTCCAGAAGCTGCTCAGATGCAGCCACAACAACAACTACAGCATGAGGAAGCCTTACTTGAACCAACTTCTGAGGTTGTCCCCTCTCTTCTGAGATCCCTTCGGAACATGAGGAAACTCATGTCTCAACACATGAAGTAGTGCCAGGGACCACCAGCACTGGGCTCAGCTCAGAGGTGGGCGCTGACGCTACCATGGCTGCCAGAGTTGCAGCAGTTGAGGCATTTGTTGCCCACAGTTCCTTAGAAGGAACTCTATCTGAGAAGGACTCTCAGAAGGAACTAGCGGTTCCTCCTCTCGATCTCACAGAAGTTCCTCCTCCATCCTTCAATCAACAGGGTCCTACCTTCTCGATACGGACTCGATGATTAGTCCTGGCTTCCAGCTGGGAAGAATGGTAGTCACACCACCCTCTGTGCAATTTCGGCCTTTCTTTGGTCGAACTGAGAAGTTGAAGTGCATTGAAGCCATACATAGCCAGATCTCAACTTTCAACCTCTCCGAAGATGCTCAGACTTCTGGTGCTATGGAGCAACCATCAGCTCGGCAACCTTCTGATCTAGACCTTGCTCTAGTTTCTGAGGACACTCAAAGGCAACCTTCTATTGAACTTGCTGCTATTGAAGACAAAGCTGTCCAAGAAGAAGAACTTCTTGAATATCAACAGAGGGATATCATCAATGAGGTTCTTGAGGCTGAAGTCTCTCGCCCTCCTCCATCTCAACCCTCATCTTCTCAACAGCCTTCCACTTCCTCTGAACTACCTCCACAATGCGCTCCGAATGCGACTCAGAGCGAGATTCTCATGGAGATATGCCAGCTGCTACGCTACATTGCCAGAAGACAGTAGTTCTAAGTCAATGATGGCGTTTATGAATAGCCACCCTTTTTGATGTAACAAAGGGGGAGTAGATAATGATAAAATTTTCTTTACAATGGCTATACGTAAACACTAGGCTAGGACTTAGGGGGAGCAACAACTTAGGGGGAGCCAAATATTTTGTATCTCTACAAAACTATCAATGAAAATCATTATTTTGGCATCTCATGTTTTACTTAATTTTATTTGGCATCTCTTGATTTACTTAGCCTGGTATTTCTGAATTTCATACATATATTCATCAAGAAATACACGCTATGTAATTGATAATCTCAAACAGTAATCATACATTGCATACTGTAACTGTTGATTATCACAGCCTTCTAAGAAAATAACTAAGCCTTCTCTCAGAAAGCTAAGTTAGTTTCTAAGAAAGCAAAAGTGCATTCTGAATAAGTTGTGAACTTACTCAGAAACACTTCTGAACTTAAGCAAAATTATTATCTTAAGACTTAAGTTGTTATCATCAAAAGGGGAGATTGTAAGCTCCAGAACCTTCTGAGAGAATTAGGCATAATTCTCTTAGAGTTATGAAGGTTTTAATGATAACAAGGTAAGCCATAAGTATAAAAATTTTACTTAAGGTTTTGCTAATATGTGCGCTAAGTGTCTCAGAAAGCTTTAAATTATTGCAATACCATGAGCAAAGACCAAGACAAAACATCAAGTAGCCTCGAGATCAATTGATAAAATCATAGCGCCAAAAGATATCAGAAAGGATGTCTCAGAAGCGCAGAAGGTGAAAACATGTTTCTGAGGAAAGAACACTGTCGCCTCAGAAGGGTCTCAGAAGACCTTGCGACTAGTAGTTCTCAGAAGGGTCTTCCCTCAGAAGGTTCGCCTCAGAAGTCCGTACAACTCTCAGAAAGTTGGACTCAGAAGCAACCAAGTGTCTGGACTCAAGGGATCGCAAGCAGTCTCAGAAAGCTCGCTACAACTAGCTAAGGAAGTGGGAACACGCGCACTGTGCAGTTCTGAAAAGTTCCTCATTTCGCGCTGACTGTAGCAGGGAGCCGTTCTGAAAAGGACACAGCCACATAAGCAAAGTGAAAGCTTCTAATTTCGCGGCTCTTTGATGCCTATATATATGAGTTCAATTCCAGAGCAATGTGACGAAATTCTTGCGCTAAAAACTCTTGATTAAACGTGCAAAAACTCTGCTGAATTGAAAATCATCTGCGAAACTTAGAACTTTCTCAGAAAGACAATTTTACGGAATTGTTCTTTCAACTTATGCGAAAATCTTCTAGTTCTGTATTGGTGTAAATTCTTACAATTGTAAGTTAAATCTAGGAGTCTACTAAGGGTCAAATTAAGTTTGTAACTTAATCTTAGTAGTTGGTTTTCAAAGCAAAAACAACTTTCCGAAAAAACGCTAAGTCCTTCGCTGTTTGAAGGCAGCTTAAGTCCTCGAGTGTTTTGAGGCAAAGTTTAAGTCCTTAAGTGTTTAAGGCAAAGAAGTCCTCAGTGTGAGGCAAGGAAGTCCTCTAGTGTTGGAGGCAAGGAAGTCCTCTAGTGTGAGGCAAGGAAATCCACTTCGGGTTGTGAAGTGGTGGAAGTCCTTTACTTGGTAAAGGCAGTGTTGTCTGGAAGGCACTTTAAGAAGAATATCCAAGAACTCTCAACTGAAGGTTGAGGACTGGAGTAGGTTGGTTATAACCGAACCAGTATAAAATTCTTTGTGTTAAGCTTTTCTCCCTTACTCTTTACTTGCATAAATCTTTGAGGAAAACTTTGCCACGATTTTAATTAAGAAGTCTCGTGAAAAATTTATTGATTAAAATCAGAAAGCGTTTAAGAAATTCTAACGTAAAGTCATTTTCTTAAAATTGCTCAGAAAGGAACTTTCTCAGAAAGACTAAGTTCTCAGAAACTTAATCTTCTCACAAAGCAATTTCCGCTGCAAACTCTTAATTCTACCTTCTGAGTAAAAAACAGCTTTCTAAGTAAAAGTTTAAGAAGTAATTTTTAAAACTTGCACGATTCAACCCCCCCTTCTCGTGCACACATACACTTTCAATTGGCATCAGAGCTCGGTCCTTAAGGGGTTGAGCACTTCGCAGTGTCAAGGAAAAAGATCCACGAAGGGAAATATGAATTCACCAGTTGCATTCATATCAGATGGGGCTTCAATAACAGACCTCTGATGTTTCTCGGAGACAGCTTCGACTACTGGCGTGACAGGATGACGCTATTCATCAAGCACACCAGTCTGGACTTATGGGATAGGATCGAGAATGGAGACTATCAGCCTCTGCAGACAATTACAGAGGATGCTGTAGTTGCAACAGACGCTGAGCTAGGAGTGGCACCTCCAGCACTCAGAACCTATACAAGACGAGTCCCTAAGGACGAATGGACTCAAGAGATGAAGGAGAAGATACAACTCAACTTCAAAGCTAAATACATTCTTCTCTGCGCCTTGCCCAAGGTAGAATACGACAAGTTTGTGTCGTGTGACACCGCTCAAGAAATTTGGGAGAGATTACACATGCTGCATGAAGGAAATGATGAAGTCAAGGAAACCAAGGTATCAATGCTCGTACATAAGTACGAATCCTTCTGCATGCAACCTGAGGAAACCATTGACAACATGTCAATAAGGTTTCTCCACATCATAAATCAGCTAAAGGTCTTGGGAAAGACCTACTCCAACGCTGAGATGGTGAGGAAAATTCTCAGAAGCCTCTCTGCCAAGTGGCGCCCAAAGGTGACAGCGATCCAAGAAGCAAAGGATCTAAACCAGCTGGGTTTAGATGTATTGTTTGGCTCACTCAGAACTCACGAGATTGAGCTTGAAGGACTGCTTGGAGGACCATCTTCATCCTCAAAACCTCAGAAAGCTCTGGCTCTGAAAAGTCAGATCAAAAAGACTTCAAAAGCCCTAAAGGCTGAAGAAATATCTGAGTCTGAAAACGATCAAAACTCAGATTCCGATGAAGATGACATCTCTCTTCTAGTAAGGAAAATGAAGAAAGCTTGGAAGAGAAAACCAAGCAAAGACAAAGAGATCACCCCTAGAAAAGGAAAGTCAAAGCCTTCTGATGCCACATGTTTCAGCTGTGGAGAAAAGGGCCACTTCATAACGGAGTGCCTCAGAACAAGGGAAAGAAGAAGTTCATTCCCAAGAAGAAGAAGGCAATGGCTGCTACATGGAGTGACTCAGAAGATGAAGGCTCTGAGTCAGCAAGTGAAGAGGAAGCTAATGTCTGCTTCATGGCTGGTACTGACTATATTCTGGAAACAGAATCTGAGTCAGAAGAGGTACCAAACTCCCTCCTCTCTCATACTCATACAATGAGATCTCAAAACTCTATGAAGAGCTTCTGAGAGACTCAAACGAATTAGCTAACAATTTCAGCAAACTAAGAAAGTCTTTTAAACACTTAGAAGCTGAAAATGCTAGACTAATTCAAGAAGTAGAGAACCTAAGGCTTGAAAGAGGATGACTTAAAATAGATATCTTGAAGTCACAACCTCTATCAAGCTTTAGAAACAATGTCTTCTGTAACTGTTGAAAAAGCCGAACTGGCTTTGATAGATTACAAAGACAAATGAGCTTTCACTTCTGACTTAGTTAAGATGGTCAAGGGTGAAAAAATGATGAACTCTTGCTTGGTGGTCAAAGACCTTACAAGGATAAGAGTGGACTTGGTTATGAAGAAATCTTCGAACCAAATGATATTGATCCATCTTTAACTAAATCACCTCGCACGTGCATCGCATGTTTTAAGAGTGGCCATGAAGAAATGTCCTATGTTGGAAAAGGAAAATTCTAAGCCTCAGAAGGCTCAAAAGAAACTCAGAAAGCAAAGCCTTCTAAGAAGACTACCCTCTCAGAAGGGTAAACTCTCAGAAAGCAAGTGCTTCTGAAAAGGGCAAACAAAAGGTCTCTGACTCTCAAAACATGACCTTCTAAGAAAAGAAGGCAAAGTCCAGAAAGCTAACAAGCAAGGACCCAACAAGAATGGGTACCTAAATCTGTTACTTTGTGACTGAGGTAATCATCAAGCGCTGCTCCACCACCACGATGAGCAGTGGTACCTTGACAGTGGCTGCTCGAGCGCACATGACTGGAAGCAAGCACTGGTTCAGAAGCCTCAAGCCCAAAAAGGCGAACAGTGCGATTCAGTGATGGCGCTAAGGAAGAGTCACTGCAATCGGAGATGTTGGTAAGGATTCTCTCACAAATCTCAGATGTACTTTTGGTCGATGGCTTAACTCACAATCTATTAAGCATTAGTCAATTTTGTGACAAAGGCTTAAAGGTTGAGTTTTATGCCAAGTATTGTCATGTGATTAATCTCACAAATGACAAGATCGTTCTGGAAGGAAAACGTGTTGGTAACATCTATGTTATCCATTGGATGATCTAAGGATCAAACGTGAGTGCCTTGTCTCTGTCAAGAAGACAAATGGCTATGGCATAAGAAACTTGGTCATGCCATATGAGACTTCTTTCTGAACTCTCTTAGAAAGGACTTGTAAAGGGCCTTCCCAGAATTAAGTATCAGAAGGATGCAACCTGCGACTTCTGTGAAAAGGGAAACAGACAAGCTTCTTTCCCAGTAAAAGTGGTATTTCACTCAGAAACACTGGAACTGCTCCACATGGATCTTTTGGACCAACAGAACGGCTTCCTTTCTGGAAACGTATGGTTTGTCATAGTGGATGATTACTCCAGATTCACTTGGGTTTTCTTTCTAGCTCTAAGGAAGAAACTTTTGAGAAGTTCAAAGCATTGCAAAAGAGTTCAACAGAAAAGGATTCGCATCATCTCATGATATGAAGATCAGATCATGGTGGTGAATTTGAGAACATGCTTTCGAAAAGTTTTGTGAAAATCTGGGCATTGCTCACGAATTCTCATCTCCAGAACTCCTCAACAAATGGAGTGGCTGAGAGAAAGAATCGAGCTTCAAGAGATGGCAAGAACAATGCTTTTAGAAGCGGACTTTCAAAGGTTTTGGCTGAAGCAGTTAACACTTCATGCTACATTCAGAATCGAGTCTTTCTGAGACCAATTCTGAAAAAGACTCCTTACGAGCTATGAAGAATAAAATACCAAACATTTCTTATTTCCATGTATTTGTTCTTCTTGTTTTTTCTCACCAAAGGACAAACTCTCTAAGTTTGATCCTAAGTCCGATGATGGATGCTTCCTAGGATACTCCTCAGTCTCTAAAGCTTACAGAGTATATAACAAAGGAGTAAATGTGTTGAGAGACAATCCATATTAAGTTCAAAGAAACTTAGTAAGACATGTCTCGAAAGATGCAGACTTAGAAGATGAGTTTGAGAAAACTCAACATTCTTTCTGAGAAAGCCAAAAGAAAATTTTATAGATGATGAGACTGACTTCCACCCATGGAACAACCATCTCTATCTAAAAAAAATCTAGTAGCATCATCGAAGCTCCAGAACTAGAGAATCTACTTCTCCAAATGCAATGGAATTGGATTCTCAGAAGGTCAAGCTCTGATGACTCGAAAGAGAACCTTCTGTGTCTCCTTCTCAGAACCCTACTCCTAAAGGGATTAGAGGTTCAAGAGACTTGAAGAACGTCTCTCAGAATGAAGTCTTGGGTAATCCAGAACGTGGCGTAAGAACCAGAAGGAACTATACAAATCTTGCTATGGTTTCTGAACTTGAACCAGACCCATAGAAGAGGCGTTAGATGATCCTAGCTGGGTAAATGCCATGCAGGATGAACTTGACCAATTCGAGAGAAAATCAAGTTTGGAAACTAACTCAGAAGCCCAAAGGCAAGAGTGTCATTGGGACTAAATGGGTGTTTCGAAACAAACTTGATGAAAACGGTCAAGTCGTGAGAAACAAGGCCAGATTGGTTGCTCAAGGGTACAACCAACAAGAAGGGATAGACTACGATGAAACTTTCGCTCCAGTCGCAAGATTGGAAGCTATCAGAATGTTGCTAGCTTTTGCTGCACACAAAGGTTTCAAACTCTATCAGATGGACGTTAAGTCTGCCTTCTTGAATGGATACCTTTCTGAGGAAGTTTATGTAAAACAACCTCCTGGTTTTGTGAATGATGCATTCCCGATCACGTATTTAAGCTTACAAAGGCTCTCTATGGTCTGAAACAAGCTCCAAGAGCTTGGTACGATAGATTGAGCTCTTCCTTTAAAAACGGATTCTCAAGAGGGAAAGTGGACACAACTCTCTTTACACTCTCAGAAGACTCTGGCTTCTTGATTGTCAGATTTATGTTGATGACATAATATTTGGCGCAACCAATGAATGCCTTTGCAAAGAATTCTCCAAGCTTATGCAAGGTGAATTCGAGATGAGCATGATGGGAGAATTAAAATTCTTCCTAGGATTGCAAATCAAGCAAGAGTCAGAAGGGACAGTTATCCACCAAGAGAAGTATACCAAAGAACTTCTGAGGAAGTTTCTGATGGATAAGGCCAAACCCATGAGCACTCCCATGCATCCCTCTCAAGTAATTGACTTGGATGAAGATGGTGAGAAAGTCTCAGAAAGCACTATCGAGGGATGATTGGCTCACTTCTCTACTTAACTGCCTCCAGACCAGATATCCAACTCAGTGTTGGGATCTGTGCTAGATTCCAGTCTAAGCCTAAGCAATCACATTAACTGCAGTTAAACGAATTTTACGATATTTAAGTGGAACTACTAATCTTGGTCTTTGGTACGAGAAATGTTGTAGGACTGACTACGCTGGAGATAGGATGATCGCAATAAAATGCTTGATCACTTGGTCTTGCAAGAAGCAGGCTGATCTGCGAAAGAATCAGCTACTTCGCAAGTGGCTTCAGGGGGTATCAGGCAACCTTAGACCTTTCCTTTCGATAAGGTCAATTAAGAGGGATGCATCATCTCTTAGAAGTGGACGTATAATTGTCCTTCTGACTTCTTGCTTGATTGCAATCCTAGAAAATTTTAATTCTCCATCATGCTCATTCGATTCACCTTCATAAGCTTGGAGAATCTTTGCAAAGGCATTCATGGTTGCCAAATATTATTCATCAACATAAATCTGGACAACAAGAAGCCAGAGTCTTCTGAGAGTGTAAAGAGAGTTGTGTCCACTTTCCCTCTTGAGAATCCGTTTTTAAGTAGGAAAGAGCTCAATCTATCGTACAAGCTCTTGGAGCTTGTTTCAGACCATAGAGAGCCTTTGTAAGCTTAAATACGTGATCGGGGAATTGCATCATTCACAAAACCAGGAGGTTGTTTTACATAAAACTTCCTCAGAAAGGTATCCATTCAAGAAGGCAGACTTAACATCCATCTGATAGAGTTTGAAACCTTTATGTGCAGCAAAGGCTAGCAACATTCTGATAGCTTCCAATCTTGCGACTGGAGCGAAAGTTTCATCGTAGTCTATCCTTCTTGTTGGTTGTACCCTTGAGCAACCAATCTCTAGGCCTTGTTCTCAACGACTTGACCGTTTTTCATCAAGTTTGTTTCGAAACACCCATTTAGTCCAATGACACTCTTGCCTTGGGCTTCTGAGTTAGTTCCAAACTTGATTTCTCTCGAATAGGTCAAGTTCATCCTGCATGGCATTTACCCAGCTAGGATATCTAACGCCTCTTCTATGAGTCTGGTTCAAGTTCAGAAACCATAGCAAGATTTGTGTAGTTCCTTCTGGTTCTTACGCACGTTCTGGATTACCCAAGACTTCATTCTGAGAGACGTTCTTCAAGTCTCTTGAGCCTCTAATCCTTTAGGAGTAGGGTTCTGAGAAGGAGACACAGAAGATTCTCTTTCTGAGTCATCAGAGGCTTGACCTTCTGAGAATCTAAATTCCATTGCATTTGGAGAAGTAGATTCTCTAGGTTCTGGAGCTTCGATGATGCTACTAGATTTTTCTTAACTTAGAGATGGTTGTTCCATGGGTTGGAAGTCAGTCTCATCATCTATAAGAATTTTCTTTTTGGCTTTCTCAGAAGAGATGTTGAGTTTCTCAAACTCATCTTCTAAGTCTGCATCTTTCTGAGACATGTCCTTACTAAGTTCTTTGAACTTAATATGGATTGTCTCTTCAACACATTTACTCCTTTTGTTATATACTCTGTAAGCTTTAGAGACTGAGGAGTATCCTAGGAAGCATCCATCATCGGACTTAGGATCAAACTTAGAGAGTTTGTCCTTTGTGTTGAGAATAAAACAAGAAGAACCAAATACATGGAAATAAGAAATGTTTGGTATTTTATTCTTCCATAGCTCGTAAGGTGTCTTTTTTAGAATTGGTCTCAGAAAGACTCGATTCTGAATGTAGCATGAAGTGTTAACTGCTTTAGCCCAGAAACCTTTTGAAAGTCCGCTTTCTAAGAGCATTGTTCTTGCCATCTCTTGAAGGCTTCGATTCTTTCTCTCAGCCACTCCATTTTGTTGAGGAGTTCTGGGAGATGAGAATTCGTGAGCAATGCCCAGATTTTCACAAAATTTTTCGAAAACATGGTTCTCAAATTCACCACCATGATCTGATCTTATGGCATGAATGTGCGAATCCTTTTCAGTTGAAACTCTTCTTGCAAATGCTTTGAACTTCTCAAAAGTTTCTTCCTTAGAGGCTAGAAAGAAAACCCAAGTGAATCTGGAGTAATCATCCACTATGACAAGACCATAGCGTTTTCCAGAAAGAGAAGCCGTTCTGGTTGGTCCAAAGAGATCCATGTGGAGCAGTTCCAGTGGTTTCTGAGTAGAAATACCACTTTTACTGGGAAAGGAAGCTTTGGTCAGTTTCCCTTTTTCACAGAAGTCGCAAGTTGCATCCTTCTGATACTTAATTCTGGGAAGGCCCTTTACAAGTCCTTTCTGAGAGAGTTCAGAAAGAAGTCTCATATGGGCATGACCAAGTTTCTTATGCCATAGCCATTTGTCTTCTTGGACAGAGACAAGGCACTCCACGTTTTGATCCTTTAGATCATCCAGATGGATAACATAGATGTTACCAACACGTTTTCCTTCCAGAACGATCTTGTCATTTGTGAGATTAATCACATGACAATACTTGGCATAAAACTCACCTTTAAGCCTTTGTCACAAAATTGACTAATGCTTAATAGATTGTGAGTTAAGCCATCGACCAAAAGTACATCTGAGATTTGGTGAGAGGAATCCTTACCAACATCTCCGATTGCAGTGACTCTTCCCTTAGCGCCATCACCGAATCGCATTGTTCCGCCTTTCTTGGGCTTGAGACTTCTGAACCAGTGCTTGCTTCCAGTCATGTGCCTCGAGCAGCCACTATCAAGGTACCACTGCTCATCGTGGTGGTGGAGCAGTGCTTGATGATGTACCTGCAGTCACAAAGTTAACAGATTTAGGTACCCATTCTTTGTTGGGTCCTTGCTTGTTAGCTTTCTTGGACTTTTGCCTTCTTTTCTTAGAAGGGTCATGGTTTTGAGAGTTAGAGACCTTTTGTTTGCCCTTTTCAGAAGCACTTGCTTTCTGAGAAGTTTTACCCTTCTGAGAGGGTTAGTCTTCTTAGAAGGCTTGCTTTCTGAGTTTTCTTTTGAGCCTTCTGAGGCTTAGAGAGTTTTCCTTTTCCAACATAGGCATTTTTCAGAACCATGGCCATTTTTAAAACATGCGATGCACGTGCGAGGTGATTTAGTTAAAGATGGATCAATATCATTTGGTTCGAAGATTTCTTCATAACCAAGTCCACTTTTATCCTTGTAAGGTCTTTGACCACCAAGCAAGAGTGTCATCATTTTTTCACCCTTGACCATCTTAACTAAGTCAGAAGTGAGAAGCTCATTTGTCTTTTGTAATTCTATCAAAGCCAGTTCGGCTTTTTCAACAGTTACAGAAGACATTGTTTCTAAAGCTTGATAGAGGTTGTGACCTTCAAGATATCTATTTTTAAAGTCATCTCTTTCAAGCCTTAGGTTCTCTACTTCTTGAATTGGTCTAGCATTTTCAGCTTCTAAGTGTTTAAAAGACTTTCTTAGTTTGCTGAAATTGTTAGCTAATTCGTTTGAGTCTCTCAGAAGCTCTTCATAGAGATCTGAGATCTCATTGTATGAGTATGAGAGAGGAGGAGAGTTTGGTACCTCTTCTGACTCAGATTCTGTTTCCAAAATATAGTCAGTACCGGCCATGAAGCAGACATTAGCTTCCTCTTCACTTTCTGACTCAGAGCCTTCCTCTTCTGAGTCACTCCATGTAGCAGCCATTGCCTTCTTCTTCTTCTTGGGAATGAACTTCTTCTTTCCCTTGTTCTGAGGGCACTCCGTTCTGAAGTGGCCCTTTTCTCCACAGCCGAAACATGTGGCATCAGAAGGCTTTGACTTTCCTTTTCTAGGGGTGATCTCTTTGTATTTGCTTGGTCTTCTCTTCCAAGCTTTCTTCATTTTCCTTACTAGAAGAGAGATGTCATCTTCATCGGAATCTGAGTTTTGATCGTTTTCAGACTCAGATATTTCTTCAGCCTTTAGGGCTTTTGAAGTCTTTTTGATCTGACTTTTCAGAGCCAGAGCTTTCTGAGGTCTTGAGGATGAAGATGGTCCTCCAAGCAGTCCTTCAAGCTCAATCTCGTGAGTTCTGAGTGAGCCAAACAATACATCTAAACCTAGCTGATTTAGATCCTTTGCTTCTTGGATCGCTGTCACCTTTGGGCGCCACTTGGCAGAGAGGCTTCTGAGAATTTTCCTCACCATCTCAGCGTTGGAGTAGGTCTTTCCCAAGACCTTTAGCTGATTTATGATGTGGAGAAACCTTATTGACATGTTGTCAATGGTTTCCTCAGGTTGCATGCAGAAGGACTCGTACTTATGTACGAGCATTGATACCTTGGTTTCCTTGACTTCATCATTTCCTTCATGCAGCATGTGTAATCTCTCCCAAATTTCTTGAGCGGTGTCACACGACACAATCTTGTCGTATTCTACCTTGGGCAAGGCGCAGAGAAGAATGTATTTAGCTTTGAAGTTGAGTTGTATCTTCTCCTTCATCACTTGAGTCCATTCGTCCTTAGGGACTCGTCTTGTATAGGTTCTGAGTGCTGGAGGTGCCACTCCTGGCTCAGCGTCTGTTGCAACTACAGCATCCTCTGTAATTGTCTGCAGAGGCTGATAGTCTCCATTCTCGATCCTATCCCATAAGTCCAGACTGGTGTGCTTGATGAATAGTGTCATCCTGTCACGCCAGTAGTCGAAGCTGTCTCCGAGAAACATCGGAGGTCTGTTTATTGAAGCCCCATCTGATATTAATGCAGCTGGTGAATTCATATTTCCCTTCGTGGATCTTTTTCCTTGACACTGCTAAGTGCTCAACCCCTTAAGGACCGAGCTCTGATGCCAATTGAAAGTGTATGTGTGCACGAGAAGGGGGGGTTGAATCGTGCAAGTTTTAAAAATTACTTCTTAAAACTTTTACTTAGAAAGCTGTTTTTACTCAGAAGGTAGAATTAAGAGTTTGCAGCGGAAATTACTTTCTGAGAAGATTAAGTTTCTGAGAACTTAGTCTTTCTGAGAAAGTTCCTTTCTGAGCAATTTTAAGAAAATGACTTTACGTTAGAATTTCTTAAACGCTTTCTGATTTTAATCAATAAAGTTTTTACAAGACTTCTTAATTAAAATCGTGGCAAAGTTTTCCTCAAAGATTTATGCAAGTAAAGAGTAAGGGAGAAAAGCTTAACACAAAGAATTTTATACTGGTTCGGTTATAACCAACCTACTCCAGTCCTCAACCTTCAGTTGAGAGTTCTTGGATATTCTTCTTAAAGTGCCTTCCCAGACAACACTGCCTTTACCAAGTAAAGGACTTCCACCACTTCACAACCCGAAGTGGATTTCCTTGCCTCACACTAGAGGACTTCCTTGCCTCCAACACTAGAGGACTTCTTTGCCTTAAAACACTTAAGGACTTCCTTGCCTCACACTGAGGACTTCCTTGCCTCCAACACTAGAGGACTTCTTTGCCTTAAAACACTTAAGGACTTCCTTGCCTCACACTGAGGACTTCCTTGCCTTAATCACTTAAGGACTTTAAACTTTGCCTCAAACACCAGAGGACTTAAAACTGCCTTCACACAAAGAAGGACTTAACGTTTTTCGAAGGTTTGATTTGATCGAAAACAACTACCAAGACTAAGTTACAAACCTAGTTTTACATAATCCTCTCATCAAGCCGGACCTTTTTACCGATTCCGTTTCTCCGTTAAGAGTCTCCGGCATCACCGGACCGTTCGTGGGGCTAGAGAGAGAGGTTTCCAACGAGAGCAACGTCGGGAAAGGGTTTCTCTTTGCATATTTTGAAATTGTCTTCAAGAGGTAGGGGTTAGGCATTCTATTTTCATGCATATTGATGATGATTTTATGAGATTAATGTGATGGTCGTTTTTCCCATTAGGGATTTTTGTGCCTTATTATTATTATTATTATTATTATGATACACATAATATATATATATATATATATATATATATATATATATATGCGCGTATGTATGGCAGCGGTTAGTGCATTGATTGATTTATATTAACCAAAAGCACCAAATAGTCACGAAAAAGTACACCGATGGTTGTTTGTCATTTGTTCTTGATTCTATGTATTCTACATTATAATGTTTGTTTATTATGTGAAATTGAATTGAGCGAGCAGCCGAGCATGCTTGGTTACGCGAGCATTATATATATATATATATATATATATATATATATAAATAAAAAACACAGTTTACTAGTGTATGTATATTACTATTACATATTATTATTACATAAACTTATACATATTAGCATGTATATTAGTTAATAATAGGTAGATAACAGGTAGAAATAATAATAATAATATGATAATGATAGTAATATTAATAGGAAAGATAATAATAAAATATTAACCCTAATAATAATAAAAGAATAATACAGTAAAAACAACAACATGTATACTATATGATATGTAATGATAATAGTAATAGTAACAATAATAGTATAGAAGACAAGATTGGTGGTGAATAAAATATAAGAGTTTACAAGATACTTAAGGGTAGAGTATAAAGTACAAGTAAAACTAGAATAAAGTATAAGTATGAAATAATAATAAAATAAACAAGATCATATGACATGAAAGGTATAGAAGCATTGAGAATAATATTTATAAGTAGTTGTATATCATGTTTATTTGATAAAGAGTTGTATTTATTTATTCTCCATGATATCAGAGTAAGTAAGTGAATGTGTTATGTTTATTCCATGATGTTAAAGAGTATAAATTGACATGTTTTTACCCTTTTATGTACCCTAATGCGTTCTACGACTTGTATAAATGTTATATATGATTATGCATGATTTATATATGATTATATGAGCTATAAAGTACGTTTATATGTATGTTTAATTGCTATGATGTATATATAATTATTGTATGAGATATATATGTTATATTGAGTATATGTATTGCTTTTATGATGCGTTAAATTGTTTATGTGAGTATATGATATATATTATGATGAAATGATCCGAATGAATTAACTCTGTCACTCGGTAAAAGTTAAAAGATGTTCTGAAAGATATTCTGGTGCTCTGAAAGATCTCTGAAACTCTGAAAGATTAAAATACCGTGTAGCCTTCAGCTTGTGATGAGTGTTGTAGGGAGGGGTGGCATCCTCGGCTGCAACTCCTTCACTTGTGGAAGGTGAATTGTACCCCCTCTTCCCCGTATGTTTTAGGATGAGCTCATACCTAGGGGCCGGATTGTAGGAGTAAGGATGGGAGGGAGGCTTTGCCATGTCTGACAGATTTAAAGTAAAAGTTAATGATAAGATGCTCTGAAAGAAAGTTCTGATAAATGTTCTGTTATGTTATATTTTCTCTGATTGTGATAGAAGCACATAGTACACTACACATGGACCTTTAATTATGATATGTTATACGAATTAATAAAATGGACAAGATGCACTTAGGTAAGACGTTCCGGGGAAGGATTGATTTTCAACTTATATCCGAATTAAACTCATTCATGCTTCACTTATTTTATAATTAAACCCGGGGCGGCTTCCTCTACTGAGTCACTTCCCAGTGCTCACCCTATGTTTTTCCCACCTTTTAGAGGAGCAGACAGAGCAGGATGTCGGAGCACACGAGGAGCCCGTGCAGACTTAGTTTATAATGTAGTTCCTTAGATATCAGAGACATGTTTTATTTCTTTATCAGATGTTATGACTTTTATGCTTCCGCTACGTTTATTTATTTATTATTATTTTTTAGTCCGGACCCTTGTTAGCCGGGAGCTATTTATTTACTCATATTTATGGTGGAATCTCATAGGTCACAGTTTTTGGCTTATGGGGTGAGACCTAATATTTACTTTATGTTTGTTACTTGATGGGAGTTATTATATGATGAAGTATTTTAGTAGATGTTTGTATCGCTTATTATTATCGTTGTATTTATGCGCAAGGCCCTTATTTTCTATACCGCAAATGATTTTCGAAAATTTACTCCCGCCTATTTTCCGCGTATTATATTTTAAATATAAAATAAAACATGATAACAGGAGGTAACCCTTATGAAATGGCCTAAAATGACTTAAGCATTAAGGGCTTTCTAGTAGGGTGTTACAAACCCTAAACCCCAAAATAAAATAATAGGTTACTGTAACCCTAACCAGGTGAATGAATGAATATTTTATCAAAAATCACATACATCTCTAGGACCACCAAATTTGACAATGAAAGCACTATTTTAAGAAACAAAATCAATGGAAGGGACCACCATTGAACATTATTTATCACATCTACTCGATTTTTTAACAGAGAAAACACATACCACATGCAAAGAAAAGTACAAGGAATTTTTTGGGGTTTGAAAAATGTTACCTTTTTTAGGAGCACCTCCGTTTAAGCTCACGAATATTCTGTGTTCACCACCGTCTTTGGTAACTGTTGACAAAGTCCAGCAATGCCGTTTCAACACCGAGTCGATATCAACACCAAGTCTAGCAACCGCGAGTCTTCGAGTCTTCGAGTCTTCGATGAAGGAGTTGAGAGGAATGTGATTGAGGGATGAAGGAATTGGGGTATTCATAATGGGTGTGAATGAGGGATGGAGGGTTCGATTAGGGCTTTGAGTGGCTTCAAGTGAGAGAGTGTGGGTAGGGGTTGGTGGTAAAAATATCTCATTTTTACCAAATCAAAGAAACGATTTCGTTTTGCAATTGTTGAATAACAAGGACGACGTCGTTTTGGATGAGTGGGTGTGTTATTTCGCCACGTCACCAAATATTGAGCCATGTATGTCACTTGCATTGCCATGTGTGTAACTCAACTAACAGAAGAATAACAGAATGATTAACGTGTCTTGATAAATTAATCTTAAGGGACTACTTTGTCACTTTTAAATCTTGAGGGATTAAATTGTCCTCCGAGATAATCTTGAGGGACCAAATAGGGGCTTCACTCTAAAATTAAAGAAGGGAGAGCATATGTTATTTCAAATGTATCTGTTGTTTTTAATGCTCCATCTTATAAGACCACAATGCATGAGTTTAGACTCTACTTTAAACGAGAAACTAATGTTCAAGAAATTGAGGGAAAAACAATAAAAATGAATGCTTTCGTGTTGGTACCATTCAATCAAATATTGCAAGAAACTCGAGAAGATGGTTACTGTGTTGGTACGAATATGTTTATTCTACAATAGTATTAAATCATGGTGTTACTAATTTAACTATATAAAGAAACATTAAATTATATTTTTAGTAATATATATTTTAATTTACAAAAAATGCAGATGTAATATGTCTTATTACAACTAAAGATCCAATAAGGACTTTGTAAAGGAATGACAAAACTCTTACCTACATGGACTTGGAGCTGGAAAATCTAGAGTTAATTTTTTCTATTTATTTAAATCTAGACTCGAGAACAATATTGTGTATATTTAATTTTTATTTCATGGAGTTATACACGTGATTATTTATATATTAAAACAAATACCTATTTAATATATAGGGGCTCCAAACTAAAATGCACTTTATGGGGAGAATATGCTCATAGACTTGACAAATATGTTACTCAACAACCATTTGTAAAATGCATGGTTCTTCTTCATCTGGGCAAGATGAAGATCTATTAGAATATGTAGTATAAAGTCTTTGTTCGTCTTGATTATTTATTTATTAATATGCATAAATTATTATACCTATTTAATTATATATGTACTATAAAGTTTTATCCGGTATGGTATTTAATTAATTTTTTAAGGATATTTCATATATAATTAATATAATTAACTTTTTTATTATAACTTATATCAAGTAGTATGCATATGCAAAACCCAAACATGCATTCCATGAACAGTTAAAGGCCATATAGAAATCTCCCTTAGTATTGTAAAATAGAGTTAATGACTCCTAAAGAATGTCACGTGTCACTTCCATATTACTACATTTTCATCTAATTCTGGTAAATCAATTCATGCTCTACTAGGAATCTAGAATATTCTTCTTAATGTAATCAATTAATTTACTAATCAAGGCTAATCAATCTTAATTAGACTTTCAAATGTAATCAATGATTTATTTGCAAAAATAGATTAGCCTTCCACAGTCGTAATTAAGGTTTGTTTATTTTCATAATATATTAGTATATTTTCTTCGTGCTATCTTTTACTAGGTTAAGATATTATTCTAAAAACATATCATACTATATTATTATTTTAGTTGTAAACCATATAAAATCATTATAAAAACATATCATCATATATTTTTCTAGCACCATATTAGTTTATGAGTAAACCCCCAAGTTGGTCCCTGACAATTTTCACGGTGGACAAGGTAGTCCCTGACATTGAGAAATTGACAAGTGAGTCCCTGACAATTTCAATTTTCGGACAACCGTTAGTCCCTAAACGGTTTCTGTTATTTCGAGGGACCAAAATGACTTATTTATTAATTGTCAGGGACTAATAAAAGAAATTTAATAAGAATGAATCCTATAAATTATGATATGAACATTGACTCATATTCATTCTAATTATGTATTAAATTCAAGCTATATATAACTATTCCTGTAAATGTTAAGTCTCTATTTGGATGTATTACTATTAAAAAGCAAATATGTTGGATAATTTTCTAATCGAAGAAGTAACAACATTTTATTACTTTACTGTAAAAAATAAATACATGCATATAATAAAAAAAAATCACAACTTAATAAAAGGAAATAACTTTTTCATGTTTCAAATTAAGAGCTCTTTACTGATTTTTTTCTTCTTGTATTAAAAGAAAAAGAAGGAAAATATGTTTTTCATAAAAGGAAATAAGAATGGTTGTTGAAAAAAATGATAATCACACACACATACATATATATATATATTGAATTTTTACACTACAAAGTGACGAGTAATATTGAATTTTATGACCGCCAACATAATCTCCCTTTGGATCGGATATGAAAGATTGAGGAGGGGTACTGCATGGATATATATAATAAATAAGCCTAAAGTTTGTAAGATATATGAATAACACTATTCTGATCGAATTATATTACAAAGTCTTTAGAAAGTTTTTTTTTTATTTAATTTTATAATTTCTGACATATTATGCAACAACAACAATAATAATAAAGATTCCGTAGTTGTCACGACCCAATTTGGATCGTGACCGGCACATGGGACTCCGAGTCCCATGTCAGCCTTAACCTGTAATCCACACAATAATCCAGCTAAACAATAATAAACACAACTACTTTATCATGCATACATACATAAAATTCATATGCATAATGGGGTTCTCAAGGTGTCGCCCCTAAATCCATAATACATAATATATGGTCATAACATCCTGTTTAATCCATAAGCTAACATAATCCAACATAAAATCTACAAGTCTTAATTAGACTTACAACACATACATAATTTAGACAACCCTGTTTGTAAACCTATGGAGCATACTACTGACATAATAAATAACATAACGCCTCTAAACATCGAGGCTCACCAAACTAAGAGCTTGGAGGAACGGAAGGGCTCGCCTCCTGATCAGCACCTGAATCTGAAAATGGTTTGTATGAATGGGTGAGTCATACGCTCAGTGAATAATAGATTAAAAACAGTTTATGCAGCAATATCATAATCATATGTATACAGTCATAGCAATCCATCACATAATCACCATACCACACATTCCGCAATTCGTCTTATGTATTATTATTACAAGTGTATTCATTATTAGAGATCCCGGGAGCCCAGCCCCTCCTCAGACTTCATCAAACTCGACCCCGGGAGCTATGCCCCTCCTCAGGCCGAGCCAACCAACATTTAATCATTCTTTAATTAATATCGTTTCGTAATCGTACATCGCACCATATTCACATCATTGTCATAATAACATCATAACAGTCCAGTATCAAGTTTGGGGTAGTGGTGAATATATAGATTTGAAAACACAACTTAAATGTATAAGGATTTTGAGTTTAAGTCTTAAAAATAGTGTTTTTGTACTGACGTAATCGATTACAGGCCTCTGTAATCGATTACCAGCTTCAAATTTCGTTCTGAAGGAAAATTTTTGCGAAAATAGGCAGTCTGTAATCGATTACCAACCCGTGGTAATCGATTACAGTAATCGATTACAGGATCTTGGTAATCGATTACAGTAATCGATTACCAATTCGCTGTAATCGATTACAGCCTGGGTCAGAGACGAAAATCTGCAGAAAATCACGCGAAATTCATATCCAAATCCACATTTTCACCACAACCCATCCAAATCAAACACCACCAACATACAATATCAGTTATATATCAACCAATCTCAGTCCCTATCAACTATCATAGCAAGAGATTCACAAAATCATTCAAAATCAAACATAAACCATAAATAACCCATTACTCACAAATTACTCCAATGAGCTCCAAGACACCACCCGGACCTAGGATGAGGTACCCTAGTTGGTTGAGACCCTAGAGAACACATCACAAACCTCAATCTCAACACAAAATCAAAAACCCCCTAATGTAAACCCTAAACCCCCAATCCGAAAATAGATAGAAATATACACCAATGGAGAGAAAGAAATACTCTACACTTACCCACAATACACTAGATGATGATTGATAAATTGATGTTGAAGATTTATGGGGTTGGGTGAAAGATTAGAGAATGGAGAGAAGAGATGAGGAAGAAGAAGAATGTGGGAAGAGAGGGAAAGAGGGGTTACGGGAAATGAAGGGGAGAAAGGGGAAAAGGAAGGAAAAAAGGTGGGGAGGTGGGACCCACGTGGTTCTATCTCCCCGGTTGTACCGTGATCTCTTACTCAAACTAACTCAGAATACCCGAGGTATTACAGTAGTCCCATCGTTAATCACAAACCAAGAACGTACCAAAAGAATTAAACTATGGAATGCTGAAAATAAACTAAAACTAATTAATTAAGCGGTGCAACTTAGCTATAACCACCAGATCCAATTTTCGGACCTACTTGCATATTCACCTTTGATAAGAAATTTTTTATTATATACATGTAATTATTTTCTACATCAAAGTAATAAAATGTTGTTACTTTTTCGATTAGAAAATTATCAACATTTTTGCTTTTTGATAGTAATATATCCAAATAGAGACCTAATGTTTAAAGGAGTAGTTATATGTAGCTTGGAATTAATACATAATTAGAATGAATATGAGTCAATGTTTATATCATAATTTATAGGATTCATTCTTATGAAATTTCTTTTATTAGTCCCTGACAATTAATAAATAAGTCATTTTGGTCCCTCGAATTAACGGAAACCGTTTAGGGACTAACGGTTATCCGAAAATTGAAATTGTCAGGGACTCACTTGTCAATATCTCAATGTCAGGGACTACCTTGTCCACCGCGAAAATTGTCAGGGACCAACTTGGGGGTTTACTCTTAATTTATATTATTATTTCATGTTTTAAGGAAATGCTAATCAAATTCATTGCAATGATACTCAAATTAAAATGTATACTACTGCGATGAATTTGATTAACATTCATATCAAATTACTATGTATATTATTCATTGCATCCATATAAATTCAGTATAATAATTAAGATTAGCAAATGCTATTACAATGCTAATCAATTACATTAAATTACACTGTAATCAAGGGATATTTGGATGGAATTACAATGTTAATCAATTATAATGCTAATTTTTGACAAATCTGTTTTTCATATATAAAGTATTTAATATTAATTAACTTTTTATTATAACTTATATCAAGTAGAATTTATGCAACCAATAACACACAAATATCTTATTTGGCTTTAAATTTATGTCTACATAATCTAAATTTTTTTATACATACAATGTTAAAAAATGCCTACGATGCAGGAAAAAGAATGAGATTCTATATTGGTATAAAAACGTACACTTATTCTTATTCTTATTTAGAATATACATGTCACGACCCAACTCGGATCCGTGACCGGCACATGGGACACCAAGTCCCATGTCAGCCTTAACCTGGATTCCACACAAAGACAAGCTAAACAACAACACCCACAGCTACTTTAATAACGCACATCATGTATAATCCATACATATAATAGGGTTCGCAAGTATTACCCTTATACTCATAACCTATGCAATCCAAACATAACATCGACAATCCAATTTGTAAACTTATGGAGCATACTAGAGAGACAAAAGACAATAACTTAGCGCCTCTAACATTGAGGCTCACCGAATCTAAGAGCTTGGAGGAACGGAAGGATTCGCCTCTGGATCTGCACCTGAATCTGAAAATGTTTTGTATGAATGGGTGAGTCATACGCTTAGTGAATAAACAGGTTATAAGCAGTGTATATATGAAGCATATAACAGTACAACGCAATTAAACATAAATCAATAACATATAATCATACATAAACCAACACGGCAGATATATAACTCGAACGTTCTTATACAGTCTCTTTATCTTGGTAGCTTTTAACCTATGAGCACCTGGAGCCCAGCCCCGACTCATGTTCATAGGTAACATGGGTGTCCCGCGAGCTATGCCCCTCATCAGACACCATACTGGGAAACCCGCGAGCTATGCCCTCCTCAGGTCGTTTATCATCTCTTAATTCATTCAAATTTATCTTATTTAGCACTGTTAGTGCACATATCATTCACAATCACAGCATAAGTAATTCAGCATCATCTTCATAACATTTACATAGCACTCATGCATCATCGTTTCATCATCACATCATCAGCATCATATCATAAATACAACGACATCATAAACATCCAAGTAATAAGTTTGGGGTAGTGGTGAACTAATGGATTTGAGTAACTAACTTTAAAATATGAAAATTTGGAGTTAAAGCCTTGAAAATGGTGTTTTAGTACAAATGTAATCGATTACAGACCTCTGTAATCGATTACCTGCTTCAAATTTCGTTCTGAAGAAAATTTTTGCGAAAATTGGCAGTTTGTAATCGATTACAAACCCGCAGTAATTGATTACAGTAATCGATTACAGAGTTTTAGTAATCGATTACAGTAATCGATTACCAATTCGCTGTAATCGATTACAGCCTGGGTCAGAGACGAAATTCTGCAGAAAACTTCGCGAAAATCATCCCCAAATCCACATTTTCACCACAACCCATCCAAATCAAACACAACCAACATGAAATATCAATTATATATCAACTAATCTCAGTCCCTATCAACTATCATAACCAGAAATTCACAAAATCAATCAAATCATACATAAACTACAAATAACCCATTACTCACAAATTACTCCAAAGAGCTCCAAGACTCCACTCGGAGCTAGGATGAGTTCCCCGGAGCTTCTCTAGATGGTTGAGACCCTAGAGAACACATCACAAACCTTAATCTCTCAACAAAATAAAAAACCCCAATTAGGAACCCTAAAACCCCAAATTCGAAAATTAGAGAAAATAGACATCAACGGAGAAAAATAAATACTCTACACTTACCCTCAATATACTAGATGAACAAAGCTAGCTTGATCTTTGATGATTAATGGGGTTTGGGTTTTGGATTTGAGAAGAAAGAAAGGGGATGAGGAAGAAGAAGAAGAAGAAGAGAAATGAGGGAGAGAGAGAACAACGTGAATGAGGGGGGGGGGGAAGAAGGGAAAGGAAGGAAAAAGAGGGGAAAGGTGGGGCCCACGTGGTCCTATCTCCCCGGTTACACCGTGATCTCTTACTCAAACAAACTCAGACTACCCAAGGTATTATAATCTTCCCCCCTTAAAGAATTCGGACCCCGAATTCAAACACAGAAGGGAAAAGAGATTACCTGAAACATGAAAGAGGTGCGGATACTTGCTCCGCATGGCTTCATCGGGCTCCCACGTAGCCTCTTGAATAGAGTGGTTTCGCCAAACCACCTCCACTCTAACAACTCCCTATAGAACGGAACTTCGGTACTATGTCGATCCTCAATCAACATCGATTCCTACTCCTATGCCCGTGCTAAACCAAGGGTAACACTTGACGCTCTAGAACACGAGATAAGTCGGATAAATACTCCCCCGAAGGTCTAATATCTAGAGGACAAAACTTCCATCACTTTCCAAATGTCATCACATCCTTTCCTCCACGACTCAAAGGGACACATGACCCTCTCAAGGGAACCTCAAGGTTCATCTCTTGTCGTTATCATCTACCTTCGATTTTCACTAGGTCGAAACCCAAAATCGCTACTTCGCCCCTCTCGAACATTCCACACAGATTCCGCAATTCCTTTTCCCTCTCATCAATTCTTAAGAAGGAGTAATGTCAACACTTAGCCTACTTACTGATATTACAAGACCGATACAAAGATACACATGATCCTCATCTTCTGCAAAAATCATGTCCAACACTCTGGAGCCTGCCTCCCAGAATTTGGAAAGCCCTCACCTCCTGAGGTGATTAACGTCACCAGGGTCGAGGCGGTTCCCCCACGCCTCCCGACCTACTTCAATAATACCAGGTGAACTGAATCTCTCGATCTGAGATAAGGAGAAGGGAGTTTCATGTTGCTGTACAATATCATTAGCGGAGAGTTGAACATAACTGGATACCACATAAATCATCTTTACCAAATGACATGAGCCTCTCATCTCATCTAGCCCACTGAAAACCATACAACGAGAAACACAAGTCATCACAGTTCTCTCCATGCCTTACCACTAAATAACTCATTCCGATCTCAATACCTCTTAGCATCTCTTGGGTGATCCGAACATATAACATTGTGGGTATCATTTAAAGTCGACCTTCTCAAATCACATACGTTGGTACACCAAAGCTCCTACTTCAATCTTAACGTCCCTTTTTCGATTCCAATGAAAATTCCAAGTCCTTACATCATCATCATTAACCTTAAGCTCTTTCACCCTTGGATCTTCTCACTGTGACATACTAATCCGAATCAACGCCACTAAGTCTCATCGCGTGTTAGAATTACCCCTTGTCTTCCTGACTTAAAATGCAATCTCTTCACACCAATCTGACATACTTCATCCACTAGGGTTTTACCGTAGAAACAATAAGAGATAATCAACACATGGACTTCGGTCTCCTACATCAACAACCTTATTAGCTTCCTCCCAGCTGATAAATAACATTGCACATAATCCTCAAACATCGTGTCCACCTACGTGTCCTCAGATCTCAAGAGTAAACTTCATTATAAACACCTTCCATTCGTGGTTGAAATGTCCCTACTCATGTTGTTTTAACTTTCTTAAACATAGGCAACACCTTTCCATGATTCCCAAGAGAACCTTCAAATGTTGTACTCGAACCATCGTTACACTGGGGCCCTCCTGATCCTGACTTAATAAGAATAGAGGTAGTGCTCACGCACTCCTTAAGCTTTTTGGAAACTCTGATTGACTTCTGACCACTGAGAGGGAACACCATCTTCGATTGACCGTGTCAACGGTACCACTGTTGCCAAGAAATCCTAAACGGAAGTGTCAGCAACACTGACTAAGTCCAAGAAACTCCTGGTTAGAGATGTGGTCTTTGGCTAGTGCCGGATTGCTCTCTCCTTCTTGGGGTTTACCATAACCCGTCCTATCCAAGGGAAGCCGCTCCATCCAAGGGTCGCATAGCACGCAGAGACGAGATCAAAGAGGCACGAATCACATACTATTCTTCTTGAGACACAAGGCTCACGCCATAGGGAAGTAATTCCTACCGGCCTGGAACGTTAAATCTCTGATGCATGACATACAACAACTAAGACACATACCACGACAACGTCAAAATTCACCTCCTTGGTTCCAGTCACAACTTCCTCTTACTTTCCCTCTATCAGACCTGTCCGACAGGTTATCTGACGACACAACAGTTGGGGATGGTATCCGAAGGATAGATCGAGTCAGGTATGTGTCAGAGACTTCCACTAAGTGAGACATTACCACCCAAGGTGTCCCAACTGCTTAAATCCAAAACATATGCTCAGTCTCTGACGACATAACCCTAAATGAAACCTCTTGCACAAGTTCCAAAGAGGGCGAGGAGGTCTAAACGACCCTAACCATCGCATGATAGGGGAAACATATTGCTGAATCAAGAATCCAACCCGACCTGATTCTAGTTGCGGTCCTCACTGACCCGAATCTTCCTCTTGTAGTGAAACAACGGTCCCAATAACTTTAAGGCTCACTCGAAGTAGTCCCACTAGATACTATCCTTTACTCTTGTTCCTCTTTTCCAAACTTCTACTAACTCCTTACTCCCCTTGCATGCTCTCAATACTACTGCCAGCACCCATGACCATAGGTAAAGACATTCTCTTTATCTGGAAATACAGATCAAAACACATCGGGTTCCTTAGCGCCTTCATAATCCGCTTGACTCTCTTCCTTCTCAGGTGACTTCATGAGTTGCATAGCCGTATAACCCAACTGGACTCTACAGCGCACCCAAATACCAACACAATAGGACCTGCTTGATCTTAAAGACTATTATGCTAACAACCTTCTTGAATATCCGAGACTTATCCTTCCTCTGAAGACTTTGACGAACTCCTCTCACACCGGCGGTGACATCCTGTCACTTGCCTCTTTCCACCAACACCTCGTACCAAGGAACAACATTTCCTTGTATATAGTGGGTTGTTATATCCACGTCCAACATCATCATGACATCGAAGGGCCTATAAAACTCGGGTAGCCCTGTGTAAAACTCCAGAGGGTCTTCGCCCATGGGGTCTCTTGAGAACTTCGGCGGTCAACATCAGGCAGAATTCCAGACTTACTTCCTTCCCGTCATCAGGTTGTGGTTCACGTCCTTGTGGTGCCCTCTTCATGTAGGGTTACATCTCGCCGCTTCTCTGGTTCCGACTATTCAAGATCTATATCACTGTGCTAAACACTCGACGAATCTCTCTTATCGTTTCAGCATGGATGGTCTACATTCTATCCTTATGAAAAGGGTAAGGGTTCCCTAACAAGGGGATACCCCCTACCAAGCATATCCTTAAGGTAACATCCTCTCACTTATCAAGGTGGCATATCACTTAGAAAACAAAAGCATCAGAAACATTGCACCAGGTGTGCATATCCCTAGTTAGTAGGGATTCAAGGACGAGAAAACCTATATTGACAAGATCCTACGATGACATCCTAAAATTGTCTTCCTTAGAGTCACAATTTTGTGGAAATAGGCCGGCAACCATTTACACTATTGTCACCCTACTGAAGAACAATTGCTCCATAAGTTACAAAACTCAAACCTAGGCTCTGATACCAACTTTGTCACGACCCAACTCGGATCCGTGACCGGCACATGGGACACCAAGTCCCATGTCAGCCTTAACCTGGATTCCACACAAAGACAAGCTAAACAACAACACCCACAGCTACTTTAATAACGCACATCATGTATAATCCATACATATAATAGGGTTCGCAAGTATTACCCTTATACTCATAACCTATGCAATCCAAACATAACATCGACAATCCAATTTGTAAACTTATGGAGCATACTAGAGAGACAAAAGACAATAACTTAGCGCCTCTAACATTGAGGCTCACCGAATCTAAGAGCTTGGAGGAACGGAAGGATTCGCCTCTGGATCTGCACCTGAATCTGAAAATGTTTTGTATGAATGGGTGAGTCATACGCTCAGTGAATAAACAGGTTATAAGCAGTGTATATATGAAGCATATAACAGTACAACGCAATTACAACATAAATCAATAACATATAATCATACATAAACCAACACGACAGATATATAACTCTAACGTTCATATACAGTCTCTTTATCTTGGTAGCTTTAAGCTATGAGCACCTGGAGCCCAGCCCCGACTCATGTTCATAGTAACATGGGTGTCCGCGAGCTATGCCCCTCATCAGACACCATACTGGGAAACCCGCGAGATATGCCCCTCCTCAGGTTTCCATTTACGACCCCGCGAGCTATGCCCCTTCTCAGGTCGTTTATCATCTCTTAATTCATTCAAATTTTATCTTATTTAGCGCTGTTAGTGGCACATATCATTCACAATCACAACATAAGTAATTCATCATCATCTTCATAACATTTACATAGCACTCATGCATCATCGTTTCATCATCACATCATCAACATCATATCATAAATACAACGACATCATAAACATCCAAGTAATAAGTATGGGGTAGTGGTGAACGAATGGATTTGAATAACTAACTATAAAATATGAAAATTTGGAGTTAAAGCCTTGAAAATGGTGTTTTAGTATAGATGTAATCGATTACAGACCTCTGTAATCGATTACCTGCTTCAAATTTCGTTCTGAAGAAAATTTTTGCGAAAATTGGCAGTCTGTAATCGATTACAAACCCGCAGTAATCGATTACAGTAATCGATTACAGCCTGGGTCAGAGACGAAATTCTGCAGAAAACTTCGCGAAAATCATCCCCAAATCCACATTTTCACCACAACCCATCCAAATCAAACACAACCAACATGAAATATCAATTATATATCAACTAATCTCAGTCCCTATCAACTATCATAACCAGAAATTCACAAAATCAATCAAAATCATACATAAACTACAAATAACCCATTAATCACAAATTACTCCAAAGAGCTCCAAGACTCCACCCGGAGCTAGGATGAGTTCTCCGGAGCTTCCCTAGATGGTTGAGACCCTAGAGAACACATCACAAACCTCAATCTCTCAACAAAATCAAAAACCCCAATTAGGAACCCTAAAACCCCAAATCCGAAAATTAGAGAAAATAGACATCAACGGAGAAAAAGAAATACTCTACACTTACCCTCAATATACTAGATGAACAAAGCTAGCTTGATCTTTGATGATTAATGGGGTTTGGGTTTTGGATTTGAGAAGAAAGAAAAGGGACGAGGAAGAAGAATAAGAAGAAGAAGAGAAATGAGGGAGAGAGAGAAAAACGTGAATGAGGGGGGAGGAAGAAGGGAAAGGAAGGAAAAATAGGGGAAATGTGGGGCCCACGTGGTCCTATCTCCCCGGTTACACCATGATCTCTTACTCAAACAAACTCAGACTACCCAAGGTATTACAATACATAATAACATGCTTTTTATTTCCTTTCTCAATTTGACTTCTGTATTGTTATTTTAATGTAAATTTTAAGACATACATGTCTGTTATTTGGTTATCCTTATATACTTTGTGGACCAATATTTTTTCATATTTCTATGTTAGTAACTTATGTACGTTGGCAACTAAATGTTATAAGTTCATAATAAGTTTTATTTTTTTAGGTCTGAATTATAAAAACTAAACTAAAATGTAATAGTTTCTTATAATAATTGTATTTTACGTCATTTTTTTAAAATAATCATTTACTTTTTCCGTGCATCGCACGGTTATTACACTAGTAATATAGTAAAAGAGAGGTTATCGTTAATTACCAATTCACCCATTAATTGAGTCTCTATAAATGTGACACATATACTAATTTAGGCGCCCTTTATTTTTTTCTTTCAGAATATTTTACAAATCTTTAATGAATCTTTTTAAATATTATTATCTAATATATATATATATATACCTTTTATTTTATTTAAATTTATTGATTTATACTATTTAAAATAATTGTGTATAATATAGATTAATTAATTATCTTTCATATTCTCAACATATTTCAAATTTGATAAATAGAATTGCATAAAATTCAATTTCTTAAATATGAAAGTAAAAATTTCATAAATTGGTTCAATATTGAAAAATATATTTTTAATTAAAAATATTATTCTATTTGTTAACTAAAAATATTGAAGAAGATTTCTCTATCAAATACTTATATATATATATATATATATATATATATATATATATATATACATATTTTATTGTAAAGTATATATTCATTCATTCATATCCGTTCTTTCTCTCCATCTCCTCAACCATTTCAACTTCATTATTTTTTCTCATTCTCTTTTATTTTATCATTTCTATGTCTTGCTTTTTCTCTTTTTTTTTTCAGTTTTTTCATCTACCTTCTTATTGTCCCTTCATCCTTTTTTTCTATTTGATTATTTTATTATTATTCTTCCATTTTCTATTCTTCATATTTCTTCTATATTTTTATTATTTTCTTCTTCTACTCACTTTTCCTCCACCTCTTTTTCTTTTTCTTTTAATTTTTTTTCTCCTCTATCTTCTTCCTCCTCTTCCGTTTTTTTCTCATTTTTTTGTTTATTCTATTTTTTATTTTTTCGTTCTTCTTCATTTTTCATATTTTTTTTCATCCTTCTTCTACGCATTTTTTCTTCTTATATCTATTTTTCTTTTACTATCTTATTTTCTTCCTCATTTTTTGTGTGTCTTTTACTTTTTTTAATATCTTTGTACTCCTAATCTTTTGTATTATCATTTAATTTTACAATCGGTTTTTATTCATCATTCGTTTTATTTCTCTTAGTTTTTTAGAAGATTTAATTTTTTCTTTCTTTGTTCGGGTAAGTGGTGACGGCAGTTTGGGTCTAAGGCTGTAGATGAGTCATTTTGATATTTTACTTTTTCCTTTCTCTACTATTTTTATTATGTTTTTTAATCAAATGACTGTTTTTATTACCATGTGAATGACTTTTTTATTTTTATTTTAATTTTTTACTATTTTATTTTGTTATAAGGAATGAGAAAAATCAACCAGTTTATATATGGATATGCATTTTTGTTTTCTAATTATTAAATAAAAATTTATATTTTTTATTACTGTATTTTTAAAATTAAATAATTTTTTTATATTCTAAATTTTTTATATTCAAACTTGAATGACTCCCTTTTTGGAAAGTTAATGTAATTAGAGACACATATCAATTAAAATATTCAAATCTTTAAACAAAAATCATTTAAGATAGTGATTTTAAATGCAATTTGATATCACATCAAGAAAAAATATTCTGCATAAAATATTGTGTTTTATAAATTTTTAACTATTATTATTAGTTTTCTACGTGTATCTTGATTGATTGAGTTTAATTTCAATTTTTTTTTCATGATTTAAAAATTTTGGATAAATATTTAATAATTAATATTTTAAAAAGGAATAATATTTGTTTAAGATATATTGAATCTCTATTAGTATACTAAAAGACATGTAATGAATATTTACCAATTAGTCCCTATATTGATCCTCCTAAATTGTGTCACATGTGATAATATCAGAACCCTCCTGTCACAACGTCCCCGACGGGTGTCGTGACTAAAAATAAAGAAAATAGGAGTCGCCACCAATTTCAATTATGGAAAAATTGGAAAACCTTTATTTTGTGAGAAACTGGTCTTTCAGAGATTAGGTTCGGGAGTCGAATTATGATTAGGGAAGGGTGAAAATTTAATCTCATTGCACCCCTAATACATTCGTATAAATACGGTTACCCTAGAGCTTATTATGCAAATCCATATTTATAATTTAATAATATTTAATTTCCCCTTAAAATATTAAAATAAACACAAAGAAAGCAATGTTAAAAAAGAAAAAAAATGATTTAAAAATTAATTTTGGGTTGACAGGTTGTAGCTTGCGCCGACGTATCCTCTAGTGCAATGAGGAACTCAAACCCACGTCGTTCTTGTAGAAAATATTGGTGTGTTGTGTGTTTTTTAGAAAATGTTGGGTACAAGACGATGTGGTTCGCACAAGTACCTCATAATTTGAAATTTCGAGGATGATTATATCATACAACGAAATAAATTGTAAGAAAAAGATTTTATGTATTGATTTGATTTTAATTAAAAGAAATAAATTGTTTTTTTATTTAAAAAGGAAATAATTGTTATTTTAAGAAAAAGATATTTTTAGGGTACAGGACGATGCGACTCGCACAAGTACCCCACGAATTGCAATCCTCGAGGATAATTAAATCATACAACGAGATCATGAATTGTAAAAAAGGAAATTAAGAGATTTTGATTTTGATGAAAAAGAATTGAATTTTATTTAGAAAAAAGATCTGTTCATTTAAGAAAAAGATATTTTTAGGATACAGGGCGATATGATTCGCACAATTAATCCACAATTTATTATTCCGAGGATGATTATCTCATACAACGAAATAATAAATCGAAAAAAGATTTATTAATTTTGTTTTGATTTGATTTGATTGAATTGAAATGAATTGAATTGTTTTAGGAAGAGAATTTGTTTATTTGAGAAAAAATTAAATAAATTAGGGTGCAGGACGATATGGTTCGCACAAGTACCCCACAAATTGTGATCCTCGAGGGTGATTAAATCACACAACGAGATCTTGTTGTTGCGTGTTGCTGCCATAGGAGCAGCTACCACGATGATAATGATGTTCTCCCTGTTTTTGCTATTGTAATGAAATATATAGAAACTACCTAGGTTAAAATCAGCATTAATGCAAATGAAATTTTGATTGATTTTTGTTTGATTGTGATTTGATTTAATTTGTGATGATTGTGTGTGATGAGATTGTGATTGATGCAATTGTGATTATGTTTGATGCAATGAGATCATGTTAAATTTGATTGTAATTATGTGATTTAATGAGATGCTGATCATGATTTTAATTTTTTTTTTGTATTTTTTGATTTTTTTTCTATTTTAAAATAAATGTCCGGACAAAATATGGTGTTTACAGTTGCCCCTCTTTACTTGTTCCTTACTAATTTGTAAAAGTTGAAGCTTTTGAATTAGTAAGGGACAAGTAAAGATAAGAACACGTATTTTCTCCGGAAGGGATGATGAATGCTGATGGACCCAGATGCATGTGATGTGTGTGAGTGTGTCTGTGAGACAGAAACTTAAATCGAGGCAAGGGAATGTAAATCGAGGCAGAAATTTAAATCGAGGCACTGGAATGTAAATCGAGGCACTAAATGTAAATCGAGGCAAAGGAATTTAAATCGATGCACTAGAATTTAAATCGAGGCAAGGGAATTTAAATCGAGGCAAGAGAATTTAAATCGAGGCACTGGATTTAAATCGAGGCACTAGAATGTAAATCGAGACACTGGAATGTAAATCGAGGCAAGGGAATTTAAATCGAGGCAAGGGAATTTAAATCGAGGCACTGGAATTTAAATCGAGGCAAGGGAATTTAAATCGAGGCAAGGGAATTTAAATTGAGGCACTGGAATTTAAATCGAGGCACTGGAATGTAAATCGAGGCAAGGGAATTTAAATCGAGGCACTGGAATTTAAATCGAGGCAAGGGAATTTAAATCGAGGAAGGAAAATGTAAAGTTGATGCAAGAAATGTATAGTTGATGCTGAGAAATGTAGAGTTGATGCTGAGAAATTGAAAGCTCTCTGTTGAAATTTCATGAAGATGTTGCATGTTGTGTGTGTTGAATGTGGTGATGATAATGCTTGCAAGTTATCTTGGTCTTTTTGTAAGCTATGCGGATGATCTAGAAGAGATGCTTGTGATGCATGGTTAAAAGGGCATGAGATGATTTTAACTAAGAGATAGGTTTCCCCTAGCTTGCTTAAACGAAGTAAGCAAATTATTTTCAAACCATATCTCAAATTGCCCCAGTTTGCATGATGTGTGTAACGTGGGTGTGATGTGCATTGATACTGGAGACACGACAAAAATTGCCCTAGTATATATGAATGATGTATGTGGTAATATGCATTAGAGACAAGACAAATTTTGCCTCAGTTGCATGAATAGGTTGTGTATGATGCGTGTAATCTAGATGCCCTCATGATGGATGATATGTTATAAAACTGAAAAGAAATGCCCCAGTTCATGGTCTGTAATCATTGTTCTTTTAGATTTTTTGATTGATTGATCCAAGACACTTTGTGCTGAGAGCTCGATCCCTTTGATGGTTGTTTGGTGATTGGATTGAGTGGATGGTAGTAGTCGCGATGAACGGAGGTGACTGTGGTGGGTAGTGTGGGACCGAGCGGTGATGTGAGAGAGCGAGCCGAGAACTGCAGAGAGAGAAACAGGAGCTTGCAGCTGGGAACAGAGGCTCCTTGCGGTGGCGGCCAACGGGACGCGAGGCGCCACAGAAGGCGGAGCTTGAACTGGAGCCGATGGAGGAAGACGCTGCAGATCTGATTCACCTCTAGAGTTGGTCGCGACTGCCGCCATTGTTGTTATTGTCTTCCTATCGTTGTTGCTGCCGATCGGAAGCTTGATGATGATGACGACCGGGGTGTAGGAGCGGCCGTGCATCGCAGTGATGACAAGCCGGCGACAGTGATGGGCAACCCAGGGGTGCTGTTTTGTTGCTGCTCTTTCTCCTCTTTGATTCTTCTATGATGATGTCTTTTCTTCTGTCGTCGAACCTCAATTTGCCCCAGTTTGGCATCGTTTGATCCTCTACTAGATCGCCCTTCCAGGTTTTCAATCTAGCTTGCTTTTTTATGGCTCTAACTTTTGCCTAGACTGCTAATCATAACTTTTCGTCTAGCGAGCCTTTTTCTTTTTGTTTGTTTGTTTTTTTTTAGTTTTTTTTTGCTCTAACCTTTGCCTAGACCGTTTCTTGAGTTTTTGGTCTAGCGAGCTTTTTATTATTTTTTTTAATTTTTATAGGCGAGCTTTGCTGGCTCCTTCAACGTGAGATCCTTCTTGCTTCAACGATTTTAGTCGATGCCAAAACGTTCTGAGGTAAAATGGTTGTTGTCAAATCGAGGTTCGTCTTTCTTTTCCTTTGGGTGTTGCAACTTTTTCACCAAAATTTAATAAATTGCCCTCATCAAAGATTAAGTCGGGCTGCTTGAAATTTTTCCTTAGTGATTAGTTGCTTGGTCATCTGTTGTTAAGTTGAATCCATGGGTAGGCCAGTTGCATAACTTCGAACTTCCATGAAGACCATAATTTTTCAAGTTCATCACAGTATAAAGATTGATACTTGGGTTCTCAAAAATAATCTGCATAGGGTGTGTTTGTGTGAAAGAATGAAGAAGGGGTGGTTTTAGGAATGATAAAGAAGATGATGTGGAGATGTCACGACCCAACTCGGATCGTGACCGGCACATGGGACACCGAGTCCCATGTCAGCCTTAACCTGTAATCCACACAACAATCCATCTAAACAACAACAACCACAACTACCTTAACATGCACACATACAAAAAATCCATACACATAACAGGGTTCTCAAGGTATCATCCCTGATTCCATAATACACATTATATGATCATAACATCATGCTCAATCCATAAGCAAACGTAATCCAACAGAAATACAACAAGTCTTAATTAGACTTATAACACATACATAACTTAGACAATCCTGTTTGTAAACCTATGGAGCATACTACAGAGACAAAAGACAAGGACATAATGCCTCTGCCCATTGAGGCTCACCAATGCTAAGAGTTCGGAGGTACGGACGAGTCCATCATGTGCTTTGCACTTGTGATTGAAAATGTTTTGTATGAATGGGTGAGTCATACGCTCAGTGAATAAGGATTATAAACAGTTTATAATTGACACATATAGCATACACAAGCATCAACAATTTATGCAATAATGCGTACCACATACGATCCGATCTCTTTATCACAAATCCTCGTACGTTAATTCGTTTCACATTTCCGTATGTTTCGATATGTATTTTTTGTTTATGGATCCCGGGAGCCCAGCCCCTCCTCAGATCCTCATTACTGTCTCGGGAGCCCCGCCCCTCCTCAGACATAATAACCTAAGAACGAGGGGAAATGGAGGTATAACTTAAATACATGAAAGCAATGAATTAAAATCATAAAAATGAGGTTTTTACACTGTGTAATCGATTACAGCCTTTAAAATATGATTTTTGTGAATTTTTACACTGTGTAATCGATTACGTAATCGATTACCAGTTCGTGGTAATCGATTACAGACAGCACCAGTAGCGATTTTCTGCGAAAAATAACGCGAAAAACTTCCCCAAATCCACTTTTTCACCACAACCCATCCAAATCAAACATAACCAACATGCAATATCAATCATATATCAACCAATCTCAGTCCGTATCAACTATCATAGCAAGAAATTCACCATAACATTCAAAATCAAACATAAACCATAAATAACCCATTACTCACAAAATACTTCAATGGAGTCCATGGCTCAATCCCGGAGCTAGGATGAGTTGCCCAGAGCTTCTCTAGTTGAATGAGACCCTAGAGAACACATTACAAACCTCAGATCCATTCCAAATCAAAAACCCCAAATATAAACCCTAAACCCCCAATTCCGAAAATTAGAGAGAATATACCCCAAGAGAGAAAAAGAAATACACTACACTTACCCACAATATACTAGATGATGATTGATAAATTGATCTTGAACATTAATGAGGTTTTGATGAGGATTTGTGAGAGAAATATGAGAGGGAGAGATGAGAGGAAGAAGAAGAAGAAGTGAATAGGGGGTGGGTGTGTGGCTACGGGAGAAAAGAAGAAAAGGGGGAAAAGAAAGAGAAAAAGGGGAGGTGGGGCCCACTAGGTGTCCTGTCTCCCCGGGATGTACCGTGATCTCTTACTCAAACTAACTCAGACAAATCTGACGTATTACAATCTTCCCCCCTTAAAGAATTCGGTCCCCGAATTCAAACATGCAAGGGAAAGGAATGATGACCTGAGCCATAAAAGAGGTGAGGATATCTAGCCCTCATGGCTTCCTCTAGTTCCCATGTAGCCTCCTAACCTGAGTGGTTCCACCAAACCACCTCCACTCTGACAACTTCCTATAGAACGGAACTTATGTACTTTGTCGATCACCAATCAACATCGGTTCCTACTCCTATGCCCATGCTAAACCAAGGGTAACACTTGACGCTCTAGAACACGAGATAGGTTGGATAAATACTTTCATCACCTTCCAAGCCTTATCACGTCCTTCACTTTCGTGACTCAGAGGGATACATGCCTCTCTAAAAGGGTACTTCCAGGTTCATCTCTTGTTGTTATCATATACCTTCGGCTTTCACTAGGTCGAACCCCAAAATCGCTACTTCGCCACTCTTGAAACATTTCACACAGATTCCGCAATTCTTTTCCCTCTCATCAAGCCTCAAGAAGAAGCCATGCCAACACTTGGCCTACTTACTGATGTTACTAGAAGACCAAACCAAGGACACACGTGATCCCAACTTCTCCCAAAATCACTTTCACAATTCCGGAGCATGCCTTATAGAATCTGAATTGCCTTCACAGCCTAAGGTTAAAGACATTGTTAAGATCGAGACAGTTTCCACGAACCTCCCGAACTTGCTCCAACAACACCAGATGAACTGAATCTCTCTCGGCCTGAAACAATAGAGAAGGGAGTTCCATGTAGCTGTACAATAACATTACCGGAGAGTTGAACATAACTGAGTACCAATAAGTCACATTTTCCAAATGACATGAGCCGACCAGCTCATCCCGCCCACCGTAAACCATATAGAGTCAAACGCCGCAAAATCTACAAGGTAAGGTTGTCACCAAATCCACGTCAATCATTACCAACTTTAACCCGTTGATATGCCAATCAACGAGAAACACAAGCTATCACAGTTCTCTTCATGCCTTCCCACTAAGTAACTCATTCTAGTCTCAATACCTCTTCGCATTTCTTGGGTGATCCGAACATATAACATTGTGGGTGTCCTTTACAGTCAACCTTCTCAAGTCACATACGCTGGTACACCAAAACTCCTACTTCATCATAACGTCCCTCTTTCGATTCTAATGAAAATTCCAAGTTCTTACATCATCAATATTAGCCTTAAGTTTCTTCACCCTCGGATCTTCTCTCTATAATATCCTGATCTGAATCAGGGCCACTAAGCCTCATCATGTGTTAGATTTACCCCTTGTCTTCCTGACTTAAAATGCAATCTCTTCACACCAATCTGATATACTTCATCCACTAGGGTTTGACCGTAGAAACAATAAAAGATAATCAACACATGGATTTCGGTCTCCTACATCAACAACCTTATTAGCTTCCTCCCAGCTGATAAATAACATTGCACATAATCCTCAAACATCGTGTCCACCTATGTGTCCTCAGATCTAAAGAGCAAACTTCATTACAAACACCTTCCATTCGTGGGTGAAATGTCCCTACTCACGTTGTTTTAACTTCCTTAAACATAGGCAACACCTTTCCATGATTCCCAAGAGAACTTTCAAAAGTTGTACTCGAACCATCGTCACACTGGGACCCTCCTGATCCCGAATTTATAAGAGTAGAGGCAGTGCTCACGCACTCCTTAAGCTTTTCGGAAACTCTGCTTATGACTTCTGACCACTGAGAGCGAACACCATCTTCGATTGACTGTGTCAACGGTACCACTGTTCCCAAGAAATCCTGAACAGAAGTGTCAACAACGACTGACTATGTCCAAGAAACTCCTGGTTATCATCGTAGCCTTGGCCACTTCTAGATTGCTCCCTCTTTCTTGGGGCCTACCTTAATCAGCCATGCATAGCACTCAGAGACGAGATCTACAGGCAGGAATTGCAAACCAATCCTATTGATATACCAGGCTTCCGCCACAGGGAAAAACGGATCATTCCTGCCTGAGGTAGAAATTACTGATTCATGACAGAAGGCAAAAAGTCCATACTCAAGGATAACATCGATATCCACCACTTTGGTTCCAGTCATGGTTTCCTCTCGCTTCACCTCCATCGGACTTGCCCATAACGCTAGCTGAAGATACGTCTATCCAGGGTGGTGTCAGAAGGGTAGGGTAGGTAGAGTCAGGTTAGTGCCGGGGCCTGTCACTAAGCGAGGACATTACCACACAAGGTGTCCCAAGTGCTTAAATCCAAAACATAGGTTCAGACTCTGACGGTATAACCCTGAATGAAACCTCCTGCACAAGTTCCAAAGACTCCAACTCGACCTGACTCTAGTTGTGGTCCTCACTGACCCGAATCTTCCTCTAGAAGTAAGGTAGCGGTTCCAATAGCCGTAAAGATCACTCGAGACATTCTTACTAACTATTATCCTTTGTCTTCTCCTCTTTCCAACTTTTATTTGTTCTTTACTCCTCTTGTGTGTTATCGATACTAGGGTTAACGCCCGTGACCTTGGGTAAAAGCATTCTTCTTATTCAAAAATATAGATTGAAACACATCGGGTTCCTCAGCCCCTTCGTAATCCACTTGACTTCCTTCCTTCTTATGTGACTTCATAAATTAAATAGCCGCATAACCCAACTGAACTCTATAGCGCACTCAAATACCAACATAATTAGGACCTGCTTGAGCTTAAAACTAATATGCTAACAACCCTTCTTAAATAACTGAGACTATCCTTCCTCTGAAGACTTTGCCGAACTCCTCCCACACTAGCGGTAGCATCCCGTCACTTGAGTCTTTTCACCAACACCTCGTACCAAGAACAACATTTCCTTATATAGAGTAGGTTGTTATGTCCACGTCCAACATCATCATGACATCGGAGGGCCTATAGAACTCGGGTAGCCCTGTGTAAAACTCCTGAGGGTCTTCGCCCATGGGGTCTCTTGAGAACTTCGGCGGGTCAACCTTAGGCAGAATTCCAGACTTTCTTCATTCCCGTCATCAGGTTGTGGCTTACGCCCTTGTGGTGCCCTCTTCATGTAGGGCCTCGTCTCGTCGCTTTCTTGATTCCGACTATTCAAAATCTATATCACGGTGCTGAGCACTTGATGAATCTCTCTTATCGCTTCAACATGGATGGTCTACATTCCATCCTTATGAAAAGGGTAAGGGTTCCCTAACAAGGGGATACCCCCTACCAAGCATATCCTTAAGGTAACGTCCTCTCACTTATCTATGTGGCCTATCATTCGGAAAATAAAAGCATAGGAAACACTGCACGAGGTGTGCACATCCCTAGATAGTAGGGATTCAACGACGAGAAAACTTATACTGACAAGATCCTACAATAACCTCCTAAAATTGTCTTCCTTAGAGTCACAAATGTGAAAATGGGCCGGCAACCATTTACACTATTGTCACCCTACTGAAGAACAATTGCTCCATAAGTTACAAAACTCAAACCTAGTCTCTGATACCAACTTTGTCACGACCCAACTCGGATCGTGACCGGCACATGGGACACTGAGTCCCATGTCAGCCTTAACCTGTAATCCACACAACAATCCATCTAAACAACAACAACCACAACTACCTTAACATGCACACATACATAAAATCCATACACATAACAGGGTTCTCAAGGTATCATCCCTGATTCCATAATACACATTATATGATCATTACATCCTGCTCAATCCATAAGCCAACGTAATCCAACAGAAATACAACAAGTCTTAATTAGACTTATAACACATACATAACTTAGACAATCCTGTTTGTAAACCTATGGAGCATACTACAGAGACAAAAGACAAGGACATAACGCCTCTGCCCATTGAGGCTCACCAATGCTAAGAGTTCGGAGGTACGGACGAGTCCATCTTGTGCTTTGCACCTGTGACTGAAAATGTTTTGTATGAATGGGTGAGGCATACGCTCAGTGAATAAGGATTATAAACAGTTTATAATTGACACATATAGCATACACAAGCATCAATAGTTTATGCAATAATGCGTACCACATACGATCCGGTTTCTTTATCACAAATCCTCGTACGTTAATTCGTTTCACATTTCCGTATGTTTCGATATGTATTTTTCGTTTATGGATCCCGGGAGCCTAGCCCCTCCTCAGATCCTCATTATTGTCCCGGGAGCCCCGCCCCTTCTCAGACATAATAACCTAAGAACCCCGGGAGCCCTGCCCCTCCTTAGGTCCTTAAGTCCTTCGACCCCGGGAGCCCAGCCCCTCCTCAGGTCGAATCCAAACTGATCCTGCCTTCGAATTCCTTTCATATATAAATATATGGTTTATGTCTTAAATCTTAATTGTCATTGATTCATCGTCATCGGATCATCATCACACCATTTACATATCACTCATGCATCATCGTTTCATCATCACATCATCAACATCATATCAAAAATACAACGACATCAAATCATCCTCATGTCATAATCATATTATCATCATATCATTATTATATTATTACATAAAACAAAGTAATTTCTAGATTCCCACACATCCAATCTCATCCAATACCAAATTATCATCATAAACACTCAAGTGTCAAGTTTTCGGGTAGTGGTGAACAAGGGGAAATGGAGGTATAACTTAAATACATGAAAGCAATGAATTAAAATCATAAAAATGAGGTTTTTACACTATGTAATCGATTACAGCCTTTAAAATATGATTTTTGTGAATTTTTACACTGTGTAATCGATTACGTAATCTATTACGTAATCGATTACCAGTTCGTGGTAATCGATTACAAACAGCACCAGTAGCGATTTTCTGCGAAAAATAACGCGAAAAACTTCCCCAAATCCATTTTTTCACCACAACCCATCCAAATCAAACATAACCAACATGTAATATCAATCATATATCAACCAATCTCAGTCCCTATCAACTATCATAGCAAGAAATTCACCATAACATTCAAAATCAAACATAAACCATAAATAACCCATTACTCACAAAATACTCCAATGGAGTCCATGGCTCAATCCCGGAGCTAGGATAAGTTGCCCAGAGCTTCTCTAGTTGAATGAGACCCTAGAGAACACATTACAAACCTCAGATCCATTCTAAATCAAACACCCCAAATATAAACCCTAAACCCTCAATTCCGAAAATTAGAGAGAATATACCCCAAGAGAGAAAAAGAAATACACTACACTTACCCACAATATACTAGATGATGATTGATAAATTGATCTTGAACATTAATGGAGTTTTGATGAGGATTTGTGAGAGAGATATGAGAGGGATAGATGAGAGGAAGAATAAGAAGAAGTGAATAGGGGGGGGTGGGTGTGTGGCTACGGGAGAAAAGAAGAAAAGGGGGAAAAGAAAGAGAAAAAGGGGAGGTGGGGCCCACTAGGTGTCCTGTCTGCCCGGGATGTACCGTGATCTCTTACTCAAACTAACTCAGACAAATCTGACGTATTACAATCTTCCCCCCTTAAAGAATTCGGTCCCCGAATTCAAACATGCAAGGGAAAGGAATGATGACCTGAGCCATAAAAGAGGTGAGGATATCTAACCCTCATGGCTTCCTCTAGTTCCCATGTAGCCTCCTAACCTGAGTGGTTCCACCAAACCACCTCCACTCTGACAACTTCCTATAGAACGGAACTTCTGTACTTTGTCGATCACCAATCAACATCGGTTCCTACTCCTATGCCCATGCTAAACCAAGGGTAACACTTGACGCTCTAGAACACGAGATAGGTTGGATAAATACTTTCATCACCTTCCAAGCCTTATCACGTCCTTCACTTTCGTGACTCAGAGGGATACATGCCTCTCTAAAAGGGTACTTCCAGGTTCATCTCTTGTCGTTATCATATACCTTCGGCTTTCACTAGGTCGAAACCCAAAATCGCTACTTCGCCACTCTCGAAACATTTCACACAGATTCCGCAATTCTTTTCCCTCTCATCAAGCCTCAAGAAGAAGCCATGCCAACACTTGGCCTACTTACTCATGTTACCAGAAGACCAAACCAAGGACACACGTGATCCCAAACTTCTCCCAAAATCACGTGCACAATTCCGGAGCATGCCTTATAGAATCTGAATTGCCTTCACAGCCTAAGGTTAAAGACATTGTTAAGATCGAGACAGTTTCCACGAACCTCCCGAACTTGCTCCAACAACACCAGATGAACTGAATCTCTCGGCCCGAAACAATAGAGAAGGGAGTTCCATGTAGCTGTACAATAACATTACCGGAGAGTTGAACATAACTGAGTACCAATAAGTCACATTTTCCAAATGACATGAGTCGACCAGCTCATCCCGCCCATCGTAAACCATATAGAGTCAAACGCCGCAAAATCTACAAGGTAAGGTTGTCACCAAATCCATGTCAATCATTACCAACTTTAACCCGCTGATATGCCAATCAACGAGAAACACAAGCTATCACAGTTCTCTTCATGCCTTCCCACTAAGTAACTCATTCTGGTCTCAATACCTCTTCGCATTTCTTGGGTGATCCGAACATATAACATTGTGGGTTTCCTTTACAGTCAACCTTCTCAAGTCACATACGCTGGTACACCAAAACTCCTACTTCATCATAACGTCCCTCTTTCGATTCTAATGAAAATTCAATGTTCTTACATCATCAATATTAGCCTTAAGTTTCTTCACCCTCGGATCTTCTCTCTATAATATCCTGATCTGAATCAGGGCCACTAAGCCTCATCGTGTGTTAGAATTACCCCTTGTCTTCCTGACTTAAAATGCAATCTCTTCACACAAATCTGACATACTTCATCCACTAGGATTTGACCGTAGAAACAATAAAAGATAATCAACACATGGACTTCGGTCTCCTACATCAACAACCTTATTAGCTTCCTCCCAGCTGATAAATAACATTGCACATAATCCTCAAACATCGTGTCCACCTATGTCACCTCAGATCTCAAGAGCAAACTTCATTACAAACACCTTCCATTCGTGGGTGAAATGTCCCTACTCACGTTGTTTTAACTTCCTTAAACATAGGCAACACCTTTCCATGATTCCCAAGAGAACTTTCAAAAGTTGTACTCGAACCATCGTCACATTGGGACCCTCTTGATCCCAACTTTATAAGAGTAGAGGCAGTGCTCACGCACTCCTTAAGCTTTTCGGAAACTCTACTTATGACTTCTGATCACTGAGAGCGAACACCATCTTCGATTGACTGTGTCAACGGTACCACTGTTCCCAAGAAATCCTGAACAGAAGTGTCAACAACGACTGACTAAGTCCAAGAAACTCCTGGTTATCATCGTAGCCTTGGCCACTTCTAGATTGCTCCCTCTTTCTTGGGGCCTACCTTAATCAGCCATGCATAACACTCAGAGACGATATCTACAGGCAGGAATTGCACACCAATCCTATTGATATACCAGGCTTCCGCCACAGGGAAAAACAGATCATTCCTGCTTGAGGTAGAAATTACTGATTCATGACAGAAGGCAAAAAGTCCATACTCAAGGATAACATCGATATCCACCACTTTGGTTCCAGTCATGGTTTCCTCTCGCTTCACCTCCATCGGACTTGCCCGTAACGCTAGCTGAAGATACGTTTATCCAGGGTGGTGTCAGAAGGGTAGGGTAGGTAGAGTCAGGTTGGTGTCGGGGCCTGTCACTAAACGAGGACATTACCACACAAGGTATCCCAAGTGCTTAAATCCAAAACATAGGTTCAAACTCTGACGGTATAACCCTGAATGAAACCTCTTGCACAAGTTCCAAAGACTCCAACTCGACTTGACTCTAGTTGTGGTCCTCACTGACCCGAATCTTCCTCTAGAAGTAAGGTAGCGGTTCCAATAGCCGTAAAGATCACTCGAGACATTCTTACTAACTACTATCCTTTGTCTTCTCCACTTTCCAACTTTTATTTGCTCTTTACTCCTCTTGTGTGTTATCGATACTAGGGTCAACGCCCGTGACCTTGGGCAAAAGCATTCTTCTTATTCAAAAATATAGATCGAAGCACATCGGGTTCCTTAGCCCCTTCGTAATCCACTTGACTTCCTTCCTTCTCATGTGACTTCATAAATTAAATAGCCGCATAACCCAACTGAACTCTATAGCGCACTCAAATACCAACATAATTAGGACCTGCTTGAGCTTAAAACTAATATGCTAACAACCCTTCTTAAATAACTGAGACTATCCTTCCTCTGAAGACTTTGCCGAACTCCTCCCACACTAGTGGTAGCATCCCGTCACTTGAGTCTTTTCACCAACACCTCGTACCAAGAACAACATTTCCTTATACAGAGTAGGTTGTTATGTCCACGTCCAACATCATCATGACATCGGAGGGCCTATAGAACTCGGGTAGCCCTGTGTAAAACTCCTGAGGGTCTTCGCCCATGGGGTCTCTTGAGAACTTCGGCGGGTCAACCTTAGGAAGAATTCCAGACTTACTTCATTCCCGTCATCAGGTTGTGGCTTACGCCCTTGTGGTGCCCTCTTCATGTAGGGCCTCGTCTCGTCGCTTTCTTGATTCCGACTATTCAAAATCTATATCACGGTGCTGAGCACTCGATGAATCTCTCTTATCGCTTCAAAATGGATGGTCTACATTCCATCCTTATGAAAAGGGTATGGGTTCCCTAACAAGGGGATACCCCCTACCAAGCATATCCTTAAGGTAACGTCCTCTCAGTTATCTGTGTGGCCTATCATTCGGAAAATAAAAGCATAGGAAACACTGCACGAGGTGTGCACATCCCTAGATAGTAGGGATTCAACAACGAGAAAACTTATACTGACAAGATCCTACAATAACCTCCTAAAATTGTCTTCCTTAGAGTCACAAATGTGAAAATGGGCCGGCAACCATTTACACTATTGTCACCCTACTGAAGAACAATTGCTCCATAAGTTGCAAAACTCAAACCTAGTCTCTGATACCAACTTTGTCATGACCCAACTCGGATCGTGACCGGCACATAGGACACCGAGTCCCATGTCAGCCTTAACCTGTAATCCACACAACAATCCATCTAAACAACAACAACCACTACTACCTTAACATGCACACATACATAAAATCCATACACATAACAGGGTTCTCAAGGTATCATCCCTGATTCCATAATACACATTATATGATCATAACATCCTGCTCAATCCATAAGCCAACGTAATCAAACAGAAATACAACAAGTCTTAATTAGACTTATAACACATACATAACTTAGACAATCCTGTTTGTAAACCTATGGAGCATACTACAGAGACAAAAGACAAGGACATAACGCCTCTGCCCATTGAGGCTCACCAATGCTAAGAGTTCGGAGGTACGGACGAGTCCATCCTGTGCTTTGCACCTGTGACTGAAAATGTTTTGTATGAATGGGTGAGTCATACGCTCAGTGAATAAGGATTATAAACAGTTTATAATTGACACATATAGCATACACAAGCATCAACAATTTATGCAATAATACGTACCACATACGATCCGGTTTCTTTATCACAAATCCTCGTACGTTAATTCGTTTCACATTTCCGTATGTTTCGATATGTATTTTTCGTTTATGGATCCCGGGAGCCCAGCCCCTCCTCAGTTCCTCATTACTGTCCCGGGAGCCCCGCCCCTCCTCAGACATAATAGCCTAAGAACCCCGGGAGACCCGCCCCTCCTCAGGTCCTTAAGTCCTTCGACCCCGGGAGCCCAGCCCCTCCTCAGGTCGAATCCAAACTGATCCTGCCTTCGAATTCCTTTCGTATATAAATATATGGTTTATGTCTTAAATCTTAATTGTCATTGATTCATCGTCATCGCATCATCATCACACCATTTACATATCACTCATGCGTCATCGTTTCATCATCACATCATCAACATCATATCAAAAATACAACGACATGAAATCATCCTCATGTCATAATCATATTATCATCATATCATTATTATATTATTACATAAAACAAAGTAATTTCTAGATTCTCACACATCCAATCTCATCCAATACCAAATTATCATCATAAACACTCAAGTGTCAAGTTTTCGGGTAGAGGTGAACGAGGGGAAATGGAGGTATAACTTAAATACATGAAAGCAATGAATTAAAATCATAAAAATGAGGTTTTTACACTGTGTAATCGATTACAGGCTCACTGTAATCGATTACAGCCTTTAAAATATGATTTTTGTGAATTTTTACACTGTGTAATCGATTACGTAATCGATTATGTAATCGATTACCAATTCGTGGTAATTGATTACAGACAGCACCAGTAGCGATTTTCTGCGAAAAATAACGCGAAAAACTTCCCAAATCCACTTTTTCACCACAACCCATCCAAATCAAACATAACCAACATGCAATATCAATCATATATCAACCAATCTCAGTCCCTATCAACTATCATAGCAAGAAATTCACCATAACATTCAAAATCAAACAGAAACCATAAATAACCCATTACTCACAAAATACTCCAATGGAGTCCATGGCTCAATCCCGGAGCTAGGATGAGTTGCCCAGGGCTTCTCTAGTTGAATGAGACCCTAGAGAACACATTACAAACCTCAGATCCATTCCAAATCAAAAACCCCAAATATAAACCCTAAACCCTCAATTCCGAAAATTAGAGAGAATATACCCCAAGAGAGAAAAAGAAATACACTACACTTACCCATAATATACTAGATGATGATTGATAAATTGATCTTGAACATTAATGGAGTTTTGATGAGGATTTGTGAGAGAGATATGAGAGGGAGAGATGAGAGGAAGAAGAAGAAGAAGTGAATAGGGGGGTGGGTGTGTGGCTACGGGAGAAAAGAAGAAAAGGGGGAAAAAAAAGAGAAAAAGGGGAGGTGGGGCCCACTAGGTGTCCTGTCTCCCCGGGATGTACCGTGATCTCTTACTCAAACTAACTCAGACAAATCTGAGGTATTACAGGAGAGGGAGTGGAGGGTGACAAGGTGAGGAGAACATGCATATTTATTTGAATGATTTGATTGAAGTCAAAGTCTGATCTTTTTTGTTTTTTTTTTTTTATGCTTGCTTATTGACACAACTTCTAAGACTCCATTGAACTGATCGTTGTTGTGCGTCAAGGCTATGAATGGTGTCCACGAATTTAGAGACCTTTTTGTAATGTAGCTCACTTGCTTCATAATCTGCTTGGTCCATTTGTGTCCTTTCTTTTGTCTCTGTCTCATGTTGTTGGTTGGATCAATCAAAATTTTCATTTTTTTAGAACGTTGATTCAAGACTGGAGTGGGGCATGCATGCATGAGTTTTTTTATTTTTTATTTTTTTATGCATGATGCACTTATTGTGTTTGCATGCATGTATGAGGTAACCTAATGTTAAACAGAGACCAAGAGTTACCTTCCTATCTGCACCTATTAGTAGATCTTTTATAGAGAATAATACTAATAGCGAGATAGAAAGGCGAGTGTATTATGCATGAGATGCATGGTAAGACATAAAGATTAAAATAAAAGAAAATGCTCCTTTGGTATGCTAGAGTAGTACTAGTGATGGGTTGGATCTATATCCTATTCGAACATGGTCCCCAAGTTGCCTTTATCGATGAGATAAAGTTCCATTTCTACGGAATTAACCACGGGGACATTTAATGTCACAAGATGGCAATCCATAGTCCCGGTAACAACTTGAGCGGTGAGTCATCGACTGTCAGGGAAGCATAAGCCTCACAAGGTCAACGATGAAACGCCTTCTAGCCCTATGGGTTTCTGAGGCTCGGGTATAGAGCCGTGTTTGTGATAGTGCTCAGTGTGTGAGGAGCTTTTGAAATTGGAACCCAAACAACACCTCTAGCCCAAAGGTTTGCATATAAAGAGAGGAAAATAAATAAAATAGATAAAAAAAGGTTAGTGAAAAAGGGGAAATAAAAATTATTAAAATTATAAATATTTGCACAATTGACTCTAACGGGCTTGACTCTCTAGCAGTCCCCAGTTGAGTCGCCAAACTGTCACAACGTCCCCGAGGGGTGTCGTGACTAAAAATAAAGAAAATAGGAGTAGCCACCAATTTTAATTATGGAAAAATTGGAAAACCTTTATTTTGTGAGAAACTGGTCTTTCAAAGATTAGGTTCGGGAGTCGAATTATGATTAGAGAAAGGTGGAAATTTAATCTCACTGCACCCCTAATACATCCGTATAAATACGGTTACCCTAGAGCTTATTATGCAAATCCATATTTATAATTTAATAATATTTAATTTCCCCTTAAAATATTAAAATAAACACAAAGAAAGCATTCCAACCTTCCTTCTCCTTTCAGGGCCTATCCGAAAAGAAAGAGAATTCAGTACTTCTTGGTCGTGAGTATCTGAATAGGACAAACCGCCCCGTGGATATTTGAAAGAAATAGTATTGAGAAGTAATCTTTATGGAACTCGGAACGCGTCTATTTGTGTCAAGGGTCCTGGATATGTAGCTGCTCAAGACATCATTTTACCACCTTATGTGGAAATCGTTGATAATACACAACATATAGCTAACCTAACATTCAAAAAAAAAAAATAGTAAAGCATTCGTTTTGATATGAAATGGATATATCCATATATCTCGGACTTCTATTTATAAAATAAGAAAAAGATAATAAGATATGGCAAAACCTATACCAAAAATCGGTTCGCGTAAAAATGGACGTATTGGTTCGCGTAAAAAAAGAAAAAAATGATTTAAAAATTAATTTTGGGTTGACAGGTTGTAGCCTGCGCCGACGTATCGTCTGGTGCAATGAGGAACTCAAACCCACGTTGTTCTCGTATAAAATATTGGTGTGTTGTGTGTTTTTTAGAAAATGTTGGGTACAGGACGATGTGGTTCGCACAAGTACCTCATAATTTGAAATTTCGAGGATGATTATCTCATACAACGAAATAAATTGTAAGAAAAAGATTTTATGTATTGATTTGATTATAATTAAAAGAAATAAATTGTTTTTTTATTTAAAAAGAAAATAATTGTTATTTTAAGAAAAAGATATTTTTAGGGTACAGGACGATGCGACTCGCACAAGTACCCCACGAATTGCAATCCTCGAGGATGATTAAATCATACAACGAGATCATGAATTGTAAAAAAGGAAATTAAGAGATTTTGATTTTGATGAAAAAGAATTGAATTTTATTTAGAAAAAAGATTTGTTCATTTAAGAAAAAAATATTTTTAGGATACAGGGCGATATGATTCGCACAAGTAATCCACAATTTATTATTCCGAGGATGATTATCTCATACAACGTGTAACATCCCAATTTATTAACTATGTCATGGACATAATTAACAATTTGCAATGTTACATAACTCCCAAAAACCCCATTTTTTTTTTTTGAAACGTATAAGTAAAATATATTTTCGTAACCCAAATAAACGATAAATTGATAGCGAGACTGAAAAGCCATGACCAATCAGATTCAATAGCACGATTAGGTATCTTGGATAAGCATCTAGAATAATACTGGAGAATGCCAAGATATAAATAAGGCCCATACAACAAATGGCCATAATATTACAACTTAATATAAGCATTTGAAAGAAATGTAACAAGGTTCCAGTGTATCCAAAACATATCATGGTTGATACATGCTGAAAATATATAAAGGATGCAGACATGATCAAAAGACAAGTCTAAAATCCTGGTCCGAATATACAAAAGAGGACTCAGGTAAAACTGTAGTTCGTCAGTACATATACATGTCGATAAGAGTTAAATCCCACACAGGGGTACAAAAAGGCTCCATATAAATAACTTATAAACAAAGGGAAAGAGTTAAAGGTCAGCTGCACGTCGGTTAGGTTGGTCACGATCAGCGCCTCATCTACTAGCACTGTCGGCATCCTCGCTCATGTCTGAGCCGGCTGCGGGGGATGACACCTCTGACTCCACCAAAATGTAGTCGACGTCTGTCCAGAAATCCGTCGAGTCATCACTGTGGTAGCCCTCGTCCTCCTCTGGGTCCGACTCTGTCGACTCCGAGACCGGAGAAGGTGGCGGAGAAGCAGGTGCCTGAGCTAGCGCTGGAGCTGGAACGGGAGCAGGGGCAGGAGCAGGAACGGGACCAGGAGTAGGAGTGGGATACCTCGCTGTAAGCTCTGGGATAAAGAAGCGATGTACTCCCGAGATGGTGGACGTGACAGTCACCGCACCGGTGGCCAGCGTGTAGCTGGACCAAGCGAAATCAAAGGTCTCGTGGCGCGGCGGGGGCGGTGGCGGCTGCTCCATCTAGAATCGAATCATCAAGAAAAGAGAGCGTAAGACGAGGTCGTCTTAGTGAGTTACCTTGAGCACACGGATCTACGTGCTCGATGTTATCGATTCTAGCTAGTCAAAGTAATACTTGCATCAGACGAAACTTTAATTTTTTCAAAAGCCCAAGTGCTTACTTTGACTAGACCAAACAACTTAATGATCCGTCTCTAAGAGAACCTAGGAGTCTTTCTAAGTTCTCGCGGTTCCCTCAAAATACAAAAATGCTCACCTCTCTCGTATATCATCAAAACTGTATGTATCAATATCATGCTAATCACATAAGCATTTATGCATGAACAACTGTTGTCATTACTCGGCATATTCGATCTCACCCAACCTCCCGGATATCCGCTACAACTCCGAGGTATACCCGAATACACCCAACTCCCAGATACCCTCTAATGGCGTATTCGAATACACTCAACTCCCGAATAGCCGGGAACGGCATATCCGAACTCACCCAACTTCCCGGGCAGCCGTTATGAGCGTACCCGAGTCCACCCAACTCCCAGGCAGCCGCTAAGGGCATACCCGAGTCCACCCAACTCCCAGGCAACCCCAAACACTTCAATCTTCTAACTCAGTATAACCGTACGCATGTTTTCAACTCTCCACATAATTAACTCAATAATCAATTATTTATATGCATTATGGAACCTATCTCCATTTCTCATAAATAACGCATAAGCAATTTAATCAAAGTGGAGGCATTCTACTTCACACATTATCATGGCCTTAATTTACATCATATCATCCCATTAATCAAATTAACCATCAACATTATATCCATCGCACATCGTAACACATGCTTTCAAGATTCACACCTCAGCATCTCATAAATCACATCACAACCCATAGTTCAAGGATTCTAAGTTTTGCATTTCTAAAGTTTTAAGCATGCACGTCATTATCTCAATTCTCAACAATTACATCATCACATAAAACTCCATCCACATAAACCAATCATTTCAATTACATAACACTTAGCTTAATCATACATTCATCTTTTCAAGATTAAAAGCATTACAACATACTCATTTTCATCTCCTTAAAATAGCCGGTTAACCCCCTAACCATTATTTGAAGACTTATACTTGAAATAGGATGAAAACAAGTGAAATTTTACTTTTCTGGTGCAGGGGATCGATCCTCAGGGGTCTGGATCGATCATGCACTAAAATATTTCCTCCCGAGTGAAATTTTGCCAAGGGGATCGATCCCCAGGGGTCTGGGATCGATCCTCCCATTAAATTTTACAGAAAACTCATTTTCGCAGCACGGGAATCGATCCTCTCATAGTGGGGATCGATCCCCACTTGAATTTTTCCAAAACAACAACATTTTTCACATGGGGATCGATCCTCCAATGGTGGGGATCGATCCCCACAGCACAGATTCTGCAGAAAACGCAAAAATCGTGCTTTAACTCTAAACTCACCCCAAAACTCATACCCATTCATCCCAATCACTTAGAAATCATCAATCACACTTACATACACATACAATCAGTACCCAAAACTCCATATTTCAGAATCTAATGCAAAGAAAACACAAAATCTCATACATGCAAGTGTTAAGACTCAACATGCAAGCATCAAACAAACTCCATTCATCATCACTCTTGAAATATGGCTACATGAAACTTAAAATTCGAAAATCAGAGGAACATTTCAGCAAGAACAAAGAGCAAGAAGCTCTGGAACAATGACAAATCAGAGGGATTATGAAGAGGGTTGATAACTCACCAAGATTCTTGAAGAGGAAGTGAAATGGAGATGGTTGATTGTGGTTTCCCTAGAGCTCAAGAGGGCTGGCCGAGTTAGGGTGTGATGGAGGGGGAAGAAGCTCTGAAAATGGTGTGTCTTGTGAAAATGAATGAGTGATCTAGGGTGAGGGGAAGCTGGCCGAAGTTTATAGGCAAAAGGGGTGGTGTTATGTTGATTTTTGTGTTGTTTGAGTGTTAAATGTGTTTAGGCGATGAGTATGAGTATGTGTTTGAGTATGATTGTGAGTAAGAAATTGCAACTAAATTTTTTTGTGGTGAGAGTTTAACAAATTTTGGAGAGCTCAGGGTCCTAAAAAGTTGCTCCGGTTGTGTTTAGGATCTAGCTCAGGCTCTATCTCAGGTTACTCAATAACTCACTAAACATTCAATATTTAAAATAAGAAAATGTCATATGATCGTTATGAAAATTTCCTTAATATTATGAGACTCTCAATAAGTCTAAAATAATTATCTCGCTATATTATTAATTTCACATTATCTATATATTAAAAGGATTTTTCCTGAAAATCGTAAAAATGCGAAATTTAATAATAATAGCTTTAAAATTATAATTTTCCAATATTGGTGAGAATATTTTCTAAATATTTTCCAAACACCAATTTGGGACTCTAAATTTAAATATTAAGGTCTCAACAAAAATTTTTATAGCGATCATTACCCCTCTCAGGGGTTCTCTAGCTCGTACCATAATAATATTAAGTCTGCCTTGTTTCTTAACAAACTTAAATTATTATGTAATAACTTATAGCATATTCACAAAATTTAGCCACATAAAACAAACACATGTACACGTATATGTATATGCATATATATATATATTTATGCACCCATATACATATATATATACAAATTATTTTATTCACAGGACATAAAATATGTTCACCTACATATATGCAATTTTATACTCACATAAGCACCTCTTGCGTTTTAATATATCAGGCATAATTATATATATATATATATATATATATATATATATATACATATAAATAAACTTAACACCGGTCTTTCTCCTGAGTAAGGAAATTTATTTAAACCCAAACATATACACCATTCATTTCGGCTCCGGAGAAATATCTATCTCCGGCAACACCATATAGCTTGTTTCATCATCAAGTAAAATAATTAATAATCTCATGCACCACGTTGCCCATGTGCGCATTACATATGGATATATACATATATATATCAATCATAGAAAAACACATAATGAAATATCACCACATATATATATATAGCTCTAGGCTCAGGGCACCGAAATCTGCACCGGCGACTGAGAATACACAAAAGCAAGAAAATTATGAATCACGGGTGTTACACAACGAAATAATAAATAAAAAAAGATTTATTAATTTTGTTTTGTTTTGATTTGATTGAATTGAAATGAATTGAATTGTTTTAGGAAGAGAATTTGTTTATTTGAGAAAAAAAATAAATTAGGGTGCAGGACGATATGTTTCGCACAAGTACCCCACAAATTGTGATCCTCGAGGGTGATTAAATCACACAACGAGATCTTGAAGCGTAAAACAAGAATTTTATTTTGATTTAAATAAAAAAAAAGAATTGAATTTTGTTTGATTTTAAAAGAGAAATAATAATAATAATAATAATAATAGTCATACTAATAATAATATTGAAATAAAATGAGATAGAATTCCCCTTTTGAACCCTAATTCTCGGCTAGAGAAAGAAGGGGGAGAACATGCAGGGGCGGCGCCGCGCAGCGGAGAACTAGTGGTGGGCGGAGGGCGCGGGTCGCGGTGCGTGACTGCGGAGGAGGACTGCTGCGGCTGTTGTTGGAGAAAGGGAGGCGACTGCGGCTACTGAGTTGTCAGGATCTGGCCCGACAGAGGAACCGCGGAGAAGAGAGGGAAGGAAGGTCGCGCTCACGACGGCGACGCTGCGATGGAGGGTAGAAAGAACCGCGATCTTTGCGGTCGCCGCGAGTCCGTGCCGCGCCAGTGGATACCTCCGGTTCTGTGGCTTCCTTGCCGCCGCTGTGGTTGCCGCTTTCCCACCATTGTTGCTGTTCTGTTTTCTGCTGTGACTGTGTTGTGTTCTTACTGCTGCTGTCTTGCTGCCATTGTGTTGTTGCTGTTGTGTTCCTAGAATGGAGGAGCCGCTGCAATGGAGGGTGTCGCTATCGCCGCTTGGTGACGGTGGTGGTCGGGCTCGCGGTTGTTGGAGGCGGACAGACGTCAGTCCCGCGACGGCTGATGTGAGGTGGTTGAAATCGGAGGGGAGAAAGGGTCTAAGCCACGATTGCACGGCGGTGAGGCACCGTGACTGAGGCGGGGGAGGCCAGGATGGTGGTGGCTATGGTGGCTGAGGGGTCGTGTTGCTGCTACTGTTGTTCTTACATTTTTGTTTTTTTGTTTTTTTTAAATTCCCCTCTTTGTGTTGTTTGATGTTTTTTTTTTTGGATTTTGTTGATGATGATGATTGTGGTGATGATGAAGGTGGCTTGTGGTGGCGGTTTGTGAAGAAGGTGGTGGCAGAGATGTTGCTATATTAACACTGTGATGATGGTGGCAGAGGGTGCGAGTTTGTTGTTGCGTGTTGCTGCCATAGGAGCAGCTGCCACGATGATAATGATGTTCTTCCTGTTTTTGCTATTGTAATGAAATATATAGAAACTACCTAGGTTAAAATTAGCATTAATGTAAATGAAATTTTGATTGATTTTTGTTTGATTGTGATTTCATTTAATTTGTGATGAGATTGTGATTGATGCAATTGTGATTATGTTTGATGCAATGAGATTATATTAAATTTGATTGTAATTATGTGATTTAATGAGATGCTGATCATGATTTTATTTAATTTTTTGTATTTTTTGATTTTTTTATTTTTAAATAATTGTTCGGATAAAATACGGTGTTTACACCTCCTAAAATTTATTTTATTAATATTACGATGTAAATATGGGTAATATTCATATTACTATCTTAATATTATATAATATATCTTGAATTATATTATTTTAGACAATATTATAATATTAACTTAAATTATTAATATATCTAATTATTAATAGAATAAAGGTTTACATAATATTAACTTCAATTATAATATATCTAAATTAAAATAATTTGTACTTAATCATTTGATTATTCACTACATTTAATTCTACATAAAAAATAGTTTTATTTTATAGTTCATTTTAGATAAGGTTGAGTTTGTTAATTAACTGAATTCAATTACTGCAACTTAACTGTGATAATTTAATATTTGACATGATTTATCAATTATCTCACGGGAAATGTAAAACATAAATAATGAACATATTAACTTTCAAGAGATTAATTACGAATTATTAGTAATTATTAATGTTTGATAATTTAGTGATATTTGAATATTTTACATGTAATTTAGTGATTGATAATTAGTGAATATTTTAGAGAATTTTAGTGATTGATATTAGATATTTTAAATATTTTTTGTTAATTAGGAATAATTATGAACATAAATTAGTAAAATTTTAATATTTTTGTTGATTGTTGGACGATAATAGATATGAAAAATTAGTTATTATTCATGACTGTTAATTAGTAGTTTTTGAATATTTTCTATGATTAGTTTTTAGTGATTAATAATCTGTAAATTATGATTATTTTTAGTTGATAGTTGAAAGAGAATAATTATAAATATTTTATAAATACGAATTCAATATTGAAAAAGATGAAAACAATTACGTGATTGGATAATTTTATTTGCGTACACTAATATAATACCAATTTCATTATGTATTTTTATTGTTATATTTACAAAATAAGTTTATGGGTAACATATTTTCATTTAACTTATTTTTTTATAAATATTTTTTTCATTAATTGTTTAATATTTTAAACGTAAAATTCGATATAATCTCATCTATCAGGTATAAGACTAGTTTAGTATGTAAACTATTCCACATTTTGTGATATATACCCCGTATCACAGTATCCCTTAGGAAGGACTCGGTTAGGACACGTCAGAACATGTCATCACTCTTTTCTGTCAACGAGAGGTTGGTCGTTAGCGACCATGTTTTAGTCACTAGCGACACGAGCAAGTTCCACATTGCTTAGAAGTGAGTGTCAGCTTTCCTCCTCCCCCTATATATATGAGTTAAAATGTTAGCTTTCCCTTCACACCTCATACTTCCGCATTTCAGAGCGTCCTTGATATTTTACCTGAACTCTAGTGAAGTGTGAGTTTGACGTCTCGGGGATATCTCTGTACGAGCAAATTCCCGACGGCGAGTAAGAAAAGACGTTTTTGTCCTTTAGCGCGTTAGCCGCTAGCGTGCAAGAGGAGCTCGCAAGCGACCAGGCCATCACTAGGGAGAAGTTGTAGCTCGCTAGCAAAGTCTTTGAGCGCAACCTAGTTTAGAGTTTCATTTTCTTTTTGTTTATGCGATCTTGATGGGTCTTTTTGCACGCCGGGTGCAAACGCGGTGCCGATAGCCGAAACCAGAGCTAACAGTGCTTTCCAGTCTCAGGATTTTCCAGGTGAGTGGAGGTTTTAGGGTGGATGTGCCATAGTAGCATTTGTATTTGTTTTATTTGTTTAATAGTTATGCTTAGGTAGATAACATGCTTATTAGGTAGATAACATGCTTAGGTAGATAACATGCTTAGATAGATAACATGCCTAGGTAGATAATATGCTTAGTGGATAACATGCTTAGATAGAGGATATGCCTTAGTAAGATAACATGCTAGGAATGGTTAGACAACATGCTTAATTATTTGTTTGCTTATGTAATGTGTTATGATTACCCCTTGTGCTGGAATGAATTATGCTATGACATGCTATGCTATAGAATATGATAGATATAACACATCGATTTTTATTAAGTTCTAATTAAGTGAAATTAAGGGTAATTGACCTTGGTTAGAATTTAATTAAGTAAGGGTGGACAAGTTTCTTTTAGTAAACCATTATGTGTTATGAGATCTAAGTGTATGTATATGTGTTATATAGTTTATGTGTGTTTATCATGTGCTATATGATTTATGTGTATGGATATGTGTATTCATTGTATATTGGGTGATTTAGGTGCATATATATGTTTTATTTGATGTTTAGATGATGCATGATGTAAGGAATGATGTATGGAAGTTTATAGCACGAGTTGAGACGTTTTTGAGGTGTTTTGAGGCTATTTTGTAGCCCTGTAATCGATTACCACGGGATGGTAATCGATTACAGCCCTTTGGTTTTCATATCTGGCCATTTTTGCTGTCGGTAATCGATTACATCCTGTCTGTAATCGATTACGACCTGCGCTGTGAACGTTTTTAGTGCGTTTTAAGTTACGAATGGGCCCTACAACGCCTCTATAACATGCCTAGCCGTGCCAATCCATGAGAAACCCTAAATCCCTATTTCAGAAACACTCCAAACACTCTCTCTAACCCTTGTGCCTCCATTGTTGTTTCTCTCTCTCAAGAACTCAAAGCCATAGCCATTCCAAACCCCCAAACTCATATCAAACCTTACTCGATCACAAAACAAAATTACATATTCTTAATCCTCTCATCAAATAGATCCTTTCTACCAATTGCAATTCTTGAAAAGGAGCCATCTTTGTATTCCTACCGTTCGTGGGGCTAGTGAGAGAAAGTGAGAACGTGTTTTACGTCAGGAAAATGTGTCTCTACGCGTTACATAGGAAGTCTACAAGAGGTAGGGGTTAGGCATTCTAAATGTCATGTAATTGCATGTATGTTGATAAATTTATGAAGCTTTGGAACGATGTTGTTGTTTTTCCCATTAGGGTTCATGAAAGGGTTGATTTATGAAATTGATTTTGAAAAAGAAAGGGGTTTTACGAATTGAAAAGTGTTTAAACGTATTTTCATATCTGATATTGGTATGGCAATGTTTTCTATCGATTGGGACGATGTTAGGTTCATATTTTGGCCAATGGCTATTGAAAATCGTGTTTTTGGAACTCTAGAATTGTATTTCACGACTTCGTAATCGATTACACGGCTTCATAATCGATTACGATGTCTGAATTTCCAATCGCGAGAAAACGCTGCTCTCTGTTAATCGATTACAGAGCTGCGTAATCGATTACAGTAATCGATTACCAGTCTGTGTAATCGATTACAGTAATCGATTACCATCTCATGAAATCGATTACAACAATGTTGTTAGTGCGAAAATGAACTATTTTGACCCTTTATGCACCCTAATGCGTTCTACAACCAGTATGGATGGTGTAACACCCCGCTACTTAGGGGTGTCCGTGCGAAGGGCACTATCCCAACAGATGTAACACCCCGACTTTCATTAAGTCCTAATTAAGTGAGATTAAGGGTAATTGACCTTGGTTAGGATTTAATTAGGTTTGGGTGGATAAGTTTCTTCTAATAATCATTACGTGTTAGATGATATATATATATATATATTATATATATATATATATATATATATATATATATATATATATATATATGTTTACTGTGTGTTATGTGATCTAAGTGTATGTATATGTGTTATGTGATTTAGGTGTATGTTCATGTGTATTCATTTTATGTTGGGTGATTTAGGTGCATATATGTGTTTTAATTGATGTTTAGATGATGCATGATTTAAGCAATGATGTATGGATGTTTATAGCACGAGTTGGGATGTTTTTGAGGTGCTTTGAGGCTATTTGGTAGCCTTGTAATCGATTACTACGGGATGGTAATCGATTACAGCCCTTTGGTCTTCATATATGGGCATTTTTGCTGTCGGTAATCTATTACATCCTGTCTGTAATCAATTACCGTAATCGATTACCATTTCGTGGTAATCGATTACGACGTGTGCAGAGTGCGTTTTTAGTGTGTTTTAAGTGTCGTTCGGGCCCCACGACGACTCTAAACCATATATAACCGAGCCACCACATCAGAAACCCTAATCCTCACTTCAGAAACACTCCAAACACTCTTTCTAATCCTTGTGCCTCCATTGTTCTTCCTCTCTCTCAAGAACTCAAAGCCATAACCATTCCAAATCACGAAACTCACATCAAACCTTACCCGTTCACGAAACCGATCACATATTCGTAATCCTCACACAGAGATACACCCTTCTACCGATTGCAATTCATCAATAGGATTCATATTCTTTACCGCACCGTTCGTGGGTCTAGAGAGAGAAAGTTAGAAACGAGGGTTTCACCGGGGAAGGATCGTCTCTACGTTTTTATTTGAGTTTCTTCAAGAGGTAGGGGTTAGGCATTCTAATTGTCATGAAATTTCATGTATGCTAATGAATTGATGGAATTTGGAATTTTGTTTGTTGTTTTTCCCATTAGGGTTCATGAAAGGGTTTAAATTATAAAATTGATTTTGAAAGAGAAAGGATTTTTGCGAATTGAAAAGTGTTCTAAACATGTTTTTATGTTTGATATTGGTATGACAATGTTTTCTATCGATTGGGACGATGTTAGGTTCATATTTTGGCCAATGGCTATTGAAAATCATGTTTTGGAAACCCAAGAATTGTATTTTACGACTTCGTAATCGATTACACGACTTCATAATCGATTACGATGCCTGAAATCCCAATCGCGAGAAAACATTGTTCTCTGGTAATCGATTACCAGTCTGTGTAATCGATTACCAGCCCGTGTAATCGATTACGACATTGCTGTTAGTGCGAAAATGAACTGTTTTGACCCTTTATGCACCCTAATGCGTTCTACAACCAGTATAAATGATATGTATGAGTTAATTATGGTTTGTATGCGAGTTTAGATGCTGTTTGGATGATGATATGTTGATATGAGTTGATTGCATGAGATACATGACGTTAATAAGATGTTTATATGGATTATGTGTTGTATGTGTATATGTATGTTGTGTTGTGAACTAAGACGTCACTGGGTGGCGCATGTATATTGTTAAGACGTCACGGGGTGGCGCATAAACATTGTTTGAGACGTCACCGAGTGGCGCGTAGATAAGAAAGACGTCACTGGGTGGCGCAGGAATACATAGTAGCCTTCGGCTTGTGATTGAGAGGCTGTAGGAGAGGGTTGGCATCCTCGGCGCTACAGGTCCTTCACTTGCAGTTGGTGAATATCCCCCTTTTCCCCATTTCGTTAGGATGAGCTCATGCCTAGGGGTTGGTGCAGCGGAGGTTACAGGAGGTGGATAGGCCATAAGAGATAATAAAGAGATAAAAGTTATGAAAGTGTATTACAGTAAAGTTTGAGTAAACATAGTATGATGTATGATTAAGTTTCCTTATATGGTTAGATGGCACGTAGAGCACACACATGAATGACATGACTATGTATGATGTATATATGTTGTAAAATGAACAAGATGCACTTAGGTAAGTCATTCCGGGAAAGATGGTTTTAGAACTCATAACTGAAATTGAATTCATTCATGCTACACACATTTGATTAATAAACCCGGAGCGGCTCCCCTACTGAGTTACTTCCCAGTACTCACCCCATGTTTTTCTCACCCTTTTAGAGGAGCAGACAGAGCAGAATGTCGGAGCACATGAATAGCCCGTGCAGACATAGTTTATGATATAGTTCCTTAGATCTCAGAGACATGTTTTATTTCCTTATCAGATGTTATGATTTTTATGCTTCCGCTACGTTTATTCATTTATTATGTTTTCTGAGTCCGGACCTTTGTTAGCCGGCAACTATTTATTTACTCATATTTATGGTGGAGTCTCATAGGTCACAATTTTTTGCTTATGGGGTGAGACCTACTATTTATTTCATGTTTGTTACTTGATGGGAGTTATTTATATGACGAGGTATTTTTAGTAGATGTTTGTATCGCTTATATTATCGTTGTATTTACGCGCAAGGCCCTTATTTTCTATTCCGTGAATGTTTACGAAAAATCTACTCCCGCCTATTTTCCGCATATTATATTTTACATATAAAGATAAAACATGATAATAGGAGGTAACCCTTATGAAATGGCCTAAAATGACTTAAGCGTTAAGGGCTATCTAGTAGGGTGTTACAACGGACACGCTAAACGTATACATAAACTATTAAATAAACTGAAATAACTGAATATAAATGAAAATAACTATTTAGCTGATAACTGTATATAACTGCAAAACTTCTGTGAATGCTGATCTGATATCTGAAACATAACTAATAAGGAAACCTGCCTTTAAAGTCTGGAGAAAACTATTACAACTGAAACTGAAATGTCTTATAAAACTAATAACTGGAGTAAACATAAAACAATAACTTAAGACTCCACGATCGAAGCGGAGCTCACCCAAGATAACAGCTGAACGACCTCTAGTGGATCAACGTCTCCTCGTCTGCTGCGGGATCATACTCTGAAATATGGTTGATGAGGGGTGAGTCATCGACTCAGTGATGGGGAATATGCATGCAATGCAACATTCATAACACATATATCACAAACTAGCATGTTATCAACCATACAATCAATATCCTGTCGAGCTGTCACACTAAAGCTTGCATACCAAACCCTTTACTGTATACTACATCTGTAATCTGTCACCCAGCGCTCAGCATGGGCATAATCAAATCTGACTCAGCGCGCGTCATGAGTTTACTCATAACTGACCCTCTTGGGGTATATCTGTATCTGTAACCAAGCCGTCCGATAACCTGGATCAGAACGTACTTGGCGGGCTCGGGCGACTCACCGCTAATTAGTAAACCATACTAAGATACGGGGAGTGACCAACGGCCATAGCGTCTGACGTATACTAATCAGAGGCGGCGTAACTACTCTAGACAGTCAGCACATAACTCACTCAAGCAATCATACATGTCATGAATTCTATTTATAGTCTTATGTTATATCATAAAGCAGTAAACAGCCAACCAATCAGCATTTCATATACACAGCATAAAAACATAAGTCTCTACTATTATACTCTAACCACCTAACATGTTACTACTTCTACTACTACTCTACTACAAACACATGCATAATAACTTTATTATTATCTTTCCTAATTATCTAGTTATCAAACATAAATATATATGCCATAAAATGATAAACTACATGCAAGACCTCCACTCACCTGGATATTCCTGATACTGAGAAGCACCATCGGCTCCGGCTCCAGCCAGCGGCATTGCGTTCGCACATGAAGTGCAAAAAGGACCCATTAGGACCCCTAAAGAAAAGGAAACAAAACTTGAACTGAGAACGCGACTGTCACGCTCGCTAGCGCGCCTCTCTTGGCCGCTGGCGCGCTTCGCGCAAGAAGGACAGAAACGCCCGCTCTTTACTCACCGTTGGGAACTTTGCTCGTACTGAGAAATACCCAAGGCGTCAGAACCTCACTCCGACAGAGTTTCCCTTCTAGAGAAAGAACGCCCAAAAGCACTGCTCTTGAAAAAGGCGGAAGAAGGAGGTGTAAAGAAGGAGCTTCATTACTAGTTATATATATAGGTGAGGGGGGAAAGGCTGACAACATGCTGCAACCGATGTGGGACATGACTTGGTCGCTAGCGACGAGCTTCTCACTAGCGGGCACTGACTGCTCGCTAGCGAGCCCCCTCTAACAGCAACTTGTTGACGTGTTTCTGACGCGTCCTAAAGAGAGTCATTCCTAAGAGACACTATGATACGGGATATCACAGATGATATGTATGAGTTAATTATGGTTTGTATGCAAGTTTAAAAGTTGTTTGGTTAATGATATGTTGATGTGTGTTGATTGCATGAGATATATGATGTTAATAGATGTTTATATGAATTATGTGATGTATGTATATGTTATGTGTTGTGAGCTGAGACGTCACTGGGTGGCGCATATATGTTGTTAAGACGTCACCGGGTGGCGCGTAGTTAATAAAGACATCACTGGGTGGCACAAAGATACATAGTAGCCTTTGGCTTGTGATTGAGAGGCTGTAGGAGGGGGTTGGTGTAACACCCCGATCTTTAATTAAGTCCTAATTAAGAGAAATTAAGGGTAAAGGACCTTAGTTGGGACTTAATTGGATTTGAGTGGATAAGTTTCTCCTAGCTTAAAGTATTGTATGCTATGTGTTTTATGTGCCCAAGTATGTGATTTTATGATGTTTAAAAGTTAAAAAGGATATACGGATGTTAAGGTACGAGTCGGGACGTTTAGAAGTGTTTTGAAGCTTTTTCACAGCCCAGTAATCGATTACCATCCCGTGGTAATTGATTACAGCTATTTTCGCTATGTGTAATCGATTACCATGTGCGCAGAACGCGTTTTTCAGCGCGTTTAAGTGACGTTCGGGCCCCACGGTGACTCCAGAGCATGTTTAACCTAGCCACCACGTGAGTAAACCCTAATACCACTATCATTCCATCAGAAAACCCTCTCTCTCCATCTTTGAGCCTCCATAGGTTTCTCTCTCAAGAACACACAAAGCCAAAACCCTTCCACACCAAGAAACACCCACCAATTCTCACCCGATCGAGAAACCGACCACATATTCTTGATCCTCACACCGAAATACACATAACCACCAGTTTCTTTTCTTCATCAAGTGTCACCGTTGTCACCAGACCGTTCGTGGGTTTAGAGAGAAAAAGAGGATTGATGTAGCTAAGAGCGTCGTTAATTCTCTCAACCAACGATCAATTTAGAATTTAAAACAAGTTCCCAAAAAGGTATTGAATTAATTAGCTATAGTAGTATAGCTAGTCAACCCAAGTCGTCTCTCAAGGAGTCTTATATCATTGATCTAGTGTGTATAGTATATGTAGATTTGAGATTATGCAAGAAGTGAATAAAGCTATGCAAATAAAGGAAAATAACAATGCAAAAGAGTCTTGGTGTTGGGACATGCATCAAACCAAAATTTTCCCATCCTAAACCCACCTAGGCATTTTATCAAACACCTTGCAAGCAACTTACACATGCATAAGAATTATTCAACCAAAATGATTTGGATCCAAACCAAAATAGTAAAACTATCCTAAACATATGCAAACCTAATTCTCAATCAAGAATTATTCCTACTCTCCTAGCAAATGGGCATCAAATGATAATCCTCACTCAACACCCAAAAACACTCAAATGCACAATAATCTCTCAATCAAGAAATCAAATATGCATTCAAGATATACAATTAAAATCAGCAAGCATGGATCCACACAAACAAACTTCAATTGCATTTGGAACCAAGAGATTAGGAAGCAAGAGCAAAATCATGCAATGAGTTTCAAGGGAAAATGTAATTCTAGCATTACCCAACACCAAGAACAAAGAGACTACTCAACCATAATTAAAGCAAGTAAGAAACAAGAAATTAAAGCAATAGCAAAGATGGAAATGAAATTATAAATTAAATTGAACTTGGAGAAATGTATGTAATGTGTAGAGAGAAAATGTAAAGAAAATGTAAAGAGAGATTCTAGAGAGAAGGGAGAGCTTCTCTCTCTAGAATAACCTAACCTAAAACTAAAACTAAGGAAAACGAAAAAAGTCCCCAGCCCAATTACAAAAGGGGTCTTAAGTATAAAATGAACTAGGGACTAAATTGCAAATTCTGCATAATTTACTGCTGTTGTCACGACCCGATCGCTAGCGACCAAGCAAGCATAATGCTGGTCGCTAGCGACCAACACAGAAAACCAAAAGATGCAGCTTTTTCTCCGGCTCACCGTTTCGTCCGCACGTTCGCTCCGACGCTCCCGATGCTTCCAAGATTCGAAGTAGCTCCGGCCTAGGTCCCTGAAATCCAAAGACACTACCCAAGAGTGCATCAAAGATAACAAGACCGAAATGCCACTAACAAGTCTAAAAAAGACATAAAATTGCCACACTAACCAAGAAAGTGAAAATATGCACAAACAGTGTAAAGAACCATTATTAAAGCAATAAAGAATGCAAGATGCACATGTAAAGGTAAAGAATGCACAGAATTTCACATCCTATCAAGGATTCACGGGAAATGTCGGGCTAGAGTGTTGTCATCAAAGTTTTACGGTTGTCTTCTAAGAGGTAGGGGTTTAGACATTCTAAATGTTGAATTTCATGTATGAAATGATGATTTTTGATGAAATTGAGGTCCTCGTTGTTTTTCCCATTAGGGTTCATGAAAGGGGTAAATTGTACCGATTGGTTTTGAAATTAAAAATGTTTTCACCGATTAAAATGTGTTAAAATTGTATTTTTACGATTGATTTTCGTATGGCTTTGTTTTCTGATGATTGGAACGATTCTAGGTTATTATTTTGGCCATTGGCTATGGAAAATCGTGTTTTGGAACTCTAGAATCGTGTTTTACGACGCTGTAATCGATTACCACGAGTTCGTAATCGATTACAGCAAGTGAATTTCCAATCGTCAGAAACGCGTGCTCTCTGTTAATCGATTACAGGGGTCTTGTAATCGATTACAGTAATCGATTACCACCCCGTGGTAATCGATTACAGCACTGCTGTTTGTGCGAAAATGAACCGTTTTAACCCTTTATGCACCCTAATGTGTTCTACGACTTGTATGAATGATATGTATGGATGTCCTATGGAATATATGTGATTATACATGCTGTTTGAATGGATTATATGATGTATATGATGAATGAGTACGTGATATATGAAGAGATTAATGTGCAAAGTGAAAAGAAAGTAAAAAACACACAGAGTAGCCTTTCTGTTCGTGATGAACGTTATAGGGGGCTGGCAACCTCGGTTGTAACGACTCATTAGCGAAAGGTGAATTACCCCCTCTACCCAATAGTATAGGATGAGCTCATACCTAGGGTCGGTGATGCGGAGGTTACAAGAGGGTGGTCAGGCCAAAACAATGTAAATGATCCACAGGCACCAAAAGGGCGTGTTTTAATGAAACGGATCCACAGGCATACTAAGTATGCTTAAAAGACACAAGATAATTTAAGTAATGGATATGAGATATATATTACAGACAAAGAATGTTATATTCCCTTATATAATTATATGATGGTCAAGCACTTATACACCACACATTGATGATCATTTATGTTATGTATAACTGTTAATTAAAAAGGAACAAGACGCACATAGGTAGTCGTACCGGGAAAATATTATTTTGGAACTTATAACTGAATTGAATTCATTCATGCTCACGTATTTATTAAATAAACCCGGTACGGCTCCCCTACTGAGTTACTTTCAAGTACTCACCCCATGTTATTTCACCCCTTTTAGACAATGAGTACCAACAGGACGACGGAGCGAGCTTGGAGCCCACGCAACCTTAGTTTTAGCTTCCGCATTTGTTTATTAGATATGGACAATTGATTTGTTTCTCTATGGATTTATGATTATTTTCTATGTTTAAGTTTCTGAGACCGGACCTTTGTTAGCCGGCAAATATCATTATTTATGGATTGTATTTTGTGGAGTCTTGTGAGTCACTGTTTTAGGCTCATGAGATAACACTATTATTATTATTGTTTTGATGTATGTTTTGGGAGATTACATGGTTTATTCAATTTTATTGAGGTATTATTCAGGATAATTGTTTCCACGTTTATATACGTTGTATTATTTCGCAAGGCCCTTATTTTATATTCCGCAAACGAATTACGAAATTTCTCCCACGTATTTTCCGCGTATATGTATTTCAAATATAAAAATATTTATGATAACAGGAAGTTACCCTTATGAAATGGCCTAAAATGTCTTAAGCATTAAGGGCTATCTAGTAGGGTGTTACATTTTGGTATCAGAGCAGGTCTATCCTACAGGGCTTGGGGTAATGGACCTGTTATGCTATTGTTGCATGCACGTTAGTTATATGATGCGTATGCCTCTTATGTGTTTTAGTTAGTTTTGGGTGCATGATTGGTCTGTTTTACTGTCATAGTAACTGTGCATACACAACTATAATATGGAGCCTAATCAACTCAATGTTTCTTGTTTTGTGTGCACAGGAATATGGCACCACAGAACAGACGCACTAGGGACGATGGCGACACTCATGAGGAAAACGGGCAAGGAAGCGGGGTTTCTGCGGAGGCGTTCATGGAGATGGCAAGGGCCATGAACAGGATGGTGGACCATATGACACAACAGCACACCCCTCCACCTGCAGCACCACCTGCGGGTAGCGGCAGCTCCTATTTTGCTGATTTTAAGAGGGCTAACCCCTCTCCATTTCTCGGCACCGTTAACCCTTTTGAAGCCGAGGATTGGCTGAGAGGTATAGAAGATATCTTTACGGTGGTTCAGTGCACAGAGGTCCAGAAAACGCAGCTGGCTACTTTCATGCTACAGATAGAGGCGCGTTCTTGGTGGAACGACGCTCGTCGCGCTTCTGATGCGGCGGGTGTAGCTATCACATGGGACATGTTCAAGGACATGTTCTATGAGAAGTACTTCCCAGAGACAGTTCGCCAAGACAAGGAGATGGAGTTCCTTGATCTTCGCCAGGGCTCTATGACCATTCCAGAGTACATTGCTAAGTTTGAGAAGCTCATACGGTTTTCTAAGATCTACCAGGAGAACCCAAAGGAGAGCTGAAAGTGTATGAAATTCTGTGCTGGGCTTAACCAAGACATCAAGAGGATGGTTAAGCATATGAAGATAAGAGACTACCGGGAAATGGTAGACACCTGCAGGTTTGTGGAGGAGACGAGCCATCCAGTGGCTCCGCAGAGGGTCGATGCTCAGAGAAGGGGTGCGGCCCCTCAGCAGACTAACCGCCCCGCCCCTGCACGCTTTCAGCCGTATGGCCAGCCTCGCAGGCCATAGACTCAGTAGGCGAGCACGTCTTTTTGCGGGTTACCCCCACGACAGGTATAGGACGAGCCCTGAAGGTTAGAAAGCTTAGCCCTAGGTACCTTGGTCCCTTTGAGATCCTGAGTCGTGTCGGGCCAATCGCCTACCGAGTGGCCTTACCTCCCACCCTCTCAAACTTGCATAACGTCTTTCATGTCTCTCAATTGAGAAAGTATGTGTCTGATCCTAGTCATGTTCTTGAGCCGAAAAGTGTACAACTAAGGGATGATTTGAGTTTTGAGTTACCCCCTATGAGCATCGTTGACCGCAGCGTAAAAAGGTTAAGACGGAAGGATGTGCCTTTGGTCAAAGTGGCCTGGGGCGGAGGTCGGCTGGGCGACTTCACTTGGAGCTGGAGGACGAGATGCGTCGTCAGTTTTCGCTTATGTTTACAAGTATGAATTTCGGGGACGAAATTCTTTTTAGGGGGGAGAAATGTAACACCCCAATCTTTAATTATGTGATACCCCGTATCACAGTGTCCCTTAGGAAGGACTCTCTTTAGGACGCGTCAGAAACACGTCAACAAGTTGCTGTCAGAGGGGCATCGGTAGTGAGCAAGTCAGCTTTCGCTAGCGAGCAGTCGGTCGCCAGCGACCACAGAGAGTCGCCAGCGACGGGACCAAGTCCCACATCGTGCAGAATGAGCGTCACAGCGTTGCTGTCAGCAGGTGCTAGATAGCGAGCAACCAGTGCCCGCTAGGGATGAGCTCGTCGCTAGCAACCGTATCCTAGTCGTTAGCGACCGTCCGAAGTCCCACATCGGACGTAGCATGATGTCAGCTCTCCCTCCATCACCTATATATATGAGTAGTAGTTGAGTCCTTTTCTTCACACCTCATTCTCACGCCTTTTAAGAGCAGTGCTTTTGGGCGTTCCTTTTTCAGTAAAGGAACTCTATCGGAGTGAGGTTTCGACGTCTTGGGGATACTCTGCTTGAGCAATTTCCCGACGGTGAGTGAAAAGTCAGTTTTGCCCCTTTTCTGCGTGAGGGTCGCCAGCGAGCAAGAGGAGCTCGCCAGCGACCGGCCCATCGCTAGCGAGCAGCAGTATCTCGCTAGCGACGGCGTGACGCAGCAGCAGTTCAAGTTTTCGCTTTTCTTTTCTTCAGGGGTCCTAATGGGTCCTTTTTGCACTTCTCAGATTCAGGATTTCCCAGGTGAGTGGAGGTCTTGCATGTATTTTTGCATTTATAGCATATATTATGTTTGATAACTAGATAATTAGGAAAGATATTAATACAGTTATTATGCATGTGTTTGTATGTAGAGTAGCAGTAGAATTAGTAACATGTTAGGTGGTTAGAATAGAATAGGAGAGACTTATGTTTCCATGCTATGTATGTGAGATTGCTTATTGGTTGGCTGTTTACTGCTTTATGATATAACATGCGATATAAGACAGATAAATAGACTAATAGTAGAATTTATGACATGTATGATTTGTTTGAGCAAGTTATGTGTTGACTGTCTGGAATAGTTACGCCGCCCCTGATTAGTATACGTCAGACGCTATGGCCGGTGGTCAGATCCCGGTATCTTAGTATGGTTTACTAATTAGCGGTGAGTCGCCCGAGCCCGCCAAGTACGCTCCGATCCCGGTTATCGGACGGCTTGGTTACAGATACAGATATACCCCACGAGGGTCAGATATGGGTAAACTCATGCCGCGCGCTGAGACAGATTTAGTTATGCCTATGCTGCGCGCTAGGTGACAGATTACAGATACAGTACACAGTACAGAGGCTTGGTATGCAGGCTTTAGTGTGACAGCTAGACAGGATATTGTTTGTGTGATTGATAACTTGCTAGTTCGTGATGTATGTGTTGTGAATGTTGCATTGCATGCATATTCCCCATCACTGAGTCGATGACTCACCCCTCATCAACCATTTTCAGAGTACGATCCCGCTGCCGACGAGGAGCCGTTGATCCGTTAGAGGTCGTGTCAGCTGATATTTTGGGTGAGCTCCGCTTCGTTCGTGGAGCCCTTTAGTTACTATTTTGCATTTATTTCAGTTATTAGTTTTCTTCAGACATTACAGTTTCAGTTGTAATAGTTGCTCCAAACTTTAGAGGCAGGTTACCTTTTATTTACGTTACAGATATTTTCAGTATTTCTCGACAGTTATACAGTTATACAGTTATACCCGATATATACAGTTATATACAATTATCAGTTACAGTTATATTTCAGATAATCCAGTTTATTCAATAGTTCATGTATACGTTTAGCGTGTTCGTTGGGACAGTACCCTTCGCACGGACAACCCTGAGTAGCGGGGTGTTACAAATTAAGTCCTAATTAAGAGAAATTAAGGGTAAATGAACTTAGTTGGGACTTAATTGGATTTGAGTGGATAAGTTTCTCCTAGCTTAAAGTATTGTATGCTATGTGTTTTATGTGCCCAAGTATGTGATTTTATGATGTTTAAAAGTTAAAAAGGATATACGGATGTTAAGGTACGAGTCGGGACGTTTAGAAGTGTTTTGAAGCTTTTTCACAGCCCAGTAATTGATTACCATCCCATGGTAATCAATTACAGCTGTTTTCGCTATGTGTAATCGATTACAAAATCGATGTAATCGATTACCATGTGCGCAGAACGCGTTTTTCAGCGCGTTTAAGTGACGTTCGGGCCCCACGGTGACTCCAGAGCATGTTTAACCTAGCCACCACGTGAGTAAACCCTAATACCACTATCATTCCATCAGAAAACCCTCTCTCTCCATCTTTGAGCCTCCATAGGTTTCTCTCTCAAGAACACACAAAGCCAAAACCCTTCCACACCAAGAAACACCCACCAATTCTCACCCGATCGAGAAACCGACCACATATTCTTGATCCTCACACCAAAATACACATAACCACCGGTTTCTTTTCTTCATCAAGTGTCACCGTTGTCACCGGACCGTTCGTGGGTTTAGAGAGTGTTGTCATCAAAGTTTTACGGTTGTCTTCTAAGAGGTAGGGGTTTAGACATTCTAAATGTTGAATTTCATGTATGAAATAATGATTTTTGATGAAATTGAGGTCCTCGTTGTTTTTCCCATTAGGGTTCATGAAAGGGGTAAATTGTACCAATTGGTTTTGAAATTAAAAATGTTTTGACCGATTAAAAAATGTTAAAATTTTATTTTTACGATTGATTTTCGTATGGCTTTGTTTTATGATGATTGGAACGATTCTAGGTTATTATTTTGGCCATTGGATATGGAAAATCGTGTTTTGGAACTCTATCATCGTGTTTTACGACGCTGTAATCGATTACCACGAGTTCGTAATCGATTACAACAAGTGAATTTCCAATCGTCAGAAACGCGTGCTCTCTGTTAATCGATTACAGGGGTCCTGTAATCGATTACAGCACTACTGTTTGTGCGAAAATGAAACGTTTTAACCCTTTATGCACCCTAATGTGTTGTACGACTTGTATGAATGATATGTATGAATGTCCTATGGAATATATGTGATTATACATGCTATTTGAATGGATTATATGATGTATATGATGAATGTGTACAAGATATATGAAGAGATTAATTTGCAAAGTGAAAAGAAAGTCAAAAACACACAGAGTAGCCTTTCCGTTCGTGATGAACATTACAGGGGGCTGGCAACCTCGGTTGTAACGACTCATTAGCGGAAGGTGAATTACCCCCTCTACCCAATAGTATAGGATGAGCTCATACCTAGGGTCGGTGATGCGGAGGTTACAGGAGAGTGGTCAGGCCAAAACAATGTAAATGATCCACAGGCACCAAAAGGCCGTGCTTTAATGAAACGGATCCACAAGCATACTAAGTATGCTTAAAAGACACAAGATAATTTAAGTAATGGATATGAGATATATGTTACAGACAAAGAATGTTATATTCCCTTATATAATTATATGATGGTCAAGCACTTATCACACCACACATTGATGATCATTTATGTTATGTATAACTGTTAATTAAAAAGGAACAAGACGCACATAGGTAGTCGTACTGGGAAAATATTATTTTGGAACTTATAACTGAATTGAATTCATTCATGCTCACGTATTTATTAAATAAACCCGGTACGGCTCCCCTACTGAGTTACTTTCAAGTACTCACCCCATGTTATTTCACCCCTTTTAGACAATGAGTACCAGCAGGACGACGGAGCGAGCTTGGAGCCCGCGCAACCTTAGTTTTAGCTTCCGCATTTGTTTATTAGATATGGACAATTGAGTTGTTTCTCTATGGATTTATGATTATTTTCTATGTTTAAGTTTCTGAGACCGGACCTTTGTTAGCCGGCAAATGTCATTATTTATGGATTGTATTTTGTGGAGTCTTGTGAGTCACTGTTTTAGGCTCATGAGATAACACTATTATTATTATTGTTTTGATGTATGTTTTGGGAGATTACATGGTTTATTCAATTTTATTGAGGTATTATTCAGGATAATTGTTTCCACGTTTATATACGTTGTATTATTTCGCAAGGCCCTTATTTTATATTCCGCAAACGAATTATGAAAATTTCTCCCACGTATTTTCCGCGTATATGTATTTCAAATATAAAAATGTTTATGATAAGAGGAAGTAACCCTTATGAAATGGCCTAAAATGTCTTAAGCATTAAGGGCTATCTAGTAGGGTGTTACAGTTGGCATCCTCGGCGCTACAGGTCCTTCACTTGCAGTTGGTGAATATCCCCCTTTTCCCCATTTCGTTAGGATGAGCTCATGCCTAGGGGTCGGTGCAGCGGAGGTTTACAGGAGGGTGGATAGGCCATAAGAGATAATAAAGAGATAAAAAGTTACGAAAGTGTATTACAGTAAAGTTTAAGTAAACGTAGTATGATGTATGATTAAGTTTCCCTATATGACTAGTTGGCACGTAGAGCACACACACGAATGATATAATTATGTATGATGTATATATGATGTAAAATGAACAAGAGGCACTTAGGTAAGTCGTTCCGGGAAAGATGGTTTTAGAACTTATAACTGAAACTGAATTCATTCATGCTACACCTATTTAATTAATAAACCCGGAGTGGCTCCCCTACTGATTTACTTCCCAGTACTCACCCCACGTTTTCCCCCCATTTTAGATGATGGGATTCAGCAGGATACAGGAGCGGATGAGGAGCCCACACAACTTTAGTTTAATGGAGTTTATTTTGTTTCTAGACTTATCAGTTTCCGTTATTACGTTATGGATTGTGTTTCTTTTGGATGTTAGCATTTATTTGTATTTACTCTGAGTCTGGACCTATGTTAGCCGGCAAGTACTTATGTTGATGGATTGTATTAGTGGAGTCTTCTGGGTCTCGGTTTTGGGGCTCATGAGATTACACATATTATTATTATTTCCTGATGTATGTTCTGGGAGACTATGACTTTGTTATTTTATTATATGGAGATTTATTCAGGATTATTTTGCTTTCGCACCTATATACGTTGTATTATTTCGCAAGACCCTTATTTTCTATTCCGCAAACATTTATGAAAATTTCTCCCACGTATTTTCCGCGTATATATATTTTAAATATAAAGATAAAACATGATAACAGGAGGTAACCTTTATGAAATGGCCTAAAATGACTTAAGCGTTAAGGGCTATCTAGTGGGGTGTTACAATAGACTCCCATAAAACACGAATGATATGACTAGTATGTGTGCTGCTAGTAGACTGATTGTAGAATTGTTTGATGACTGTCTACGTAGTCTACGAAACTGTCGTAGTATGTATTCTACGCTATAGCCTGGATGTAGCTCTCGATCGACTTTAGCAGTGACATGCTACCACACAGCGCCTCGAGTCCCACCCCAGATACAGATACAGTTTATGACTGGCCTCACCCGAGTGGTTGCAGAGGTCCAGATCACAGATATAGCAGAGCGGGTCATGTTCCGTCATACGTTTGGCCGCACCCGAGTGGTAGCGAGTCACAGATCACAAATATAGCTGGGGCGGCTTGATAGGATGCGAAATTCTGAGCATTCTCTGTTCTTATATGTGCATCTTGCATTCCTTAATTGTCTTAATTGTAGTTGTTTGCATTGTTGTTGCATGTTTTGCATTTTGTTGGTTGATATGGGAATTAATTACTTATTGAGGCTTGTGAGTAGACTGTAGTCTTGTTATCTTTTGATGCACTCTTGGGTAGTGTTATTGGATTTTAGGAACCTAGGCTGGAGCTACTTCAAGTCTTGGAAGCACCGGGAGCATCAGAGCTAAGGAGCGGACAGAACGGCGAGCCAGAGAAAAGATGCAAATTTCTTGCTGGTTCTGCAACTGGTCGCTAGATACCACCCCGTCACAGCATCCGTATTTTGCTATTTTTGCAATTTAGTCCTTAGTCCCTTTTGTACTTAGGTCCCTCTATGTAATTGGTCTGAGCAAATTTTTACAGATCATCATATTTCATTTCCAAATGAGGTTAGGGTTCTTAGAGAGAGAAGCTCAACCTTCTCTCTAGACTTTTCAATTTTTGTTCTTTGCACTTTGTTATTACATCACTCTACATTTCTCCAAGTTTAAATATATTTCCATTTTCATTTCCAGCATTGTGATTGTTCTTACTTCTTCATTTCATTTCTTTTTTTTAATTATGGTCGAGTAGTTCTTGATATAGCAATAATTGTATTGATTATTTCCCTCTTGTATGCATGTAATTTGACCACTTTTGAGATGAATGAGCTACTTTTGCATCATATTAGGCATTTGGTACTTGATTGGAACTTTGTGCATTTTCTCAGCATTTCGTGCTTTGTGACACTATTCTGTAATTTGCCTATAACTTGAGTTCTAGAAATTGGAATTTTGTGTTCTTTGTCTTGTTGGAAAGCTTAGACACAGGTCTACAAAGTTGATGAAGAACTCAAAAGCTGATTCAGACCATAAGGATTCCAAATTGGAGCTTCAAGTTGACCTAATGTTTTAAGTGTGAAATGTAAAAAGAAAAAAAAAATTTGAGCAAAGCTCTTGTGCTTTTGTGTGCTTGGTTGCAAAAAAAAAAAAAAAAGTGAAATCCATGCATTGTGTTTGGGTGGAATTCCCCCCTTGTGTTTAATTGTGACTCATGCTAACCAATGCTAGTCTTATTTCCTTAGGTCTTTAGCTCACTTTCCCATACATTCCACACCCTCACCTTGGCCTCATTACAACCAAAACAAAGACCTCTTGATTCTTGGATGCATTGAATACTAGTAGTGGAGATTTAGAGGTTTGGCAAACCTATGTTGAATGCTTGGTCCAACAAGAGAGTTGAGAGGAAGACAAGTCCACCATAATAGTGAGTTGAGAGCACACACACCCTTTGAGGTCCATACATTTCATCTATGCATTTTAAGGGATTTTGCTTTGCTTGTGTATTGTACCTCCTTGATATTGGAATGCTTGGTTGTTGGAAACTCTTACCACTTTAAATTGCTTTCTTGGTCTTGAGTAGAAACACTTTTGGATCATTCATTGGAATTCAAGTAGCACCTCTTGATTTCCCTCTTTCTCATTAGGTGGTTAACATTTGATTCTTAGTCTTGCATGAGGGCATGCAAGGGCTAAGTGTGGGGGAATTTGATATAGCAATAATTGTATTGATTATTTCCCCTCTTGTATGCATGTAATTTGACCACTTTTGAGATGAATGAGCTACTTTTGCATCATATTAGGCATTTGGTACTTGATTGGAACTTTGTGCATTTTCTCAGCATTTCGTGCTTTGTGACACTATTCTGTAATTTGCCTATAACTTGAGTTCTAGAAATTGGAATTTTGTGTTCTTTGTCTTGTTGGAAAGCTTAGACACAGGTCTACAAAGTTGATGAAGAACTCGAAAGCTGATTCAGACCATAAGGATTCCAAATTGGAGCTTCAAGTTGAGTCAATCTTGCTGCAGCATTCTGGACAGCAATCCTGGACAGCAAGTGTTGCAGAAGCCATAACTGGAGCTAAAGATGTTGAACTCACTCCATTTCAGTTGCATTGGAAAGCTAAGGCACAAAGCTTCATTTCATCTTCAGAGCTCGAAAGCAATTGAAGTCTCTAATAAGCTCAAAAGTTGACTCAAAGTTGCTGAAGCGAATGTGACAGCAATCTGGAGCAGCAGTCAGTATTTTGCTTATATCTGGAGCTATACTTACTGGAATTGGATGATCTCGGTGGCTGTGGAAAGCTAAGACATAGAGCTACAACTTTGCTTCAGGTCTCGAGGGCAGAATCATCCATTATAGGCTTCAGATATTGGCTGCAATATTTCGGGCAGAAGCTTAGCCTTGCTGTGTTGCCTTAAGTGTCATAATTTTGTGCATTGTCCATTGTACCCTTGCCTTATGTGTTGTAAGTGTTTAGTGTATGGGCTTTTTAGAAATTTCCACCTTATTTTATGTCTATTTAAGTCCTACATCAGACTTGGAGGGAACACTTTTTACATTCATTTTTTAGAATTCAAGTTTTAGAATTACATTTTCTCTCTAGTTTCTCTCATTTTCGTTTTTCTCTCCTCTTCCATTTTTCTTGCTGATTTCTCCATGATCATGGAGAACTAAGCTCATAGCTAGCTTGAGGATGGAGGATTGTAAAAGATATTGAGATTAGCTATGTGATTGAGGTATTCTTGCATTTCTTTCATGATTCATTCAAGAATTTCGAATTCTCTCTTCTCACCTCTTCTTGATTTATGATTCAAGAATTATGAAGATTTTCTAATTCTTGAATTATGAATCCAATTGATTAATAATTCTAGAGATTTCTGAGTTATTGATCAATAAACTTAAGTTGAGAGAACATATAGATTTAGAGATTTCTGATCTAGAGAATTGAATTGTTGAGCTTCAATCTTGATACCTTGAGTTAGGTTTTGAGATTTCAGATTTGATTCAAGTATGTTAAGATGAATGTTTGAAGATTTTCATAAGACTTGATCTAAATTCAGATTTGAATTTGGATTTGAAATTCAATTTAATTCTTGAAAGGATAATGAAAGGATAATGAATCAATGATATATGCTTTACAATTCGAATTCCTTGAGCTAGTGTCTTCTACCTATTTGATTAAAATCCTGTTTGAATTTTCTCATTTCTGAAATTCTATGCTAAAATCCCCAAACCTAACCTTGCATAATCACTTTTCATTTCTTGAGTTCCTTGGGAAAACGACCTAGGTATTCCACTTGTCTACAAGTTATCTAGTTTTGAATTTGATTCAATTCGGCAGTTGATCAGTTCTCCCATTCTTGGTGTTGGGGAATGTCAAAACCCCATTTTCTCTTCAAACCCACTACTTGAATGTGTTCTTGCTTCTCACTCTCTTGGGTTTTTAGATGCTATTAAAGTTTGCTTGTGCGGATTCATGCTTGCTTATTTTGATTATGCCTTGAATCCATTCTAATTTCTTGATTAAGGGATTAAATTGTGTTTAGGGGTTTTTGGGTTTATGTGTTGATTAATGTATTGGCTCATTAGTTGAGAGTGTGTGAATAATTCTTGATTAAGAATTAGGTTTGCATGTGCTTAGAATTATTTTACTATTTTGGTTTTGATCAAAGTCATTTTGTTTTAATAATTCTTGAGCATGTGTAAATTGCATTCTAAGTGTTTGATAAAAAGCCTAAGTAGGTTTAGGACAGGGAAAATTTGATTTTGTGCATAACTCAACGCCAAGACTCTTTTTGCATTGTTAATACCTCTTACTTTCATTGCATGCATTACTTCAAACTTAACCCCAATACTTATATATACTATACATACTAGATCAATAATCTAAGTCTCTTTGAGAAACGACTTGGGTTGACTAGCTATACTATTATAATTAAAGTCATTGTTGAGTTAAGGGAATTTAACGACAACTTTAACCCCAACATCACGGCTCGTGTTGCGTCATATGACTAGCCGCACCCGAGTGGTAGCGAGGCCCAGATATAGTTTAGCATGGGGACTCGAGAGCGGATACCTCCGTAGTACGTGTCCGTCGTTAGAGAAGCGCAACTATGTAGATAGGACAATGTATATGTGATTGATAACATGATAATTATGAGCTGCATGACATGCATGATACCCCATCACTGAGCTTGTGACTCATTCCATCGCAATTTTGTTTCAGAGTACGATTAAGAGGCAGACGAGGGACCGTTGATCCAGTAGACGGTGGCTGTTGATTTTGGGTGAGCTCCACTACTATCGTGAAGTCTTGTCAACTGATAGTACTTTATTTATAGTTTATGTTTTACAGATAGATCCTTATGTTCTAGTTTATGCTCCATACTTTAGAGGCAGGATTCCCTTTTGAGTTAGATTATGATTCAGTTTATGAACTAGTATGGATGTTTTAGATTTATTACAATATTTCCACCTATATATTATACAAGTTATTTATATAAGATTATTACTATGTTTATGATATTATATTTCTTAGCCCTTATGTTATGATTAGTAGTTTGCTCGTAGGGATAGATCCCTTCGCACGGACAGCCCTTAGTAGAGGGTGTTACAATTGGTATCAGAGCCATAGGTTTCCCCTTAGAGTCTAGAGGTAGGATTCTTAAGTGTCGCGACAACCATACTAATGGAATGTAGTGTCACGAGAGGTTCATAGAAAGTAAAATCAGATAGATTCAGTAGTAGTCAGAGTCTTCTTTGAAAATCCTTTTTCTGATATTTCTTCTGGTTTGACCTCGCCATGATCATGATTCCTCGCATCGCTATTCTTCTTCTTCCGGCTCTCGAAGCGGAGGTAGGCATATACGAGATGTCATCTCCGATCTAGCAGAGATAGTAACTCTACAGGCCCAGCTTGTAGCGCTGGTACAACAGACTGCTTAAGTGCAGTAGGCTGCGTTAGCTCAACAATTTGCACAGACCCAGCAGATAGACTATCCAGACTCAGAAGGAGGCCACTCAAGCTACATCCGCGAAGAACTCAGAGGACATGCTAATTGACCGTTTCAACCGGTCTAATCCTCCATGATTCTTCGGCACCCCAGCAGATCTGAACCCGATGAATTTTGTTGGTTGGACTTAGAGGAAGGCAGAACTTCCACGTATTCCCTTAGAGTTAGCAGCAGAGTTGGCTGGACACCAGCTTGGAGGTGTTGCAGCTACATGGTACTAGACACTGTGAGACAGCCAAGGCCCGGATGCCCCACGACTGACTTGGGAGGAGTTTGCTCGTGAGTTCAGGGAGAGGTTCGTCCCCACCAATCTTCGAGATGAAGTAATGCAGACTTTCTTGAGCCTGAGGATGGCTAGAGCTATGACGGTCTCCGGGTATGAGGTAGAGTTCGCTCGACTCACCGGGGTAACTCAGTTTCCTATGCCCTTGATCGAGAGGGTGAGGTGTTTCCTTCAGGGTCTTGCTAGCCAGTACATATTCACCCTGATGAGTTATCTGACCTAAGACAGGTATGCAGAAGTTCTGAACGCTACCTTCGCATTTGAGACGACGAGTATGGATGCCCAGGCTAGAGGGGAGAAGAAAGCAAGACACACAAGTTCCTTCTCGGGTGGAGTAGCCCTAACTTGTAGTCAATCGCAACATAAGTCTCAGGGGTTTCAGCCGGTCAGGGCCATCTCCTCAGCGCCCGCACCGATTTTCCCTGCCTCTTCATGGAGCCAGAGCCAAAGCAGAGTCATTCATCCTACAACGTCACGACAGTAGGGAGAGTCAATGTCCTCCTATCCGTAGAGCAGACTTGCGGTAAGCTCCACTCTGGGGTTTGCCGCAATGGGACCAGAGGATGTTACAACTGTGGCCAGGAGGGTCATAGGAGATTGTCCTATCAAACAACCAGCACCCAGCGAGGCATCAGTTCAAATGGCTACCCTAGTGGCTCAGCCAGCTCAGAGTCAATCTCGTTCTTTTGAACCAGCCGACAGAGGCAGTGGAGACAGAAGGATCGATAGCAGAGGGCCTGGTGGTAGGGGCTCAGGCACCGGGGGACAGCCCCGTCTATATGCTATCACCCGAAAGGATGCTCACGTATCCAATGCAGTTCTCACATGTATTATCTTGGTTAGAGGTTTTGAGGCATTAGCTTTGTTCGACCCAAGAGCAAACACACTCCTTTGTATCTGTTTATTTTGCTATGAGGTTCAGCGAGAGTCCTTCTGTCCTTGAGCTGCCTTTCCGGATTAGTATACCGGAAGGGAGATCGTTAGACGTAGATCGGGTATACAAATCGTGTCCAGTTCAGATTGGAGAGTTTCGTGCAGAGGTGGATATGATGATTCTCGAGATGGCAGAGTTTGATGTGATCTTGGGTATGGATTGGTTGTTAAAACAATATGTCGAGGTAGATTGCCGGGAGAAGACTGTGACCTTAAGAGTTCCAGAGCAAGATCCAGTGGAGTTCTAGAGTAGTAGTTGTACGCCAGTTGATCGCCTAATATCATCTATGACTGCTCTTCAGTTGTTGAGCAAGGGGCATGGTGGTTATCTTGCAGTTGTGAGGGATATGTCGGTGGAGCAGGGTAGCACCAGTGATATACCAGTCGTTCGAGAGTTCATGGATGTTTTTTCGGAGGATCTTCCTGGGAAGGCTCCACTCAGAGAGGTGGAGTTCAGTATAGACCTGGAGCCGGGAATGAGGCCCATCTCTATATCCCCGTATCGCATGGTACTAGCAGAGCTTAGGGAGCTTCAGAATCCGTTGCAGGAGTTGTTAGAGAAGGGTTTCATCAGGTCGAGTTCGTCATCGTGGGAGCGCCAACGCTCTTTGTGAAGAAGAAGAATGGTTCTATGAGGATGTGCATCAACTACAGGGAGTTGAACAAGGTTACGGTGAAGAATAAGTATCCTTTGCTGCGGATCGATGATTTGTTTGATCAACAACAGGGGGCGGTGTGTGTAACATCCCAATTTGTTAACTATGCCATGAACATAATTAACACCTTGACATGTTACATACACCCAAAAACCTCGTTTTTTTTACATCCCTCTATGATGAATAAACGTTGGTATCGAAACTCAAGAGCCATGACCAATCAGAAATCATTGCACGAATAGATATCCTGGAAAAGTGTCTAAAATAGCAATAGATAGATGACAAGAATATAAATGGGGACCCATATATACTTGGCCATAAAACACCAATATATAAACATGTGTGTGTAATATAGAAATATCTGATCGTCACGAAATTCCTGTCTTATACATATACAGTAATATATCTGAAGGAACTGCTCATAATTATTCAAAATATATACAGAAAACCTTGGCCCAAATTGTATGAATAAACAAAGTGACCCAGTATGAATATATATACATAATGTCTATGCTGTGTGAAGCTGCAGAATGTGGTGGCCTGCCGAGGAGTGAACAATACTTGCTCGGTCAGGGAAAATACAACGGAAAATCCTATACAAAATGTCTAATATCAAGAACATAAAGAAGCTAAGTTGGCCGCATCACAGATCGCTCGGTTCTGGCTCGCTCAATCTCCTCTCCAGCATTCGCCCCTCACTGGTCTTAAGCACCTCGGGTCCCTTGACTAGGGATTCTACCTCCGATTCCTCCGGGAAGGAATCTACTTCCAGCTCTAGGTCGAAGCATTGAAAGAAACAGAATAAGACGGGGGTCGTCTTAGTGAGTTACTCAGAGCACACGGACTTACGTGCTCGATACATCGATTCTAGCCAGTCAAAGTAATACTTTGTACAAAACAACGCTTTATTTCTCCAAAACACAAGTCCTTACTTTGACTGGGCCAAACATCTTACGGTCCGTTTCTAAAAGGGGAGACCTAGGAGTCTTTTTCTAAGTTCTCAAGGGTCTCTCAATCAATTATAAATAATACTTTCACCTCTCGAAAATCAAATCTTCAAATCACATTTCACCGTGCATCCACATAAACACGTCAGCGACATAGAATGCATCTCTAGAGACAAACGGTAATCCCCTTCGATTCGGCGAGCGGCGTAACTGATTAGATTCCTCGCTTTGACGAGCGGTATGACCGATGATTCTTGTCGCCTCAGCGAGTGGCATAATTGATTAGTCTCCTCGCTTCGACGAGCGGTATGGCTCACGGGGCGTTGCCCGACATTAGGATCCGAGTCCCAGTAGGTGGTATCACGGGGCTCCGCCCGGCCTTAGGACTAACGTACTAGTAAGTTGTATCACGGGGCTCCGACCGGCCTTAGGACTTACGTCCCAGTAAGTTGTATAACGGGGCTCCGCCCGGCCTTAGGACTTACGTCCCAGTAAGTTGTATCACGGGGCTCCGCCCGGCCTTAGGACTAACGTCCCAGTAAGTTATGTCACGGGGCTCCGCCCGGCCTTAGGACTAACGTCCAGTAAGTTTTATCACGGGGCTCTGCCCGGCCTTAGGACCTAAGTCCTAGTAAAGTTATATATATGCCATAGTCCTACCCCACAATATTTCATATCATTACAATTTAGCTAAACCTTAGCCATATCATACCATCAACAACACACAACCTACCGCTTCAATCCAACATACTACATCATACAAAAATCAATAACTATAAGCACAATTCACATCTGAATGCAATTATCATTTCAATTTAACTATCTCCACGTTATTTTATATCAACACACAACTCATCATCTCATTTCATCATATAGAATCATAATCTCATATTAACTCATCACTTTAGCTTAATAGTCTCATTTTATCACATACGCTACGTCATCGCAATTACAATTCCTCAATTCATGTTACCACTATCACATATTGCATCAAACACAACTAATTTCCTTAACACAATCACTTATTATTATCTTATTTCAATAATACATAGTTCCTTATGTAACCCCCTACTAGATAGCCCTTAATGCTTAAGTCATTTTAGGCTATTTCATAAGGGTCACTCTCTGTTATCATGTTCTATCCTTTACTTTAAAATATATACGCGGAAAATAGGCGGGAGTAAAATGAAGGCTTTGCGAAATACATAATCGATAAATAATAAGTCATGCCAAGATATAAACTGAATAGTCTATCAAATAAATAACTCCCAACAATCAATGAACACACAAGGAATAAATATTAGGCTTTACCCCATAAGCCAAAGGCAATGACTTATGAGACTCCACCATAAATACATGTCAAATAAATAGCTGCCGGCTAACATAGGTCCGGACTTGAAATAAATAACTCAAACAACTGAAATGAATCCATAACCGAAATGCAAATCAATGTATATAGGTTTATAAAGCGGAGGACTGTAAAATAAACTAAGGCTGGGCCTGCTCCTCGCTAGCTCCATGGTCCTGCTCTGTCTGCTCCTCTATAATATGGGGGAAAAACATAGGGTGAGCACTGGGAAGTGACTCAGTAGAGGAAGCCGCCTCGGGTTTAATTATAAAATAAGTGAAGCATGAATGAGTTCATTTCAGATATAAGTTTAAAATAATCTTGTCCCGGAACGTCTTACCTAAGTGCGTCTTATCCATTTTAATTAGACAGTTAATATGGCATAAATAAATAAAGTCTTGGTGTAGTGTAGTGGTACCCTTACACATATAAAATTGATAACTCATAAGATAACATAATACATTTAGCCAAACAACTTTATCTTGCATTAATCAATCTTTGGCACTGCCCGCCCTCCTGTATTCCTCCACATCACCGGCCCCTAGGCATGAGCCCATCCTATACTATGGGGAGAGGGGGTACCGTCTTCTTTTACCAATGAGGCTATTCACCAAAGTTGCCATCCCTTGATTTACAACCCCATCAGTACCCAAAGACGGGAGTGTTTTATTATAACTGTAACTTTGTCTTTGCGTCCCTTTTGACGACTTTGCCATTATTAATGTCTTACAGGATATATATACATAGCATCAATTACATCACATAACAACATGTAAACAAATATCACCAATGTTGTCTTCTATACTATTATTATTACTATTACTATTATCATTACATATCATATATTATACATGTTGTTCTTACTGTATTATTCTTTTATTATTATTATTATCATTATTATTTCTACATGTTACCTACCTATTTTTAACTAATATACATGTTAATAGGTATAAATTTATGTAATAATAATGTGTAATAGTAATATACATATACTAGTAACCTGTTTTTATTTTTCTTTTTAATTTTTTTATTTATTATTATTTTTTTTTATTTCTATATATATATATATATATATAGAAACCTCGCTCATCATCATGCTCACGCGGCCTGGAATTCTCGCTCACGGTCACGTACATATATATATATATATATATATATATATATATATATATATATATATATATATGTCATGTGTATCATAATAATAATAATAAGACACAAAAATTTCTAATGGGAAAAACAACCATCACATTAATCTCATAAAATCATCATTAATATACATGAAAATAGAATGCCTAAACCCCTACCTCTCGTAGACCTCCTATGCTATGCGTAGAGACACCCCTTTCCTTCTCACTTTCTCTCTAGCCCCACGAACGGTACGAAGATGGCTCTTTCAAAAATGGAAAAGGTAGAAGTGTTCTATCTGGTGAGAGGATCAAGAATATGTGATTTGTTTTGTGATTGGGTGAGAATTGGTATGGATTTTGGGTTGTGGAATGGTTATGGTTTTTGGTTTTGAGAGAGAGAGAGAGTTGAATGGGGGAACAAGGATTTGATGGGGGCTACCAAGAGTGTTTGAAATTAGGTTTTCTAAGTGGAGGCTAGGGTAGGTATTATATAGAGGTGTTGTGGGGCCCACCCATTACTTAAAAAAATACTAAATATTCTAAAACATCCCAAATAACACTACAATGCTCAACCAACTCTCAAATCTTTAAACATAAATTAAAAATACACATATAGACATATAAAGAAAATAAAATAAATAACATATAACATATAAATACGTACAATTCAAACACATACCACACATAAAGGTTTATTAAGGAGAAACTTATCCATTCCAACTTAATTAAATTTCTAACTAAGGTCAATTACTCTCAATTTTCCCTTAATTAGAACTTAATAAAAGTCGGGGTGTTACATTTCTCCCCCCTAAAAAGAATTTCGTCCCGAAATTCGTACCTGTGAACATATGTGGAAATTGGCGACGCATCTCGTCCTCCAATTCCCAGGTGAAGTCTTCCAACCGACCTCCGCCCCAAGCCACTTTGACCAAAGGCACCTCTTACTTCTTAATCTCTTGACGCCGCGGTCAATGATTCTCATAGGGGGCAATCCAAACGTCAAATCATCCCTTAGTTGTACCTCTTCCGGCTCTAAGACATGGCTAGGATCGGAATAATACTTTCTCAATTGAGAGACGTGAAAGACATTATGCAAGTTTGAAAGATTGGGAGGTAAGGCCACTCGGTAAGCGATTGGCCCGACACGACTCAGAATTTCGAAAGGACCAAGGTATCTAGGGCTTAGCTTTCTAACCTTCATGGCTCTCCCTATACCTGTCGTGGGGGTAACCCGCAAAAAGACATGCTCGCCTACAGAAAACTCTAAGGGTCTCCTCCTTCGGTCTGCATAGCTCTTTTGGCGGCTTTGGGCCGCAAGCATCCTCTCCCTAATCCTCCTCACTTGCTCCGATGCCTCCCTCACAAGGTCGGGTCCTAACACACTTGCCTCATCGGGATCATGCCAACATAGGGGTGATCTACACTTTCTTCCATATAAAGCCTCAAAAGACGCCATCCCTATGCTTGCTTGGTAGCTGTTATTGTAGGAGAACTCTATCAAGGGCAGTAACTTATCCCAACTTCCTTTTCCATCCAAAACACATGCCCTCAACATGTCCTCCAACGTCTGGATAGTTCTCTCCGACTGTCCATCCGTCTGAGGATGGTATGCCGTGCTCATACTCAACTCCGAGCCTAAAGCCTTCTGGAAAGCTCCCCAGAAGCGAGACGCGAATCTCGGATCACGATCCGAGACTATCGTCTTTGGCACACCATGCAACCTCACCACTTCCCTGACATAGATATCTGCCAGCTTCTCCAAAGGGTAAGTCATCCTGATCGCCTGAAAATGAACCGACTTGGTCAGTCGATCAACAATGACCCACACAGCATCGTGGCCCGCCTGCGTTCTTGGCAATCCAGACACGAAGTCCATGGATATGCTCTCCCACTTCCACTCGGGCACACTAAGCGGTTGCAGCAATCCTGGCATCCTCCTATGTTCCGCCTTCACCTTCTGACAAACCAGACACCTGCTAACCCATTCTACAACGTCCCTCTTCAGTCCCTGCCACAGAACATCTTCCGCAGGTCCTGATACATCTTACCCGTTCCAGGGTGAATGGTGAAATGGCTCTTATGAGCCTCCTCCAAGATCGCTCTCCGAAGGTCACCACTCGCAGGTACACATACACGCCCCTCGAATCTCCATAGCCCATCTCCATCTTTCCGGAAGCCCTGCAATCTGCCTCACTGACTGCCTTTAACACCTTTCCAAACTCCTCATCGTCCTGTTGGGCTCTAGCTATCTCCCTCAAGAAATCACTGGATACCTGAAGATGGCTCGCTCTAATGCTGGTGGGGGTAAGGTCACTCCAAGGTCAAGGTTCCTAAACTCCTCTATGAGCTTTGCTTCTCTAACCATCATGTGAGCTACACTCACCGTCTTACGGCTCAAAGCATCTGCCACCACGTTCGCCTTTCCTGGATGATAGTTCAACTGAAAGTCATAGTCCTTCAGGAACTCCATCCACCTCCTTTGCCTCATGTTCAACTCCTTCTGATCGAACAAGTACCTTAGGCTCTTGTGATCAGAGAACACCTCAAACCTTACTCCATAGAGGTGATGTCTCCACATTTTCAAGGCAAACACTACTGCCGCCAGCTCCAAGTCATGAGTCGGGTAATTAAGCTCGTGTGGCTTCAACTGCCGTGAAGCATATGCCACAACCTGCGATGCTGCATTAGCACGCAACCCAACCCCTTCCTGAAGCATCACAGTAAACCTCGAAGGGCTCACTGGGGTCTGGTAGTGTAAGCACTGGAGTCGAGGTTAAGCGACTCTTCAGTTCCAGAAAACTCTCTTCACACTCCTCTGTCCACACAAAAGAAGCATTCTTCTAGTAAGCTTCGTCAAGGGTAATGCAATCTGGGAGAAGTTTGAGATAAACCTACGGTAATAGCCTGCTAATCCCAGAAAACTTCGAATCTGCGTTACAGTAGTAGGTCTCTCCCAGCCCATCAACAGCCTCTATCTTACTAGGATCTACTGCTATGGCCCCCTTTTGACACCACATGCCCCAAAAACTTAACCTCCTCCATCCAAATTCGCACTTCGACAGCTTTGGCGAACAACTTCTTCTCCTTCAGGCACTTCCAACACCACCTTCAAGTGGCTCTCATGCTCCTCTCGTGTCTTTGAATAGATCAGGATGTCATCAATAAAGACAACAACAAATCTATCCAAAAAGGGTCTAAAGATTCTATTCATGTAATCCATGAACACTGCAGGAGCATTCGTCAGTCCAAAGGACATGACGGTGAACTCGTAGTGACCGTAACGAGTCCTGAAAGCCGTCTTCGGATGTCCTCATCCTCACCCGAATCTGATGGTATCCAGACCTCAGATCTATCTTTGAAAATACTTGTGCGCCTCTTAGCTGGTCCATCAAGTCATCGATCCTAGGCAGTGGGTACTTGTTCTTCACGGTCACTTTGTTCAACTGCCTATAATCAATGCACAAACGCATGCTTCCGTCCTTCTTCTTTACGAACAACACCGGCGCTCCCCAAGGTGAAACGCTAGGCCTCACGAACTTCTTCTCCAAGAGCTCCCTCGAACTGCGTCTTTAACTCCGCTAACTCTCCGGGTGACATCCTATAGGGTGCTATGGATATGGGTCCAGTCCCGGGCATTAGATCTATGGCAAACTCAACCTCTCTAGCTGGGGGAAACTCAGGTATATCCTCAGGGAAAACCTCCGGGTAATCTCTCACTATGGCTAGCTCACTCAACACCTGACCCTTTTCGATTTCACTTGCGGCGAGAAACACGTAGGCATTGCTCATAACCCCACAACAGTTTAACTTAATGGCACTAACATATAAGTCTACAGGGGTGACACATGCAGAAGGAATGGAAGGAAAAATAATAGACTTAGCATGGCAGTCAAGCAAGACTCGATTGGCGGACAACCAATCCATGCCTAAGATAATGCCTAAACCAGACATGGGCAAACAAATGAGATCAAAGGTGAATGACCTATCATCTATATGAAACCTACATTTCATGCAAACTAAGCATGTCCTAATGGGTGCAGCAGTAGGGTAGATACTAGTAGATCAAAGGGTAGCTTTGACATATGCAATCCTAGGGTCCTAGCATGATCATGTGAAATGAATGAATGTGTGGCACCAGAATCATACAGTACAACTAAGGATTGTCCCAAAATAACACTTACCCCTAATGAGATCGTCAGACCGCTCCGCGCCCTGCTGTGACTGTAAACACGCGCCCCTGGTGCTGTGGCCTAGAGGAGGAAGAAGGCTGTGAACCCCTACCTCCGCAGTCTCTGGAGTAATGTCCTGGCTGGCCGCATCGGTAGCAGACGTTCTGGCCCTGACGACAAACCCCGGAGTGGAGCTTGCCGCAAGTGGCACAGGATGAAGGGGCGGGTAAAGCCCGCGGTGCTGCGGCTGCTGGACGCTGCTGCTGTTGCTGGGGTGGTCGAGGCTGAGGCTGTGGACGAGCATATGGCTGAAAACGAGTGGGGGCTGGGCGTCTGACCTGTGCTTGCTGCGGTGCCGAACCCCTCCTCGAAGCCTCAGTCCTCGGGGGAGGATCTGCACGACTGGTCTCCTCAACGATCCTACAGGTGTCGACCATCTCAGAATACTCCTTGATCTTCATGTGTTTAACCATCCTCTTGATGTCTTGCCTCAGACCGGAGCAGTACTTCATGCACTTCCATGATTCCTTGGGATTATCCTGGTAGATCTCAGAGAACCGAATCAGCTCCTCGAACTTTGCCGTGTACTCCGGCACCGTCATGTCCCCCTGCTGAAGGCTGAGGAACTCCAGCTCCTTCTCCTGGCGAACCGACTCAGGGAAGTACTTCTCATAGAACATGCTCTTGAACATGTCCCATGAGATAGGAACACCCGCCGCATCATGAGCACGACGAGCATCGGTCCACCAAGCACGAGCCTCCATCTGAAGCATGAAGGCCGCAAACCGAGTCTTCTGGACCTCGGAACACCAAACCACAGAGAAGATGTCTTCTATACCCCTCAGCCAATCCTCGGCCTCAGAAGGGTTGGTAGTGCCGAGAAATGGGGAAGGGTTCGCCCTCTTGAACTCAGAAAAACGGCATTCTCTGCATCCATACCCGTAGGCTGCACTGTCTGCTGAATGAGAGTGGGCTGCTGCGTCATATGATCCACCATGCGGTGCATGGCTCTGGCCATTTCCATGAAAGCCTCAGGAGTCACACCGTTCTCCGGCCCTGCCTCGTGGTCATCAGCGTCATCCCTATTACGTCTGCTAGGTGCCATGTCCCTGTGCACACGAAACAATAAACATCGAGTTGATCAGGCTCCATATCATGGTTAGGTATGCACAGTTACACTGACAATCA
>RYYW01000079.1:84427-98181 GCA_013621005.1 Aeschynomene evenia | reverse complement strand
GCATAATTCTCTTAGAGTTATGAAAGTTTTAATGATAAACAAGGTAAGCCATAAGTATAAAATTTTACTTAAGGTTTTGTTAATATGTGCGCTAAGTGTCTCAGAAAGCTTTAAATTATTGCAATGCATGAGCAAAGATCAAGACAAAACATCAAGTAGCCTTGAAACCAATTGACAAAAATCATAGCGCCAAAGATATCAGAAAGGATGTCTCAGAAGCGCTGAAGGTGAAAACATGTTTCTGAGGAAAGAACACTGTCATCTCAGAAAGGTCTCTCAGAAGACCTTGCGACTAGTAGTTCTCAGAAGGGTCTTCCCTCAGAAGGTTCGCCTCAGAAGTCCGTACAACTCTTAGAAGGTTGGACTCAGAAGCAATCAAGTGTCTGGACTCAAGGAAGTGCAAACAGTCTCAGAAAGCTCGCTACAACAGCAAGGAAGTGGGAACACGCGCACTGTGCAGTTCTGAAAAGTTCCTCATTTTACGCTGACTGTAGCAGGGAGCCGTTCTGAAAAGGACACAACCACATAAGCAAAGTGAAAGCTTCTAATTTCGCGGCTCTTTGATGCCTATATATATGAGTTCAATTCCAGAGCAATGTGACGAAACTCTGCGCTAAAAATCTTGATTAAACGTGCCAAAACTCTGTTTGAATTGAAAATCATTTGCGAAAACTTAGAACTTTCTCAGAAAGACAATTTTTACGAAATTGTTTCTCTAACTTTGCAAAATCTTCTAGTTCTAAATTGGTGTAAATTCTTACATTTGTAAGTTAATTCTAGAAGTCTACTAAGTGTAAAACTAGGTTTGTAACTTAGTCTTGGTAGTTATTTTCGATCAAATCAAACCTTCGAAAAACGCTAAGTCCTTCTTTGTGTGAAGGCAAGTTTAAGTCCTCTGGTGTTTGAGGCAAAGTTCGAAGTCCTTAAGTGTTTAAGGCAAGGAAGTCCTCTGTTGTGAGGCAAGGAAGTCCTTAAGTATTTAAGGCAAGGAAGTCCTCTAGTGTGAGGCAAGGAAATCCACTTCGGGTTGTGAAGTGGTGGAAGTCCTTTACTTGGTAAAGGCAGTGTTGTCTGAGAAGGCACATTAAGAAGAATATCTAAGAACTCTCAACTGAAGGTTGAGGACTGGAGTAGGTTGGTTATAACCGAACCAGTATAAAATTCTTTGTGTTAAGCTTTTCTCCCTTGCTTTTTACTTGCATAAATTTTGAGAAAAACTCTATCACGATTCTAATTGAGAGGTATCGTGAAAACCTTATTGATCAAAATCAGAAAGCTTTTAAGAAACTCAAACCTTAAGTCTTTTTCTTAAAATCTCTCAGAAAGGAACTTTCTCAGAAAGAATAAGTTCTCAGAAACTTAATCTTCTCAGAAAGCATTTTCCGCTGCAAACTCTTAATCATACCTTCTGAGTAAAAACAGCTTTCTAAGTAAAAGTTTTAACAAGCAATTTTTAAAACTTGCACGATTCAACCCCCCCTTCTCGTGCACACATACACTTTCAATTGGCATCAGAGCTCGGTCCTTAAGGGGTTGAGCACTTCGCAGTGTCAAGGAAAAAGATCCACGAAGGGAAATATGAACTCACCAGCTGCATTCATATCAGATGGGGCTTCAATAAACAGACGCCGAGCCAGGAGTGGCACCTCCAGCACTCAGAACCTATACAAGACGAGTCCCTAAGGACGAATGGACCCAAGAGATGAAGGAGAAGATACAACTCAACTTCAAAGCTAAATACATTCTTCTCTGCGCCTTGCCCAAGGTAGAATACGACAAGATTGTGTCGTGTGATACCGCTCAAGAAATTTGGGAGAGATTACACATGCTGCACGAAGGAAATGATGAAGTCAAGGAAACCAAGGTATCAATGCTCGTACATAAATACGAGTCCTTCTGCATGCAACCTGAGGAAACTATTGACAACATGTCAATAAGATTTCTCCACATCATAAATCAGCTAAAGGTCTTGGGAAAGACCTACTCCAACGCTGAGATGGTGAGGAAAATTCTCAGAAGCCTATCTGCCAAGTGGCGCCCAAAGGTGACAGCAATCCAAGAAGCAAAGGATCTAAATCAGCTGGGTTTAGATGTATTGTTTGGCTCACTCAGAACTCACGAGATTGAGCTTGAACGACTACTTGGAGGACCATCTTCATCCTCAAGACCTCAGAAAGCTCTGGCTCTGAAAAGTCAGATCAAAAAGACTTCAAAAGCCCTAAAGGCTGAAGAAATATCTGAGTCTGAAGACGATCAAAACTCAGATTCCGATGAAGATGACATCTCTCTTCTAGTAAGGAAATGAAGAAAGCTTGGAAGAGAAGACCAAGCAAAGACAAAGAGATCACCCCTAGAAGAGGAAAGTCAAAGCCTTCTGATGCCACATGTTTCGGCTGTGGAGAAAAGGGCCACTTCAGAACGGAGTGCCCTCAGAACAAAGGGAAGAAGAAATTCATTCCCAGAAAGAAAAAGAAGGCAATGGCTGCAACCTGGAGTGATTCAGAAGACGAAGCTTCTGAAGCAGCAAGTGAGGAAGAAGAAGCTAATGTGTGCTTCATGGCAGGAACTGACTACATTCTGGAAACAGAATCTGAGTCAGAAGAGGTACAAAATTCCCCTCCTCTTCATACTCATACGATGAGCTTTCAGAACTCTATTATGATCTTCTGAAAGACTCAAACGAGTTAGCTAACAGTTTCAGCGACCTAAAAAAATCTTTTAAAAAACAGAAGCTGAAAATGCAAGACTAACTCAAGAAGTTCAGAACCTAAGGCTTGAAAGAGACGACTTCAAAGGTAGATACCTTGAAAGTCATGACCTGTATCAAGCATTAGAAAGTTTGTCTTCAATCACAGTAGAAAAGGCTGAAAAGGCCATGATCGAACTGCAAAAGACAAATGAACTTCTAACCTCTGACTTAGTTAAGATGGTAAATGGTGAAAAGATGCTAAGTCTTTTGCTTGGGGGTCAAAGACCTATAAAGACAAAAGCGGTCTTGGATATGAAGAAGTCTTTGAACCACATAATCTTGATCCACTCTTAACTAAATCACCCCGCATGTGCATTGCATGTTTTAAGAGTGGTCATGGTTCTGAAAAATGCCCTATGTTGAAAAAAGGAAAAATCTCTAAGCCTCAGAAGGCTAAGAAGAAAACTCAGAAAGAAAAATCTTCTAAGAAGACTGACCCCTCTTAGAAGGGTAAAACTTCTCAGAAAGCAAGTTCTTCTGAAAAGGGCAAACAAAAGGTCTCTGACTCTCAAAACCATGACCCTTCTAAGAAAAGAAGGCAAAAATCCAAGAAAGCTAACAAGCAAGGACCCAACAAAGAATGGGTACCTAAATCTGTTAACTTTGTGACTGCAGGAACATCATCAAGCGCTGCTCCACCACCACGATGAGCAGTGGTACCTTGACAGTGGCTGCTCGAGGCACATGACTGGAAGCAAGCACTGGTTCAGAAGTCTCAAGCCCAAGAAAGGCGGAACAGTGCGATTCGGTGATGGCGCTAAGGGAAGAGTCACTGCAATCGGAGATGTTGGTAAGGATTCCTCTCACCAAATCTCAGATGTACTTTGGTCGATGGCTTAACTCACAATCTATTAAGCATTAGTCAATTTTGTGACAAAGGCTTAAAGGTTGAGTTTTATGCCAAGTATTGTCATGTGATTAATCTCACAAATGACAAGATCGTTCTGGAAGGAAAACGTGTTGGTAACATCTATGTTATCCATCTGGATGATCTAAAGGATCAAAATGTGGAATGCCTTGTCTCTGTTCAAGAAGACAAATGGCTATGGCATTAGAAACTTGGTCATGCCCATATGAGACTTCTTTCTGAACTCTCTCAGAAAGGACTTGTAAAGGGCCTTCCCAGAATTAAGTATCAGAAGGATGCAACCTGCGACTTCTGTGAAAAAGGGAAACAGACCAAGGCTTCCTTTCCCAGTAAAAGTGGTATTTCTACTCAGAAACCACTGGAACTGCTCCACATGGATCTCTTCGGACCAACCAGAACAGCTTCCCTTTCTGGAAAACGCTATGGTCTTGTCATAGTGGATGATTACTCCAGATTCACTTGGGTTTTCTTTCTAGCTTCTAAGGAAGAAACTTTTGAGAAGTTCAAAGCATTTGCGAAAAGAGTTTCAACTGAAAAAGATTCGCACATTCATGCCATTAGATCAGATCATGGTGGTGAATTTGAGAATCATGCTTTTGAAAAGCTTTGTGAAAATCTGGGCATAGCTCACGAATTCTCATCTCCCAGAACTCCTCAACAAAATGGAGTAGCTGAGAGAAAGAATCGAAGCCTTCAAGAGATGGCAAGAACAATGCTCTTAGAAAGTGGACTTTCAAAAGGTTTCTGGGCTGAAGCAGTAAATACTTCATGCTACATTCAGAATCGAGTCTTTCTAAGACCAATTCTGAAAAAGACACCTTACGAGCTATGGAAGAATAAAATACCAAACATTTCTTATTTCCATGTATTTGGTTCTTCTTGTTTTATTCTCAACACAAAGGACAAACTCTCCAAGTTTGATCCTAAGTCCGATGATGGATACTTCCTAGGATACTCCTCAGCCTCTAAAGCTTACAGAGTATATAACAAAAGGAGTAAATGTGTTGAAGAGACAATCCATATTAAGTTCAAAGAACTTAGTAAGGACCTGTCTCAGAAAGATGCTAACTTAGAAGATGAATTTGAGAAACTCAACATCTCTTCTGAGAAAGCCAAAAGGAAAATTCTTATAGATGATGAGACTGACTTCCAACCCATGGAACAATCATCTTCATCTAAAGAAAAATCTAGTAACATCATCAAAGCTCCAGAACCTAGAGAATCTACTCTCCAAATACAATGGAACCTAGATTCTCAGAAGGACAAGCTTCTGATGACTCAGAAAGAGAACCTTCTGTGTCTCGTTCTCAGAACCCTACTCCTAAAGGGATCAGAGGTTCAAGAGACTTGAAGAACATCTCTCAGAATGAAGTCTTGGGCAATCCAGAAAGTGGCGTGAGAACCAGAAGGAACTATACAAATCTTGCTATGGTCTCTGAACTTGAACCAGATTCCATAGAAGAGGCGTTAGATGATCCTAGCTGGGTAAATGCCATGCAGGATGAACTTGACCAATTCGAGAGAAATCAAGTTTGGAAACTGACTCAGAAACCCAAAGGCAAGAGTGTCATTGGGACTAAATGGGTGTTTCGAAACAAACTTGATGAAAACGGTCAAGTCGTGAGAAACAAGGCAAGATTGGTTGCTCAAGGGTACAACCAACAAGAAGGGATAGACTATGATGAAACTTTCGCTCCAGTCGCAAGATTGGAAGCTATCAGAATGTTGCTAGCTTTTGCTGCACACAAAGGTTTCAAACTCTATCAGATGGACGTTAAGTCTGCCTTCTTGAATGGATACCTTTCTGAGGAAGTTTATGTAAAACAACCTCCTGGTTTTGTGAATGATGCATTCCCAAATCATGTATTCAAGCTTACAAAGGCTCTCTATGGTTTGAAACAAGCTCCAAGAGCTTGGTACGATAGATTGAGCTCTTTCTTGCTTAAAAACGGATTCTCAAGAGGGAAAGTGGACACAACTCTTTTTACGCTCTCAGAAGACTCTGGCTTCTTGATTGTCCAGATTTATGTTGATGACATAATATTTGGCGCAACCAATGAATGCCTTTGCAAAGAATTCTCCAAGCTTATGCAAGGTGAATTCGAGATGAGCATGATGGGAGAATTAAAATTCTTCCTAGGATTGCAAATCAAGCAAGAGTCGGAAGGGACAGTTATTCATCAAGAGAAGTATACCAAGGAACTTCTGAGGAAGTTTCTGATGGATAAGGCCAAACCCATGAGCACTCCCATGCATCCCTATCAAGTAATTGACTTGGATGAAGATGGTGAGAAAGTTTCAGAAAGCAACTATCGAGGGATGATTGGCTCACTTCTCTACTTAACTGCCTCCAGACCAGATATCCAACTCAGTGTTGGGATCTGTGCCAGATTCCAGTCTAAGCCTAAACAATCACACTTAACTGCCGTTAAACGAATTTTACGATATCTAAGTGGAACTACTAATCTTGGTCTTTGGTACGAGAAAGGTTGTTCTTCTGATGTTGTAGGTTACTGTGATGCCGACTACGCTGGAGATAGGATAGATCGCAAAAGCACAAGTGGCTGCTGCTGCTTCTTTGGAAAATGCTTGATCACTTGGTCCTGCAAGAAGCAAAATACGATCGCCCTATCAACTGCTGAAGCTGAATATGTATCTGCTGCGAACTGCTGTTCTCAGATGCTCTGGATTAAGAATCATCTACTTGATTATCAAATAAGGTACACCAAAATCCCTATCCTCTGTGATAATACAAGTGCTATCAACTTAGCTAAGAATCCTATTCAGCATTCTCGATCTAAGCACATTGATATAAAACATCATTTTATTCGGGATCATGTGCAAAAAGGCGACATTGAACTCAAATTTGTAAATACTGAGGATCAAATCTCAGATATATTTACAAAGCCTTTACCCGAGGATCGTTTCAATGTTCTGAAAGGATTTCTCAATCTAAGACGCTTCTAAGTGCTTTGAAATTTAAAAACTCTCTCTTAGAAACTCCCCTTAGTCCTAGTTTAGACTCTGAGACGAACAATAGAACTAAGCTTCTGAGCTAGAAGTAGGAAAACACAGAAAAACTCTATCTGAGAAAATTTGTTCTCAGAAGACTCATCTCTCAGAAAGGAGATCTTCTGAAACATCTCTCAGAAGGAGGATTTCTCAGAAGGACCACCTCTCTCAGAAAGGTACCTTCCGAGAAACAAGTTACCAACGGTAACTTTTGGATAAGTGACAGGAAACGGCTAGTTACAAGCCATGTCTATAAATACTCATTGCATTGTTTCATTTGAGCACTTTACGCTCAAAACTTACCAAAACTCTGCCAAAACCTCTCCTCGCTTTCCAATCTTCATCTGCTCTCTCTCTCTCTTGTTCTTCTCTATCTCTTCTCAAAACTCAAACTTTTCTTCCAAATGGCGATCTCTGGAGAAATCAAGGGCTTAATGAGAAACAATCTCAATGAGATATCTGAAGATATTCTCTATGACAATGAGGAAATGCAGTCCCTATTCCACAAGACTTATCTCCCACGGAATCTAGCCATGGGAAGGGTATTGCCTCTCAATGTCTACAATCAGGTGGACGAAATTCAATTCACCTTCCTCAAGCAACCTGGATGGCCAGCCATGATGAGTTCCGAGGACGTGTGCTACCCAAACGTGGTGAGAGCTTTCTATTCGCAAATAGAAAGGTTCACAAACAAAGGGGTCAAGAGCAAGATTGGTGACCAACAGATCCGCTTCTCCTCCTCTGACATCAACAAAGTCTTCAAGACCTTGAATGGTGGTGCTGTCATCGCCGACGACCCAGAATGGGTCAAGGAGGTAGATGACTCAGAAGAAGAAGTCGTGACACTTCTGACTGGTAGCAACAGCCTACCACTCAAGGGGTAAAGGTACCTCATCTCACGCAAGAGCTAGAATCATCTTCTCCGTTGTGCACACACCTCTTCTCCCTCGGATTGGAGACATGGGGAACGTTACCACCATGGATGCCTGTCTGCTGTACCACCTGCGAGAAGGAACGAGTAGATTTTGGAGGAGGTGCCAACTACATGATGCACCAGGCTCATCCGAAGAGGGCTCTCACAAGTCTACCTTACGGAAGCCTTCTGACCAGAATCCTCGAACATTTCTCCTTCCCACTTGAAGACTATGAATACGTCTTCAACCACAGTAAGTTCTCCATGGTCACCTTCAACAACATTAAGAAGAAGAAGGTACCAGAGACGGGGGCACCTAAGAAGAAGGAGGAAGCAAAGCCTTCTAAGGGAGCTGCTGGTCCGATCCAGCCCTCTAAGGCTGAGAAAGGAAAGGAAAAGGTTCCGATCCTTCAGAAAAGAAGAAGAAAAGCAAAAGTGACTCATCCTTCTCAACAAGGGTGACAAGGAGTATGGCTTCTGAGGGAGCTCAGAAGACTCCTCAGAAGGAACCTACAGTTGTTGAGGCTGCTGGAAGACTCAGAAGAAACAACATCTGAGCAACCCATGACCAGAAAAAGGAAGCACCTCCAACTCTCCAAGTCCCAGACGTGCCACCAGAAGGGAAAAAGAAACGTGGTCGTTTGTAAAGCTTACTCTAAAACTCCACCTCTCTTTCTTAAATCTTCTTCTACTTCAATTCCTGTTTCTGATTCTGTTACTGGTTTTAAACCCACCAAATTTAAAACTAAAACTCCTGCATTCCTTGAAATATCAGGGAAAGTCTCACAAAGGAGTGGGGATAAAGACCACTCAGAAACAGAGCCCGCCGAAGCTGACGGGTAAAGAAATTGTAGCAGTTACTGCTACTGCTGCCACCACCGCTGCTGCTACTACTGCTGCTGTTGAAGAAGAAGCAGAAGCTTCTCATCACTCCTCCCCATCTGGAAATGTCTCCCCCACCAGAGAAGACATTCAGGGGCATGGAGGAAATGTTGCTGATTCCTCTTCCGAGGAAGAAGATGGGCAAGCTTTCGCATTGAGCATCGCACTCCAGATGCTGGAAGCTCCAAGAAAGAGCCCCAGAGAAAAGCCATCTGAGGTTTCTATGGTGGAACTTTCTGAGGCAACCACAACTGAAGTTGCCACTGTAAATGCTGAGTCATTGGCTCAGACGATGCGTGACGTCCAGAAGGCTCTGGATCAACCTTCTGAGACTCCAGAAGCTGCTCAGATGCAACACCAACAACAACTACAGCATGAGGAAGCCTTAATTGAACCAACTTCTGAGGTGGTCTCCTCTCTACTGAGATCCCTTTGGAACATGAGGAACTCATGTCTCAACACATGATGTAGTGCCAGGGACCACCAGCACTGGGCTCAGCTCAGAGGTGGGCGCTGACGCTACCATGGCTGCCGGAGTTGCAGCAGTTGAGGCATTTGTTGCCCACAGTTCCTCAGAAGGAACTCAATCTGAGAAGGACTCTCAGAAGGAACCAGCGGTTCCTCCTCAAGATATAACAGAGGTTCCTCCTACATCCTTTGATCAACAAGGTCCCACTTTCTCAATAACGGACTCAATGATTGGTTCCGGCTTTCAGCTGGGAAGGATGGTAGTCACCCCACCCTCTGTGCAATTTCGGCCTTTCTTTGGTCGAACTGAGAAGTTGAAGTGCATTGAAGCCATGCATAGCCAAATATCAACCTTCAACCTCCCCGACGATGCCCAGACTTCTGGCGCTATGGAGCAACCATCAGCTAGGCAACCCTCTGATCTAGATCTTACTCTAGTTTCTGAGGACACTCAAAGGCAGCCTTCCATTGAACTTGCTGCTATTGAAGGTAAAGCTGTCCAAGAAGAAGAACCTCCTGAATATCAAACAAGGGATATAATCGATGAAGTACTTGAGGCTGAAGTCTCTCGTCCTCCTTCATCTCAACCCTCATCTTCTCAACAGCCTTCCACTGCCTCTGACCTCCCTCCAGAATGCGCTCAGAATGCGACTCAGAGCGAGATTCTCATGGAGATATGCCAGCTGCTACGCTACATTGCCAGAAGGCAGTAGTTCTAAGTCAATGATGGCGTTTATGTCTTAGCCACCCTTTTTGATGTAACAAAGGGGGAGTAGATAAACGATAAAATTTTTTTTACATTGGCTATCGTAAACACTAGGCTAGAACTTAGGGGGAGCAACAACTTAGGGGGAGCCAAATCTTTTGTATCTTTACAAAACCATAAATGAAAAATCATTATTTTGGCATCTCATGTTTTACCTATTTTATGCTTATCTTTTATTATTTTTGCATCTCTTGATTTACTTAGCTTGGTATTTCTGAATCTCATACATATTTATCATGAAATACATGCTATGTAATTGATAATCTCAACAGTAATCATACATTGCATACTTGAACTGTTGATTATCTCAGCCTTCTAAGAAAATAACGAAGCCTTCTCTCAGAAAGCTAAATTAGTTTCTAAGAAAGCAAAAGTGAATTCTGAATAAGTTATGAACTTACTCAGAAACACTTCTGAACTTAAGCAAAATTATTATCTTAAGACTTAAGTTGTTATCATCAAAAAGGGGGAGATTGTAAGCTCCAGAACCCTTCTGAGAGAATTAAGCATAATTCTTAGAGTTATGAAAGTTTTAATGATAACAAGGTAAGCCATAAGTATAAAATTTTACTTAAGGTTTTGCTAATATGTGCGCTAAGTGTCTCAGAAAGCTTTAAATTATTGCAATGCCATGAGCAAAGACAAGACAAAACATCAAGTAGCCTTGAAATCAATTGACAAAATCATAGCGCCAAAGATATCAGAAAGGATGTCTCAGAAGCGCTGAAGGTGAAAACATGTTTCTGAGGAAAGAAACACTGTCGCCTCAGAAAGGTCTCAGAAGACCTTGCGACTAGTAGTTCTCAGAAGGGTCTTCCCTCAGAAGGTTCGCCTCAGAAGTCCGTACAACTCTTAGAAGGTTGGACTCAGAAGCAACCAAGTGTCTGGACTCAAGGAAGTGCAAACAGTCTCAGAAAGCTCGCTACAACTAGCCAAGGAAGTGGGAACACGCGCACTGTGCAGTTCTGAAAAGTTCCTCATTTTGCGCTGACTGTAGCAGGGAGCCGTTCTGAAAAGGACACAGCCACATAAGCAAAGTGAAAGCTTCTAATTTCGCGGCTCTTTGATGCCTATATATATGAGTTCAATTCCAGAGCAATGTGACGAAACTCTTGCGCTAAAACTCTTGATTAAACGTGCCAAAACTCTGTTGAATTGAAAATCATTTTGCGAAAACTTAGAACTTTCTCAGAAAGACAATTTTTACGAAATTGTTCTTCTAACTTTGCAAAATCTTCTAGTTCTGAATTGGTGTAAATTCTTACATTTGTAAGTTAATTCTAGAAGTCTACTAAGTGTAAAACTAGGTTTGTAACTTAGTCTTGGTAGTTGTTTTCGATCAAATCAAACCTTCGAAAAACGCTAAGTCCTTCTTTGTGTGAAGGCAAGTTTAAGTCCTCTGGTGTTTGAGGCAAAGTTCAAAGTCCTTAATTGATTAAGGCAAGGAAGTCCTCTAGTGTGAGGCAAGGAAATCCACTTCGGGTTGTGAAGTGGTGGAAGTCCTTTACTTGGTAAAGGCAGTGTTGTCTGAGAAGGCACATTAAGAAGAATATCTAAGAACTCTCAACTGAAGGTTGAGGACTGGAGTAGGTTGGTTATAACCGAACCAGTATAAAACTCTTTGTGTTAAGCTTTTCTCTCTTACTCTTTAACTGCATAAAGCTTTGAGAAAAACTCAACCACGGTTTTAATTAAGAGGTCTTGTGAAAACATTACTGATTAAAATCAGAAAGCGTTTAAAAGATTATAACTCAAAGTCATTTTCTTAAGACTACTCAGATAGGAACTTTCTTAGAAAGACTAAGTTCTCAGAAACTTAATCTTCTCAGAAAGCTATTTCCGCTGCAAGCTCTTAAATCCACCTTCTGAGTAAAAAGCTTTCTAAGTAAAATTTTTAAAAGGTAATTTTCAAAACTTGCACGATTCAACCCCCCCTTCTCGTGCACACATACACTTTCACACCAAAGTAAGACCAAATGAAGCTCAATACACTGAATTAGGACCAAATAAGGCCCATTACATCATCCTTTGGTAATCTACAACATCCTAGTGACTAAAATGGAAGAATTGACCAAAGTAAGACTAAATGAAGCACAATACACTCAATTAGAACCAAAATAGGCTCATTACATCATCCTTTGGTTATCTACAACATCCTAGTGACTAAAATGGAGCCATTGACGAAAGTAAAACCAAATGAAGCTCAATACACTCAATCAGGACCAAAGTAGGCTCATTACATCATCCTTTGGTATCTACAACATCCTAGTGACTAAAATGGAAGAATTCACCAAAGTAAGACCAAATGAAGCTCAATACACTGAATTAGGACCAAAATAAGCCCATTACATCATCCTTTGGTAATCTAAACATCCTAGTGACAAAAATGGAAGAATTGACAAAAGTAAGATCAAATGAAGCTCAATACACTCAATAAGGACCAAAATAGGCTCATTACATCATCCTTTGGTTATCTACAACATCCTAGTGACTAAAATGGAAGAATTGACCAAAGTAAGACCAAATGAAGCTCAATACACTGAATTAGGACCAAAATGGCCCATTACATCATCCTTTGGTAATCTACAACATCCTAGTGACTAAAATGGAAGAATTGACCAAAGTAAGATCAAATGAAGCTCAATACACTCAATAAGGACCAAAATAGGCTCATTACATCATCCTTTGTTATCTACACCATCCTAGTGACTAAATGGAAAATTGACCAAAGTAAGACCAAATGAAGCTCAATACACTCAATTAGGACCAAAAAGGCTCATTACATCATCCTTTTGTTATCTACAATATCCTTGTGACTAAAATGGAGCCATTGACCAAAGTAAGAACAATTGAAACTCAATACACTCAATTAGAACCAAAATAGGCTCATTACATCATCCTTTGGTAATCTATTACATCCTAGTGACTAAAATGGAAGAATTGACCAAAGTAAGACCAAATGAAGCTCAATACACTCAATTAGGACCAAAATAGGCGCATTACATCATCCTTTCGTAATCTACAACATCCTAGTGACTAAAATGGAAGAATTCACCAAAGTAAGACCAAATGAAGCTCAATACACTGAATTAGGACCAAAATAGCCCATTACATCATCCTTTGGTAATCTACAACATCCTAGTAACAAAATGGAGTATTGACCAAAGTAAGATCAAATGAAGCTCAATACACTCAATAAGGACCAAAATAGGCTCATTACATCATCCTTTGGTTATCTACACCATCCTAGTGACTTAAATGGAACAATTGACCAAAGTAAGATCAAATGAAGCTCAATACACTCAATTAGGACCAAAAGACTCATTACATCATTCTTTGGTTATCTACAACATCCTCGTGACTAAAATTAGCCATTGACCAAAGTAAGACCAAATGAAGATCAATACACTCAATTAGGACCAAAATAGGCTCATTACATCATCCTTTGGTAATCTACAACATCCTAGTGACTACAATGGAAGAATTGACCAAAGTAAGATCAATGAAGCTCAATACACTCAATAAGGACCAAAATAGGCTCATTACATCATCCTTTGGTTATCTACACCATCCTAGTGACTAAATGGTAAAATTGACCAAAGTAAGACCAAATGATGCTCAATACACTCAATTAGGACCAAAATAGACTCATTACATCATCCTTTGTAATCTACAACTTCCTAGTGACTAAAATAGAGCCATTGACCAAAGTAGGACCAAATGAAGCTCAACACACTCAATTAGGACCAAAATAGGCTCATTACATCATCCTTTGGTAATCTACAACATCCTAGTAACTAAAATGAAAGAATTGACCAAAGTAAGACTAAATGAAGCACAATACACTCAATTAGAACCAAAATAGGCTCATTACATCATCCTTTGGTTATCTACAACATCCTAGTGACTAAATGGAGCCATTGACGAAAGTAAGACCAAATGAAGCTCAATACACTCAATCAGGACCAAAGTAGGCTCATTACATCATCCTTTGGTTACTACAATATCCTTGTGACTAAAATGGAGCCATTGACTAAAGTAAGACCAAATGAAGCTCAATACACTCAATAAAGACAAAATAGGCTCATTACATCAT
>RYYW01000079.1:55368-68426 GCA_013621005.1 Aeschynomene evenia | reverse complement strand
GACCAAAATAGGCTCATTACATCATCCTTTGGTTATCTACAACATCCTAGTGACTAAAATGGAGCCATTGACAAAAGTAAGACCAAATGAAGCCAATACACTCAATTACGACCAAAATAGGCTCATTACATCATCCTTTGTTTATCTAAACCTTCCTAGTGACTAAAATGGAGCCATTGACCGAAGTAAGTCCAAATGAAGCTCAATACACTTAATTAGGACCAAAACAGGCTCATTACATCATCCTTTGGTTATCTACAACATCCTAGTGACTAAAATGGACCCATTGACCAAAGTAAGACCACAAGAAGCTCAATACACTCAATTAGGACCAAAATAGGCACATTACATCATCCTTTGTTTATCTAAACCTTCCTAGTGACTAAAATGGAGCATTTTGCCAAAGTAAGACCAAATGAAGCTCAATACACTTAATTAGGATCAAAATAGGCTCATTACATCATCCTTTGGTTATCTACAACATCCTAGTGACTAAAATGGAGCCATTGACCAAAGTAAGACCAAATGAAGCTCAATACACTCAATTAGGACCAAAATAGGCACATTACATCATCCTTTGTTTATCTAAACCTTCCTAGTGACTAAAATGGAGCCATTGACCGAAGTAAGACCAAATGAAGCTCAATACCCTTAATTAGGACAAAAATAGGCTCATTACATCATCCTTTGGTTATCTACAACATCCCAGTGACTAAAATGGACCCATTCACCAAAGTAAGACCAAAGGAAGCTCAATACACTCAATTAGACCAAAATAGGCACATTACATCATCCTTTGTTTATCTAAACCTTCCTAGTGACTAAAATGGAGCCTTTTACCAAAGTAAGAACAATGAAGCTCAATACACTTAATTAGGACCAAAATAGGCTCATTACATCATCCTTTGGTTATCTACAACATCCGAGTGACTAAAATGGAGCCATTGACCAAAGTAAGACCAAATGAAGCTCAATACACTCAATTTGGACCAAAATAGGCTCATTACATCATCCTTTGTTTATCTAACTTCCTAGTGACTAAAATGGAGCCTTTGCCAAGTAAGACCAAATGAAGCTCAATACACTCAATTAGCACCAAAATAGGCTCATTACATCATCTTTGGTTATCTACAAATCCTAGTGACTAAAATGCCATTGATTAAAGTAAGACCAAATGAAGCTCAATACACTCAATTAGGACCAAAATAGGCTCATTACATTATCCTTTGTTATCTAAACCTTCCTAGTGACTAAAATGGACCATTGACCAAAGTAAGACCAAATGAAGCTCAATACACTCAATTAGGACCAAAATAGGCACATTACATCATCCTTTGTTTATCTAAACCTTCCTAGTGACTAAAATGGAGCCTTTGACCAAGTAAGACCAAATGAAGCTCAATACACTCAATTCGGACCAAAATAGGCACATTACATCATCCTTTGTTTATCTAAACCTTCCTAGTGACTAAAATGAGCCATTGACCAAAGTAAGACCAAATGAAGCTCAATACACTCCGTTAGGACCAAAATACGCTCATTACATCATCCTTTGTTTATCTAAAACTTCCTAGTGACTAAATGGAGTTTGTCCAGAGTAAGACCAAATGAAGCTCAATACACTCAATTAGCACCAAAATAGGCTCATTACATCATCCTTTGGTTATCTACAACATCCTAGTGACTAAAATGGAGCCATTGACCAAAGTAAGACCAAATGAAGCTCAATACACTCAATTGGACCAAAATACGCTCATTACATCATCCTTTGTTTATCTAAACGTTCCTAGTGACTAACATGGAGCCTTTGTCCAGAGTAAGACCAAATGAAGCTCAATACACTCAATTAGCACCAAAATAGGCTTATTACATCATCGTTTGGTTATCTACAACATCCTAGTGACTAAAATGGACCCATTGACCAAAGTAAGACCAAATGAAGCTCAATACACTCAATTAGGACCAAAATTGGCTCATTATATCATCCTTTGATTATCTACAACATCCTAGTGACTAAAATGGAGCCATTGACCAAAGTAAGACCAAATGAAGCTCAATACAATTAGGACCACAATCGGCTCATTACATCATCCTTTGTTTATCTAAACCTTCCTAGTGACTAAAATGGAGCCATTGACCAGAGTAAGACAAAATGAAGATAAATACACTCAATTTGCACCAAAATAGGCTCATTACATCATCCTTTGGTTATCTACAACATCCTAGTGACTAAAATGGAGCCATTGACCAAAGTAAGACCAAATGAAGCTCAATACACTCAATTTGGACCAAAATACGCTCATTACATCATCCTTTGTTTATCTAAACGTTCCTAGTGACTAACATGGAGCCTTTGTCCAGAGTAAGACCAAATGAAGCTCAATACACTCAATTAGCACCAAAATAGGCTCATTACATCATCCTTTGGTTATCTACAACATCCTAGTGACTAAAATGGACCCATTGACCAAAGTAAGATCAAATGAAGCTCAATACACTCAATTAGGACCAAAATTGGCTCATTATATCATCCTTTGATTATCTACAACATCCTAGTGACTAAAATGGAGCCATTGACCAAAGTAAGACCAAATGAAGCTCAATACACTCAATTAGGACCACAATCGGCTCATTACATCATCCTTTGTTTATCTAAACCTTCCTAGTGACTAAAATGGAGCCATTGACCAAAGTAAGACCAAATGAAGCTCAATACACTTAATTAGGACCAAAATAGGCTCATTACATCATCCTTTGGTTATCTACAACATCCTAGTGACTAAAATGGAGCCATTGACCAAAGTAAGATCAAATGAAGCTCAATACACTTAATTAGGACCAAAATAGGCTCATTACATCATCCTTTGGTTATCTACAACATCCTAGTGACTAAAATGGAGCCATTGACAAAAGTAAGACCAAATGAAACTCAATACACTCAATTACGACCAAAATAGGCTCATTACATCATCCTTTTTTATCTAAACCTTCCTAGTGACTAAAATGGAGCCATTGACCAGAGTAAGACAAAATGAAGATAAATACACTCAATTTGCACCAAATAGGCTCATTACATCATCCTTTGTTATCTACAACATCCTAGTGACTAAAATGGAGCCATTGACCAAAGTAAGACCAAATGAAGCTCAATACACTCAATTTGGACCAAAATAGGCTCATTACATCATCCTTTGTTTATCTAAACGTTCCTAGTGACTAACATGGAGCCTTTGTCCAGAGTAAGACCAAATGAAGCTCAATACACTCAATTAGCACCAAAATAGGCTCATTACATCATCGTTTGGTTATCTACAACATCCTAGTGACTAAAATGAAACCATTGATTAAAGAAAGACCAAATGAAGCTCAATACACTCAATTAGGACCAAAATAGGCTCATTACATTATCCTTTGTTTATCTAAACCTTCCTAGTGACTAAAATGGACCCATTGACCAAAGTAAGACCAAATGAAGCTCAATACACTCAATTAGGACCAAAATAGGCACATTACATCATCCTTTGTTTATCTAAACCTTCCTAGTGACTAAAATGGAGCCTTTGACCAGAGTAAGACCAAATGAAGCTCAATACACTCAATTAGGACCAAAATAGGCACATTACATCATCCTTTGTTTATCTAAACCTTCCTAGTGACTAAAATAGAGCCATTGACCAAAGTAAGACCAAATGAAGCTCAATACACTCCGTTAGGACCAAAATAGGCTCATTACATCATCCTTTGTTTATCTAAACCTTCCTAGTGACTACAATGGAGGCATTTGACCAGAGTAAGACAAAATGAAGCTCAATACACTCAATTTGCACCAAAATAGGCTCATTACATCATGCTTTGGTTATCTACAACATCCTAGTAACTAAAATGGACCCATTGACCAAAGTAAGACCAAATGAAGCTCAATACACTCAATTAGGACCAAAATAGGCTCATTACATCATCCTTTGTTTATCTAAACCTTCCTAGTGACTAAAATGGAGCCTTTGACCAGAGTAAGACCAAATGAAGCTCAATACACTCAATTAGCACCAAAATAGGCTCATTACATCATCCTTTGGTTATCTACAACATCCTAGTGACTAAAATGGAGCCATTGATTAAGTAAGGCCAAATGAAGCTCAATACACTCAATTAGGACCAAAATAGGCTCATTACATTATCCTTTGTTTATCTAAACCTTCCTAGTGACTAAAATGGACCCATTGACCAAAGTAAGACCAAATGAAGCTCAATACACTCAATTAGGACCAAAATAGGCACATTACATCATCCTTTGTTTATCTAAACCTTCCCAGTGACTAAAATGGAGCCTTTGACCAGAGTAAGACCAAATGAAGCTCAATAGACTCAATTAGCACCAAAATAGGCTCATTACATCTGTAAGCTCCAGAACCCTTCTGAGAGAATTAAGCATAATTCTCTTAGAGTTATGAAAGTTTTAATGATAACAAGGTAAGCCATAAGTATAAAATTTTACTTAAGGTTTTGCTAATATGTGCGCTGAGTGTCTCAGAAAGCTTTAAATTATTGCAATGCCATGAGCAAAGATCAAGACAAAACATCAAGTAGCCTTGAAACCAATGACCAAAATCATAGCGCCAAAGATATCAGAAAGGATGTCTCAGAAGCGCTGAAGGTGAAAACATGTTTCTGAGGAAAGAACACTGTCGCCTCAGAAAGGTCTCAGAAGACCTGCGACTAGTAGTTCTCAGAAGGGTCTTCCTCAGAAGGTTCGCCTCAGAAGTCCGTACAACTCTTAGAAGGTTGGACTCAGAAGCAACCAAGTGTCTGGACTCAAGGAAGTGCAAACAGTCTCAGAAAGCTTGCTACAACTAGCCAAGGAAGTGGAACACGCGCACTGTGCAGTTCTGAAAAGTTCTCATTTTACGCTGACTGTAGCAGGGAGCCGTTCTGAAAAAGACACAGCCACATAAGCAAAGTGAAAGCTTCTAATTCGCGGCTCTTGATGCCTATATATATGAGTTCAATTCCAGAGCAATGCGACGAAACTCTTGCGATAAAATCTTGATTAAACGTGCCAAACTCTGTTGAATTGAAAATCATTTGCGAAAACTTTAGAACTTTCTCAGAAAGACAATTTTTACGAAATTGTTTCTCTAACTTTGCAAAATCTTCTAGTTCTGAATTGGTGTAAATTCTTACTTTGTAAGTTAATTCTAGAAGTCTACTAAGTGTAAAACTAGGTTTGTAACTTAGTCTTGGTAGTTATTTTCGATCAAATCAAACCTTCGAAAACGCTAAGTCCTTCTTTGTGTGAAGGCAAGTTTAAGTCCTCTGGTGTTTGAGCAAAGTTCGAAGTCCTTAAGTGTTTAAGGCAAGGAAGTCCTCTGTTGTGAGGCAAGGAAGTCCTAAGTATTAAGGCAAAGAATCCTCTAGAGTGAGGCTAAGGAAATCCACTTCGGTTGAAGTGTGGAAGTCCTTTACTTGGTAAGCAGTGTTGTCTGAGAAGGCACATTAAGAAGAATATCTAAGAACTCTCAACTGAAGTTGAGGACTGGAGTAGGTTGGTTATAACCGAACCAGTATAAAACTCTTTGTGTTAAGCTTTTCTCTCTTACTCTTAATTGCATAAAGCTTTGAGAAAAACTCAACCACGGTTTAATTAAGAGGTCTTGTGAAAACATTACTGATTAAAATCAGAAAGCGTTTAAAAGATTATAACTCAAAGTCATTCCTTAAGACCACTCAGATAGGAACTTTCTTAGAAAGACTAAGTTCTCAGAAACTTAATCTTCTCAGAAGCTATTACCGCTGCAAGCTCTAAATCCACCTTCTGAGTAAAAACAGCTTTCTAAGTAAAAGTTTAAAAGTAATTTTTAAAACTTGCACGATCAACCTCCCCCCCCTCTCGTGCACACATAAACTTTCAATTGCATCAGAGCTCGGTCCTTAAGGGGTTGAGCACTTAGCAGTGTCAAGGAAAAAGATCACGAAAGGAAATATGAATTCACCAGCTGCATTCATATCAGATGGGCTTCAATAAACAGACCTCCGATGTTCCTTGGAGACAGCTTCGACTACTGGCGTGACAGATGACGCTGTTCATCAAGCACACCAGTCTGGACTTATGGATAGGATCGAGAATGGAGACTATCAGCCTCTGCAGACAATTACAGAGGATGTGTAGTTGCAACAGACGCTGAGCAGGAGTGGCACCTCCAGCACTCAGAACTATACAAGACGGGTCCCTAAGGACAATGGACTCAAGAGATGAAGGAGAAAATACAACTCAACTTCAAAGCCAAGTAATATTCTCCTCTGTGCTTTACCCAAAGTAGAATATGACAAATTGTGTCATGTGATACTGCACAAGAGATTGGGAAAGACTTCATATGCTGCACGAAGGTAATACGAAGTCAAGGAAACAAAAATCTCAATGCTCGTACACAAATACGAATCTTTAGCAGCAGCCTGAGGAAACTATTGACAGCATGTCAATAGATTTCTCCATATCATCAATCAGCTGAAAGTCTTGGAAGACTTATTCAAACGCTGAGATGGTAAGAAAAATCCTCAGAAGCCTTTCTGCAAATGGCGTCCTAAGTCACAGCAATCCAGGAAGCCAAGGATGTAAACCAGCTAGGTTTGGATGTACTATTTGTTCGCTCAGAACGCATGAGATCGAACTGGAAGGGTTGCTCGAGGACCATCCGCTTCTCCAGACCTCAGAAGGATTGGCTCTGAACAGTCAAGTCAGAAAGTCTCCAAAGCTTTCAAAGCTGAAGAAGCTTCTGAGTCTGACAATGATGAAGGCTCAGAATCCGACGAAGACGACATCTCTCTCCTAGTAAAGAAATGAAGAAAGCCTGGAGAAAGAGGCCAAACAAAAGCAAGAATCACTCCTAAGAAAGAAAGTCAAGCCTTCAGATGCCACATGCTTTGGATGTGAGAAAAAGGCCACTTCAAGACGGAGTGTCCACAAAACAAAGGAAGAAGAAATTCATTCCAGAAAGAAAAAGAAGGCAATGGCTGCAACCTGGAGTGATTCAGAAGACGAAGCTTCTGAAGCAGCAAGTGAGGAAGAAGAAGCTAATGTGTGCTTCATGGCAGGAACTGACTACATTCTGGAAAACAGAATCTGAGTCAGAAGAGGTACAAAATTCCCCTCCTCTTCATACTCATACGATGAGCTTTCAGAACTCTATTATGATCTTCTGAAAGACTCAACGAGTTAGCTAACAGTTTCACGACCTAAAAAAATCTTTTAAAAACACAGAAGCTGAAATGCAAGACTAACTCAAGAAGTTCAGAACCTAAGGCTTGAAAGAGACGACTTCAAAGGTAGATACCTTGAAAGTCATTGACCTGTATCAAGCATTAGAAAGTTTGTCTTCAATCACAGTAGAAAAGGCTGAAAAGCCATGATCGAACTACAAAGACAATGAACTTCTAACCTCTGACTTAGTTAAGATGGTAAATGGTGGAAAGATGCTAAGTCTTTTGCTTGGGGCCAAAGACCCTATAAAGACAAAGCGGTCTGATATGAAGAAGTCTTTGAAACCACATAATCTTGATCCACTCTTAACTAAATCACCCCGCATGTGCATTGCATGTTTTAAGAGTGGTCATGGTTCTGAAAAATGCCCTATGTTGAAAAAGAAAATCTCTAATCTCAGAAGGTAACTTCTCAGAAGCAAGTGCTTCTGAAAAGGCAAACAAAGGTCTTGACTCTCAAAACCATGACACTTCTAGAAAAGAAGCAAAAATCCAAGAAAGCTAACAAGCAAGGACCCAACAAAGAATGGGTACCTAAATCTGTTAACTTGTGACTGCAGGAAACATCATCAAGCGCTGCTCCACACCACGATGAGCAGTGGTACCTTGACAGTGGCTGCTCGAGGCACATGACTGGAAGCAAGCACTGGTTCAGAAGTCTCAAGCCCAAGAAGGCGGAACAGTGCGATTCGGTGATGCGTTAAGGGAAGAGTCACTGCAATCGGAGATGTTGGTAAGGATTCCTCTCACAAAAATCTCAATGTACTGTTGGTCGATGGCTTAACTCACAATCTATTAAGCATCAGTCAATTTTGTTGACAGAGCTAAAGGTTGAGTTTTATGCCAAGTATTGTCATGTGATTAATCTCACAAATGACAAGATCGTTCTGGAAGAAAACGTGTGGTAACATCTATGTTATCCATCTGGATGATCTAAAGGATCAAAAATGTGGAATGCCTTGTCTCTGTCCAAGAAGACAAATGGCTATGGCATAAGAAACTTGTCATGCCCATATGAGACTTCTTCTGAACTCTCTCAGAAAGGACTTGTAAAGGGCCTTCCAGAATTAGTATCAGAAAGATGCAACCTGCACTTCTGTGAAAAAGGAAACAGACCAAGGCTTCCTTCCTAGTAAAGTGGTATTTCTACTCAGAAACCACTGGAACTGCTCACATGGATCTCTTCGGACCAACCAGAACAGCTTCCCTTTCTGGAAAACGCTATTTTGAGCTTCATTTGTCTTACTTTGTCAATGCTCTTTTTTAGTCACTAGAAGGTTTAGATAAAGAAAGGATGATGTAATGAGCCTATTTTGGTCCTAATGAGTTATTGAGCTTCATTTGTCTTACTTTGTCAATGCTCCTTTTAGTCACTAGAAGTTAGATAAACAAAGGATGATGTAATGAGCCTATTTGGTCCTAATTGAGTGTATTGAGCTTCATTTTGTCATACTTTGGTCAATGCTCCATTTTAGTCTCTAGGAAGTTTAGATAACAAAGGATGATGTAATGAGCCTATTTTGTCCTAATTGAGTTTATATTTGGTCTTACTCTGGTCAATGCTCCCATTTTAGTCAGTAGGAAGGTTTAGATAAACAAAGATGATGTAATGAGCCTATGCCATGCAGGATGAACTTGACCAATTCGAGAGAAATCAAGTTTGGAAAACTGACTCAGAAACCCAAAGGCAAGAGTGTCATTGGACTAAATGGGTGTTTCGAAACAAACTTGATGAAACGGTCAAGTCATGAGAAACAAGGCAAGATTGGTTGCTCAAGGGTACAACCAACAAGAAGGAATAGACTATGATGAAACCTTCGCTCCAGTCGCAAGATTGGAAGCTATCAGAATGTTGCTAGCTTTTGCTGCACACAAAGTTTCAAACTCTATCAGATGGACGTTAAGTCTGCCTTCTTGAATGGATACCTTTCTGAGAAGTTTATGTAAAACAACCTCCTGGTTTTGTGAATGATGCATTCCCAAATCATGTATTCAAGCTTACAAAGGCTGTCTATGGTTTGAAACAAGCTCCAAGAGCTTGGTACGATAGATTGAGCTCTTTCTTGCTTAAAAAACGGATTCTCAAGAGGGAAAGTGGACACAACTCTTTTTACGCTCTCAAAGACTCTGGCTTCTGATTGTCCAGATTTATGTTGATGACATAATATTTGGCGCAACCAATGAACGCCTTTGCAAAGAATTCTCCAAGCTTATGCAAGGTGAATTCGAGATGAGCATGATGGGAGAATTAAATTCTTCCTAGGATTGCAAATCAAGCAAGAGTCGGAAGGGACAGTTATTCATCAAGAAAGTATACCAAGGAACTTCTGAGGAAGTTATGATGGATAAGGCCAAACCCATGAGCACTCCCATGCATCCCTCTCAAGTAATTGACTTGATGAAGATGGTGAGAAAAGTTCAGAACAGCAACTATCGAGGGATGATTGGCTCACTTCTCTACTTAACTGCCTCAGACCAGATATCCAACTCAGTGTTGGGATCTGTGCCAGATTCCAGTCTAAGCCTAAACAATCACACTTAACTGCCGTTAACGATTTTACGATATCTAAGTGGAACTACTAATCTTGGTCTTTGGTACGAGAAAGTTGTTCTTTGATGTTGTAGGTTACTGTGATGCGACTACGCTGGAGGATAGATAGATCGCAAAAGCACAAGTGGCTGCTGCCTGCTTCTTGGAAAATGCTTGATCACTTGGTCCTGCAAGAAGCAAAATACGATCGCCCTATCAACTACTGAAGCTGAATATGTATCTGCTGCGAATGCTGTTCTCGATGCTCTGGATGAAGAATCAGCTACTTGATTATCAATAAGTACACCAAAATCCCTATCCTCTGTGATAATACAAGTGCTATCAACTTAGCTAAGAATCCTATTCAGCATTCTCGATCCAAGCACATTGATATAAAACATCATTTTATTCGGGATCATGTGCAAAAAGGCGACATTGAACTCAAATTTGTAAATACTGAGGATCAAAATCTCAGATATATATTACAAAGCCTTTACCAGAGGATCGTTTCAATGTTCTAAAGGATTTCTCAATCTAAGACGCTTCTAAGTGCTTTGAAAGTTAAAAACTCTCTCTTAGAAACTCCCCTTAGTCCTAGTTAGACTCTGAAACGAACAATAGAACTAAGCTTCTGAGCTAGAAGTAGAAAACTACAGAAAAACTCTATCTGAGAAAATTTGTTCTCAGAAGACTCATCTCTCAGAAAGGAGATCTTCTGAAACATCTCTCAGAAGGAGGGTTCCTCAGAAGGACCACCTCTCTCAGAAAGGTACCTTCCGAGAAACAAGTTACCAACGGTAACTTTTGGATAAGTGGCAGGAAACGGCTAGTTACAAGCCATGTCTATAAATACTCATAGCATTGTTTCATTTGAGCACTTTACGCTCAAAAACTTACCAATACTCTGCCAAAACCTCTCCTCGCTTTCTAATCTTCATCTGCTCTTTCTCTCTCTCTCTCTCTCTCTTGTTCTTCTCTATCTCTTCTCAAACCTCAAACCCTTCTTCCAAATGGCCATCTCTGGAGAAATCAAGGGCTTAATGAGAAACAATCTCAATGAGATATCCGAAGATATTCTCTATGACAATGAGGAAATGCAGTCCCTATTCCATAAGACTTATCTCCCACGGAATCTAGCCATGGGAAGGGTATTGCCTCTCAATGTCTACAATCAGGTGGACGAAATTCAATTCACCTTCCTCAAGCAACCTGGATGGCCAGCCATGATGAGTTGCGAGGACGTGTGCTACCCAAATGTGGTGAGAGCTTTCTACTCGAAATAGAAAGGTTCACCAACAAAGGGGTCAAGAGCAAGATTGGTGACCAACAGATCCGCTTCTCCTCTTCTGACATCAACAAAGTCTTCAAGACCTTGAATGGGGGTGCTGTCATCGCCGACGACCCAGAATGGGTCAAGGAGGTAGATGACTCAGAAGAAGAAGTCGTGACACTTCTGACTGGTAGCAACAGCCTACCTCTCAAAGGGGTAAAGGTACCTCATCTCACGCAAGAGGCCAGAATCATCTTCTCCGTTGTGCAACACACCCTTCTCCCTCGGATTGGAGACATGGGAAACGTTACCACCATGGATGCCTGCCTGCTGTACCACCTGCTGAAGAAGGAAAGAGTAGATTTTGGGAGGATGGTGCTCAACTACATGATGCACCAGGCTCATCCGAAGAGGGCTCTCACAAGTCTACCTTACGGAAGCCTTCTGACCAGAATCCTCGACCATTTCTCCTTTCCACTTGAAGACTATGAATACGTCTTCAACCACAGCAAATTCTCCATGGTCACTTTCAACAACATCAAGAAGAAGAAGGTACCAGATACGGGGCACCTAAGAAGAAGGAAGAAGCAAAGCCTTCTAAGGGGGCTGCTGGTCCCAACCAGCCCTCCAAGGCTGAGAAAGGAAAGGAAAAGGTTTCCGATCCTACAGAAAAGAAGAAGAAGAAGCAAAAGGTAACTCATCCTTCTCCAACAAGGGTGACAAGGAGTATGGCTTCTGAGGAAGCTCAGAAGACTCCTCAGAAGAAACAACTTCTGAGCAACCCATGACCAGAAAAAGGAAAGCACCTCCCACTCTCCAAGTCCCAGACGTGCCACCAGAAGGGAAAAAGAAACGTGGTCGTTTGGTAAAAGCTAACTCTAAAACTCCACCTTCATTTCTTCACTCTTCTTCTACTTCAATTCCTATTTCTGATTCTGTTGCTGGTTTTAAACCCACCAAATTTAAAACTAAACTCCTACATTCCTTGAAATATCAGGGAAAAACTCACAAAGGAGTGGGGATAAAAACCACCAAGAAACAGAGCCCGCCAAAGACGACGGGAAAAGAAATTGTAGCAGTTACTGCTACTGCTGCCACCACCGCTGCTGCTACTACTGCTGCTGTTGAAGAAGAAGCAGAAGCTTCTCATCACTCCTCCCCATCTGGAAATGTCTCCCCCACCAGAGAAGACATTCAGGGGCATGGAGGAAATGTTGCTGATTCCTCTTCCGAGGAAGAAGATGCGGCAAGCTTTCGCATTGAGCATCGTACTCCAGATGCTGGAAGCTCCAAGAAAGAGCCCCAGAAGAAGCACTCTGCGGTTTCTATGGTGGAACTTTCTGAGGCAACCACAACTGAAGTTGCCACTGTGAATGCTGAGTCATTGGCTCAGACGATGCTTGACGTCCAGAAGGCGCTGGATCAACCTTCTGAGACTCCAGAAGCTGCTCAGATGCAACAACAACTACTACAGCATGAGGAAGCCTTAATTGAACCAACTTCTGAGGTTGGTCTCCTCTCTACTGAGATCCCTCTGGAACATGAGGAAACTCATGTCTCAACACATGACGTAGTGCCAGGGACCACCAGCACTGGGCTCAGCTCAGAGGTGGGCGCTGACGCTACCATGGCTGCCGGAGTTGCAGCAGTTGAGGCATTTGTTGCCCACAGTTCCTTAGAAGGAACTCATCTGAGAAGGACTCTCAAAAGGAACCAGAGGTTCCTCCTCAAGAATATAACAGAGGTTCCTCCTACATCCTTTGATCAACAAGGTCCCACCTTCTCGATAACGGACTCAATGATTGGTTCCGGCTTTCAGCTGGGAAGGATGTAGTAACTCCACCTCTCTGTGCAATTTCGGCCTTTCTTTGGTCGAACGAGAAGTTGAAGAGCATTGAAGCCATGCATAGCCAGATCTCAACCTTCAACCTCTCCGACGATGCTCAGACTTCTGGTGCTATGGAAACCATCAGCTAGGCAACCTCTGATCTAGACCTTGCTCTA
>RYYW01000079.1:32873-55215 GCA_013621005.1 Aeschynomene evenia | reverse complement strand
TTGAGTGTATTGAGCTTCATTTGGTCTTACTTTTGTCAATGGCTCCATTTTAGTCACTAGGATGTTGTAGATAACCAAAGGATGATGTAATGAGCCTATTTTGGTCCTAATTAAGTGTATTGAGCTTCATTTGGTCTTACTTTGGTGGCTCCATTTTAGTCACTAGGAAGGTTTAGATAAACAAAGGATGATGGCCTATTTTGGTCCTAATTGAGTGTATTGAGCTTCTTTGGTCTACTTTGGTCAATGGCTCCATTTTAGTCACTAGGATGTTGTAGATAACCAAAGGATGATGTAATGAGCCTATTTTGGTCTAATTGAGTGTATTGAGCTTCATTTGGTCTTACTTTGGTCAATGGCTCCATTTTAGTCACTAGGAAGGTTTAGATAAACAAAGGATGATGTAATGAGCCTATTTTGGTCCTAATTGAGTGTATTGAGCTTCATTTGGTCTTACTTTGGTCAATGGCTCCATTTTAGTCACTAGGATGTTGTAGATAAACAAAGGATGATGTAATGAGCCTATTTTGGTCCTAATTGAGTGTATTGAGCTTCATTTGGTCTTACTTTGGTCAATGGCTCCATTTTAGTCACTAGGATGTTTGTAGATAACCAAAGGATGATGTAATGAGCCTATTTTGGTCCTAATTAAGTGTATTGAGCTTCATTTGGTCTTACTTTGGTCAAAGGCTCCATTTTAGTCACTAGGAAGGTTTAGATAAACAAAGGATGATGTATGCCTATTTTGGTCCTAATTGGTGTATTGAGCTTCATTTGTCTTACTTTGGTCAATTCCATTTTAGTCACTAGGATGTTGTAGATAACCAAAGGATGATGTAATGAGCCTATTTTTGTCCTAATTAAGTGTATTGAGCTTCATTTGGTCTTAGTCAATGGCTCCATTTTAGTCACCTAAACAAAGGATGATGTAATTGCCTATTTTTGTCCTAATTGAGTGTATTGAGCTTCATTTGGTCTTACTTTGGTCAATGGCTCCATTTTAGTCACTAGGATGTTGTAGATAACAAAGGATGATGTAATGAGCCTATTTTGGTCCTAATTAAGTGTATTGAGCTTCATTTGGTCTTACTTTGGTCAATGGCTCCATTTTAGTCACTAGGATAGATAACAAAGGATGATGTAATGAGCCTATTTTGGTCCTAATTAAGTGTATTGAGCTTCATTTGGTCTTACTTTGGTCAATGGCTCCATTTTAGTCACTAGGATGTTGTAGATAACCAAAGGATGATGTAATGAGCCTATTTTGGTCCTAATTAGTGTATTGAGCTTCATTTGGTCTTACTTTGGTCAATTCCATTTTAGTCACTAGGAAGTTTAGATAAACAAAGGATGATGTAATGAGCCTATTTTGGTCCTAATTGAGTGTATTGAGCTTCATTTGGTCTTACTTTGTCAATGGCTCCATTTTAGTCACTAGGATGTTGTAGATAACCAAAGGATGATGTAATGAGCCTATTTTGGTCCTAATTGAGTGTATTGAGCTTCATTTGGTCTTACTTTGGTCAATGGCTCCATTTTAGTCACTAGGGATGTTTAGATAACCAAAGGATGATGTAATGAGCCTATTTTGGTCCTAATTGAGTGTATTGAGCTTCATTTGGTCTTACTTTGGTCAATGGCTCCATTTTAGTCACTAGGATGTTGTAGATAACCAAAGGATGATGTAATGAGCCTATTTTGGTCCTAATTAAGTGTATTGAGCTTCATTTGGTCTTACTTTGGTCAATGGCTCCATTTTAGTCACTAGGAAGGTTTAGATAAACAAAGGATGATGTAATGAGCCTATTTTGGTCCTAATTGAGTGTATTGAGCTTCATTTGGTCTTACTTTGGTCAATGGCTCCATTTTAGTCACTAGGATGTTGTAGATAACCAAAGGATGATGTAATGAGCCTATTTTGGTCCTAATTGAGTGTATTGAGCTTCATTTGGTCTTACTTTGGTCAATGGCTCCATTTTAGTCACTAGGATGTTGTAGATAACCAAAGGATGATGTAATGAGCCTATTTTGGTCCTAATTGAGTGTATTGAGCTTCATTTGGTCTTACTTGGTCAAAGGCTCCATTTTAGTCACTAGGAAGGTTTAGATAAACAAAGGATGATGTAATGAGCCTATTTTGGTCCTAATTGAGTGTATTGAGCTTCATTTGGTCTTACTTTGGTCAATGGCTCCATTTTAGTCACTAGGATGTTGTAGATAACCAAAGGATGATGTAATGAGCCTATTTTGGTCCTAATTGAGTGTATTGAGCTTCATTTGGTCTTACTTTGGTCAATGGCTCCATTTTAGTCACTAGGAAGGTTTAGATAAACAAAGGATGATGTAATGAGCCTATTTGGTCCTAATTGAGTGTATTGAGCTTCATTTGGTCTTACTTTGGTCAATCCATTTTAGTCACTAGGATGTTGTAGATAACCAAAGGATGATGTAATGAGCCTATTTTGGTCCTAATTGAGTGTATTGAGCTTCATTTGGTCTTACTTGGTCAATGGCTCCATTTTAGTCACTAGGAAGGTTTAGATAAACAAAGGATGATGTAATGAGCCTATTTTGGTCCTAATTGAGTGTATTGAGCTTCATTTGGTCTTACTTTGGTCAATGGCTCCATTTTAGTCACTAGGATGTTTAGATAACCAAAGGATGATGTAATGAGCCTATTTTGGTCCTAATTGAGTGTATTGAGCTTCATTTGGTCTTACTTTGGTCAATGGCTCCATTTTAGTCACTAGGAAGGTTTAGATAAACAAAGGATGATGTAATGAGCCTATTTTGGTCCTAATTGAGTGTATTGAGCTTCATTTGGTCTTACTTTGGTCAATGGCTCCATTTTAGTCACTAGGATGTTGTAGATAAACAAAGGATGATGTAATGAGCCTATTTTGGTCCTAATTGAGTGTATTGAGCTTCATTTGGTCTTACTTTGGTCAATGGGTCCATTTTAGTCACTAGGAAGGTTTAGATAAACAAAGGATGATGTAATGAGCCTATTTTGGTCCTAATTGAGTGTATTGAGCTTCATTGGTCTTACTTTGTCAATGGCTCCATTTTAGTCACTAGGATGTTGTAGATAACAAAGGATGATGTAATGAGCCTATTTTGGTCCTAATTGAGTGTATTGAGCTTCATTTGGTCTTACTTGGTCGCTCCATTTTAGTCACTAGATAAACAAAGGATGATGTAATGTGCCTATTTTGGTCCTAATTGAGTGTATTGAGCTTCATTTGGTCTTACTTTGGTCAATGGTCCATTTTAGTCACTAGGATGTTGTAGATAACCAAAGGATGATGTAATGAGCCTATTTTGGTAATTGAGTGTATTGAGCTTCATTTTGGTCTTACTTTGGTCAATGGCTCCATTTTAGTCACTAGGAAGGTTTTAGATAAACAAAGGATGATGTAATGAGCCTATTTTGGTCCTAATTGAGTGTATTGAGCTTCATTTGGTCTTACTTTTCAATGGCTCCATTTTAGTCACTAGGATGTTGTAGATAACCAAAGGATGATGTAATGAGCCTATTTTGGTCCTAATTGAGTGTATTGAGCTTCATTTGGTCTTACTTTGGTCAATGGCTCCATTTTAGTCACTAGGATTGTAGATAACCAAAGGATGATGTAATGAGCCTATTTGGTCCTAATTGAGTGTATTGAGCTTCATTTGGTCTTACTTTGGTCAATGGCTCCATTTTAGTCACTAGGAAGGTTTAGATAAACAAAGGATGATGTAATGAGCCTATTTTGGTCCTAATTGAGTGTATTGAGCTTCATTTGGTCTTACTTTGGTCAATGGCTCCATTTTAGTCACTAGGATGTTGTAGATAACCAAAGGATGATGTAATGAGCCTATTTTGGTCCTAATTAAGTGTATTGAGCTTCATTTGGTCTTACTTTGGTCAATGGCTCCATTTTAGTCACTAGGAAGGTTTAGATAAACAAAGGATGATGTAATGAGCCTATTTTGGTCCTAATTGAGTGTATTGAGCTTCATTTGGTCTTACTTTGGTCAATGGCTCCATTTTAGTCACTAGGATGTTGTAGATAACCAAAGGATGATGTAATGAGCCTATTTTGGTCCTAATTGAGTGTATTGAGCTTCATTTTGTCTTACTTGGTCAATGGCTCCATTTTAGTCACTAGGAAGGTTTAGATAAACAAAGGATGATGTAATGAGCCTATTTTGGTCCTAATTGAGTGTATTGAGCTTCATTTGGTCTTACTTTGGTCAATGGCTCCATTTTAGTCACTAGGATGTTGTAGATAAACAAAGGATGATGTAATGAGCCTATTTTGGTCCTAATTAAGTGTATTGAGCTTCATTTGGTCTTACTTTGGTCAATTCCATTTTAGTCACTAGGAAGGTTTAGATAACAAAGGATGATGTAATGAGCCTATTTTGGTCCTAATTGAGTGTTTGAGCTTCATTTGGTCTTACTTTTCAATGGCTCCATTTTAGTCACTAGATAAACAAAGGATGATGTAATGAGCCTATTTTGGTCCTAATTGAGTGTATTGAGCTTCATTTGGTCTTACTTTGGTCAATTCCATTTTAGTCACTAGGAAGGTTTAGATAAACAAAGGATGATGTAATGAGCCTATTTTGGTCCTAATTGAGTGTATTGAGCTTCATTTGGTCTTACTTTGGTCAATGGCTCCATTTTAGTCACTAGGATGTTGTAGATAAACAAAGGATGATGTAATGAGCCTATTTTGGTCCTAATTGAGTGTATTGAGCTTCATTTGGTCTTACTTTGGTTCCATTTTAGTCACTAGGAAGGTTTAGATAAACAAAGGATGATGTAATGAGCCTATTTTGGTCCTAATTGAGTGTATTGAGCTTCATTTGGTCTTACTTTGGTCAATGGCTCCATTTTAGTCACTAGGATGTTGTAGATAACCAAAGGATGATGTAATGAGCCTATTTTGGTCCTAATTGAGTGTATTGAGCTTCAGTCTTATCAATGGCTCCATTTTAGTCACTAGGAATAGATAAACAAAGGATGATGTAATGAGCCTATTTTGGTCCTAATTGAGTGTATTGAGCTTCATTTGGTCTTACTTTGGTCAATGGCTCCATTTTAGTCACTAGGATGTTGTAGATAACAAAGGATGATGTAATGAGCCTATTTTGGTCCTAATTGAGTGTATTGAGCTTCATTTGGTCTTACTTTGGTCAATGGCTCCATTTTAGTCACTAGGATGTTGTAGATAACAAAGGATGATGTAATGAGCCTATTTTGGTCTAATTGAGTGTATTGAGCTTCATTTGGTCTTACTTTGGTCAAAGGCTCCATTTTAGTCACTAGGAAGGTTTAGATAAACAAAGGATGATGTAATGAGCCTATTTTGGTCCTAATTGAGTGTATTGAGCTTCATTGGTCTTACTTTGGTCAATGGCTCCATTTTAGTCACTAGGATGTTGTAGATAACCAAAGGATGATGTAATGAGCCTATTTTGGTCCTAATTGAGTGTATTGAGCTTCATTTGGTCTTACTTTGGTCAATGGCTCCATTTTAGTCACTAGGAAGGTTTAGATAAACAAAGGATGATGTAATGAGCCTATTTTGGTCCTAATTGAGTGTATTGAGCTTCATTTGGTCTTACTTTGTCAATGGCTCCATTTTAGTCACTAGGATGTTGTAGATCAAAGGATGATGTAATGAGCCTATTTTGGTCCTAATTGAGTGTATTGAGCTTCATTTGGTCTTACTTTGGTCAATGGCTCCATTTTAGTCACTAGGAAGGTTTAGATAAACAAAGGATGATGTAATGAGCCTATTTTGGTCCTAATTGAGTGTATTGAGCTTCATTTGGTCTTACTTTGGTCAATGGCTCCATTTTAGTCACTAGGATGTTGTAGATAACCAAAGGATGATGTAATGAGCCTATTTTGGTCCTAATTGAGTGTATTGAGCTTCATTTGGTCTTACTTTGGTCAATGGCTCCATTTTAGTCACTAGGATGTTGTAGATAACAAAGGATGATGTAATGAGCCTATTTTGGTCCTAATTGAGTGTATTGAGCTTCATTTGGTCTTACTTTGGTCAATGGCTCCATTTTAGTCACTAGGATGTTGTAGATAAACAAAGGATGATGTAATGAGCCTATTTTGGTCCTAATTGAGTGTATTGAGCTTCATTTGGTCTTACTTTGGTCAATGGCTCCATTTTAGTCACTAGGAAGGTTTAGATAAACAAAGGATGATGTAATGAGCCTATTTGGTCCTAATTGAGTGTATTGAGCTTCATTTGGTCTTACTTGGTCAATGGCTCCATTTTAGTCACTAGGATGTTGTAGAAACCAAAGGATGATGTAATGAGCCTATTTTGGTCCTAATTGAGTGTATTGAGCTTCATTTGGTCTTACTTTGGTCAATGGCTCCATTTTAGTCACTAGGATGTTGTAGATAACCAAAGGATGATGTAATGAGCCTATTTTGGTCCTAATTGAGTGTATTGAGCTTCATTTGGTCTTACTTGGTCAATGGCTCCATTTTAGTCACTAGGAAGGTTAGATAAACAAAGGATGATGTAATGTGCCTATTTTGGTCCTAATTGAGTGTATTGAGCTTCATTTGGTCTTACTTTGGTCAATGGCTCCATTTTAGTCACTAGGATGTTGTAGATAACCAAAGGATGATGTAATGAGCCTATTTTGGTCCTAATTAAGTGTATTGAGCTTCATTTGGTCTTACTTTGGTCAATGGCTCCATTTTAGTCACTAGGAAGGTTTAGATAAACAAAGGATGATGTAATGAGCCTATTTTGGTCCTAATTGAGTGTATTGAGCTTCATTTGGTCTTACTTTGGTCAATGGGTCCATTTTAGTCACTAGGATGTTGTAGATAACCAAAGGATGATGTAATGAGCCTATTTTGGTCCTAATTGAGTGTATTGAGCTTCATTTGGTCTTACTTTGGTCAATGGCTCCATTTTAGTCACTAGGAAGGTTTAGATAAACAAAGGATGATGTAATGAGCCTATTTTGGTCCTAATTGAGTGTATTGAGCTTCATTTGGTCTTACTTTGGTCAATGGCTCCATTTTAGTCACTAGGATGTTGTAGATAAACAAAGGATGATGTAATGAGCCTATTTTGGATTGTGTATTGAGCTTCATTGGTCTTACTTTGGTCAATGTTTTAGTCACTGCAAAGGATGATGTAATGAGCCTATTTTGGTCCTAATTGAGTGTATTGAGCTTCATTTGGTCTTACTTTGGTCAATGGCTCCATTTTAGTCACTAGGATGTTGTAGATAACCAAAGGATGATGTAATGAGCCTATTTTCCTAATTGAGTGTATTGAGCTTCATTTGGTCTTACTTTGGTCAATGGCTCATTTTAGTCACTAGGATGTTGTAGATAACCAAAGGATGATGTAATGAGCCTATTTTGGTCCTAATTGAGTGTATTGAGCTTCATTTGGTCTTACTGGTCAATGGCTCCATTTTAGTCACTAGGATGTTGTAGATAACCAAAGGATGATGTAATGAGCCTATTTTGGTCCTAATGAGTGTATTGAGCTTCATTTGGTCTTACTTTGGTCAATGGCTCCATTTTAGTCACTAGGAAGGTTTAGATAAACAAAGGATGATGTAATGAGCCTATTTTGGTCCTAATTGAGTGTATTGAGCTTCATTTGGTCTTACTTTGGTCAATGGCTCCATTTTAGTCACTAGGATGTTGTAGATAACCAAAGGATGATGTAATGAGCCTATTGGTCCTAATTGAGTGTATTGAGCTTCATTTGGTCTTACTTTGGTCAATGGCTCCATTTTAGTCACTAGGATTGTAGATAAACCAAAGGATGATGTAATGAGCCTATTTGGTGCTAATTGAGTGTATTGAGCTTCATTTGGTCTTACTGGTCAAAGGCTCCATTTTAGTCACTAGGAAGGTTTAGATAAAAAGGATGATGTAATGTGCCTATTTTGGTCCTAATTGAGTGTATTGAGCTTCATTTGGTTACTTTGGTCAATGGCTCCATTTTAGTCACTAGGATGGTTTAGATAAACAAAGGATAATGTAATGAGCCTATTTTGGTCCTAATTGAGTGTTGAGCTTCATTTGGTCTTACTTTGGTCAATGGCTCCATTTTAGTCACTAGGATGTTGTAGATAACCAAAGGATGATGTAATGAGCCTATTGGTGCTAATTGAGTGTATTGAGCTTCATTTGGTCTTACTCTGGTCAAGGCTCCATTTTAGTCACTAGGAAGGTTAGATAAACAAAGGATGATGTAATGTGCCTATTTGGTCCTAATTGAGTGTATTGAGCTTCATTTGTCTTACTTTGGTCAATGGGTCCATTTAGTCACTAGGATGTTTAGATAAACAAAGGATGTAATGAGCCTATTTTGGTCCTAATTGAGTGTATTGAGCTTCATTGGTCTTACTTTTCAATGCTCCATTTTAGTCACTAGGATGTTGTAATAACCAAAGGATGATGTAATGAGCCTATTTTTGCTAATTGAGTGTATTGAGCTTCATTTGGTCTTACTTGGTCAAAGGCTCCATTTTAGTCACTAGGAAGGTTTAGATAAACAAAGGATGATGTAATGAGCCTATTTTGGTCCTAATTGAGTGTATTGAGCTTCTTTGGTCTTACTTGGTCAATGGGTCCATTTTAGTCACTAGGATGTTGTAGATAACCAAAGGATGATGTAATGAGCTATTTTGGTCTAATTAAGTGTATTGAGCTTCATTTGGTCTTAATGGCTCCATTTTAGTCACTAGGAGGTTAGATAAACAAAGGATGATGTAATGCCTATTTTGGTCCTAATTGAGTGTATTGAGCTTCATTTGGTCTTACTTGGACAATGGCTCCATTTTAGTCACTAGGAAGGTTTAGATAAACAAAGGATGATGTAATGAGCCGATTGTGGTCCTAATTGAGTGTATTAGCTTCATTTGGTCTTACTTTGGTCAATGGCTCCATTTTAGTCACTAGGATGTTGTAGATAACCAAAGGATGATATAATGAGCCTATTTNACATCATCCTTTGGTAATATACAATATCCTAATGACTAAAATGGACGAAATTGACCAAAGTAAGACCAAATGAAGCTCAATACATTAGGACCAAAATAGGCTCATTACATCATCCTTTGGTTATCTACAACATCCTAGTGACTAAAATGGAGCCATTGACCAAAGTAAGACCAAATGAAGCTCAATACACTCAATCAGGACCAAAGTAGGCTCATTACATCATCCTTTGGTAATATACAATATCCTAATGACTAAAATGTACGAATTGACCAAAGTAAGACCAAATGATTCTCAATACACTCAATTAGGACCAAAATAGGCTCATTACATCATCCTTTGGTTATCTACAACTTCCTAGTGACTAAAATGGAGCCATTGACCAAAGTAGACCAAATGAAGCTCAATACACTCAATTAGGACAAAATAGGCTCATTACATCATCATTTGGTACTACAACATCCTAGTGACTAAAAGGAGTATTGACCAATGTAAGACCAAATGAAGTTCAATACACTCAATTAGGACCAAAATAGGCTCATTACATCATCCTTTGGTTATCTACAACATCCTAGTGACTAAAATGGACGAATTAAGGTCACCAAAATAGACTCATTACATCATCTTTGGTATCTAGACTAAAATGGACGAATGACCTAAACCAAATGAGCTCAATACACTCAATTAGGACAAAAAAGGCTCATTACATCATCTTTGGTTATCTACAACATCCTAGTGACTAAAATGGAGCCATTGACCAAAGTAAGACCAAATGAAGCTCAATACACTAAATCAGGACCAAAGTAGGCTCATTTACATCATCCTTTGGTAGAATATCCTAGTGACTAAAATGGACGAATTGACCAAAGTAAGACCAAATGATGCTCAATACACTCAATTAGGACCAAAATAGGCTCATTACATCATCCTTGGGTTATCTACAACTTCCTAGTGACTAAAATGGAGCCATTGACCAAAGTAGGACCAAATGAAGCTCAATACACTCAATTAGGACAAAATAGGCTCATTACATCATCATTTGGTAATCTACAACATCCTAGTGACTAAAAGGGAAGTATTGACCAAAGTAAGACAATGAAGTTCAATACACTCAATTAGGACCAAAATAGGCTCATTACGTCATCCTTTGGTTATCTACAACATCCTAGTGACTAAAATGGACGAATTGACCAAAGTAAGACCAAATGAAGCTCAATACACTCAATTAGGACCAAAATAGACTCATTACATCATCCTTTGGTAATCTACAAAATCCTAGTGACTAAAATGAGAATTTGACCAAAGTAAGACCAAATGAAGCACAATACACTCAATTAGGACCAAAATAGGCTCATTATCATCCTTGGTTATCTACAACATCCTAGTGACTAAAATGGAGTCATTGACCAAAGTAAGACCAAATGAAGCTCAATACACTCAATCAGGACCAAAGTAGGCTCATTACATCATCCTTTGGTAATCAACAACATCCTAATGACTAAAATGGACGAATTGACCAAAGTAAGACCAAATGATGCTCAATACACTCAATTAGGACCAAAATAGGCTCATTACATCATCCTTTGGTTATCTAAAACTTCCTAGTGACTAAAATGGAGCCATTGACCAAAAGTAGGACCAAATGAAGCTCAATACACTCAATCAGGACCAAGTAGGCTCATTAATCATCCTTTGGTAATCTACACAACATCCTAATGACTAAAATGGACGAATTGACCAAAGTAAGACAAAATGATACTCAATACACTCAATTAGGACCAAAATAGGCTCATTACATCATCCTTTGGTTATCTACAACTTCCTAGTGACTAAATGGAGCCATTGACCAAAGTAGGACCAAATGAAGCTCAATACACTCAATTAGGACAAAAATAGGCTCATTACATCATCCTTTGGTAATCTACAACATCCTAGTGACTAAATATTGACCAATGTAAGACCAAATGAGTTCAATACACTCAATTAGGACCAAAAGGGCTCATTACGTCATCATCTACAACATCCTAGTGACTAAAATGGACGAATTGACCAAAGTAAGGTCAAATGAAGCTCAATACACTCAATTAGGACCAAAATAGACTCATTACATCATCCTTTGGTAATTACAAAATCCTAATGACTAAAATGGACGAATTGACCAAAATAGACCAAATGAAGCTCAATACACTCAATAGGACCATCATTACATCATCCTTTGGTTATCTACAACATCCTAGTGACTAAAATGGAGCCATTGACCAAAGTAAGACCAAATGAAGCCAATACACTCAATCAGGACCAAAGTAGGCTCATTACATCATCCTTTGGTAATCTACAAATCCTAATGACTAAAATGGACGAATTGACCAAAGTAAGACCAAATGAAGCTCAATACACAATTAGGACCAAAATAGGCTCATTACATCATCCTTTGGTTATCTACAACATCCTAGTGACTAAAATGGAGCCATTGACCAAAGTAAGACCAAATGAAGCTCAATACACTCAATCAGGACCAAAGTAGGCTCATTACATTATCCTTTGGTAATCTACAACATCCTAATGACTAAAATGGACGAATTGACCAAAGTAAGACCAAATGATGCTCAATACACTCAATTAGGACCAAAATAGGCTCATTACATCATCCTTTGGTTATCTACAACTTCCTAGTGACTAAAATGGAGCCTTGACCAAAGTAGGACCAAATGAAGCTCAATACACTCAATTAGACCAAAATAGGCTCATTACATCATCATTTGGTAATCTACAACATCCTAGTGACTAAAAGGGAAGTATTGACCAATGTAAGACCAAATGAAGTTCAATACACTCAATTAGGACCAAAATAGGCTCATTACATCACCTTTGGTAATCTAACAACATCCTAGTGACTAAAAGGGATTACGTCATCCTTTGGTTATCTACAACTAGTGACTAAAATGGAGCCTTTCACCAAAGTAGGACCAAATGAAGCTCAATACACTCAATTAGAACCAAAATAGGCTCATTACATCATCCTTTGGTAATCTACAACATCCTAGTGACTAAAATGGACGAATTGAACAAAGTAAGACTAAATGAAGCTCAATACACTCAATTAGGACCAAAATAGACTCATTACATCATCCTTTGGTAATCTACAACATCCTAGTGACTAAAATGAAAGAATTGACCAAAGTAAGACTAAATGAAGCACAATACACTCAATTAGGACCAAAATAGGCTCATTACATCATCATTTGGTAATCTACAACATCCTAGTGACTAAAAGGGAAGTATTGACCAATGTAAGACCAAATGAAGTTCAATACACTCAATTAGGACCAAAATAGACTCATTACATCATCCTTTGGTAATCGACAACATCCTTGTGACTAAAATGGTGCCATTGACCAAAGTAAGACCAAATGAAGCTCAATACACTCAATCAGGACCAAAATAGGCTCATTACATCATGCTTTGGTTATCTACAACTTCCTAGTGACTAAAATGGAGCCTTTGACCAAAGTAGGACCAAATGAAGCTCAATACACTCAATTAGAACCAAAATAGGCTCATTACATCATCCTTTGGTTATCTACAACATCCTTGTGACTAAAATGGAGCCATTGACCAAAGTAAGACCAAATGAAGCTCAATACACTCAATTAGGACCAAAATAGGCTCATTACATCATCCTTTGGTAATCTTCAACATTCTGGTGACTAAAATGGAAGAATTGACCAAAGTAAGACCAAATGAAGCTCAATACACTCAATTAGGACCAAAATAGGCTCATTACATCATCCTTTGGTTATCTACACCATCCTAGTGACTAAAATGGACGAATTGACCAAAGTAAGACCAAATGAAGCTCAATACACTCAATTAGGAAAAAAAAGACTCATTACATCATCCTTTGGTTATCTACAACATCCTAGTGACTAAAATGGAAGAATTGACCAAAGTAAGACCAAATGAAGCTCAATACACTCAATAAGGACCAAAATAGGCTCATTACATCATCCTATGGTTATCTACACCATCCTAGTGACTTAAATGGAAAATTTGACCAAAGTAAGACCAAATGAAGCTCAATACACTCAATTAGGACCAAAATAAGGCTCATTACATCATCCTTTGGTTATCTACAACATCCTGAGACTAAAATGGAGCCATTGACAAAAGTAAGACGAAATGAAGTTGAATACACTCAATTAGGACCAAAATAGTCTCATTACATCATCCTTTGGTAATATACAACATCCTAGTGACTAAAATGAAAGAATTGACCAAAGTAAGACTAAATGAAGCACAATACACTCAATTAGGACCAAAATAGGCTCATTACATCATGCTTTGGTTATCTACAACTTCCTAGTGACTAAAATGGAGCCTTTGACCAAAGTAGGACCAAATGAAGCTCAATACACTCAATTAGAACCAAAATAGGCTCATTACATCATCCTTTGGTTATCTACAACATCCTTGTGACTAAAATGGAGCCATTGACCAAAGTAAGACCAAATGAAGCTCAATACACTCAATTAGGACCAAAATAGGCTCATTACATCATCCTTTGGTAATCTTCAACATTCTGGTGACTAAAATGGAAGAATTGACCAAAGTAAGACCAAATGAAGCTCAATACACTCAATTAGGACCAAAATAGGCTCATTACATCATCCTTTGGTTATCTACACCATCCTAGTGACTTAAATGGAAAATTGACCAAAGTAAGACCAAATGAAGCTCAATACACTCAATTAGGACCAAAATAGGCTCATTACATCATCCTTTGGTAATCTACAACATCCTAGTGACTAAAATGGACGAATTGAACAAAGTAAGACTAAATGAAGCTCAATACACTCAATTAGGACCAAATAGACTCATTACATCATCCTTTGGTAATCTACAACATCCTAGTGACTAAAATGAAAGAATTGACCAAAGTAAGACTAAATGAAGCACAATACACTCAATTAGGACCAAAATAGGCTCATTACATCATCCTTTGGTTATCTACAACATCCTAGTGACTAAAATGGAGCCATTGACCAAAGTAAGACCAAATGAAGCTCAATACACTCAATCAAGACCAAAGTAGGCTCATTACATTATCCTTTGGTAATCTACAACATCCTAATGACTAAAATGGACGAATTGACCAAAGTAAGACCAAATGATGCTCAATACACTCAATTAGGACCAAAATAGGCTCATTACATCATGCTTTGGTTATCTACAACTTCCTAGTGACTAAAATGGAGCCTTTAACCAAAGTAGGACCAAATGAAGCTCAATACACTCAATTAGAACCAAAATAGGCTCATTACATCATCATTTGGTAATCTACAACATCCTAGTGACTAAAAGGAAGTATTGACCAATGTAAGACCAAATGAAGTTCAATACACTCAATTAGGACCAAAATAGGCTCATTACATCACCATTTGGTAATCTACAACATCCTAGTGACTAAAAGGGAAGTATTGACCAATGTAAGACCAAATGAAGTTCAATACACTCAATTAGGACCAAAATAGGCTCATTACGTCATCCTTTGGTTATCTACAACTTCCTAGTGACTAAAATGGAGCCTTTCACCAAAGTAGGACCAAATGAAGCTCAATACACTCAATTAGAACCAAAATAGGCTCATTACATCATCCTTTGGTAATCTACAACATCCTAGTGACTAAAATGGACAATTGACAAAGTAAGACTAAATGAAGCTCAATACACTCAATTAGGACCAAAATAGACTCATTACATCATCCTTTGGTAATCTACAACATCCTAGTGACTAAAATGAAAGAATTGACCAAAGTAAGACTAAATGAAGCACAATACACTCAATTAGGACCAAAATAGGCTCATTACATCATCATTTGGTAATCTACAACATCCTAGTGACTAAAAGGAAGTATTGACCAATGTAAGACCAAATGAAGTTCAATACACTCAATTAGGACCAAAATAGACTCATTACATCATCCTTTGGTTATGTACAACATCCTAGTGACTAAAATGGAAGAATTGACCAAAGTAAGACCAAATGAAGCTCAATACACTCAATAAGGACCAAAATAGGCTCATTACATCATCCTATGGTTATCTACACCATCCTAGTGACTTAAATGGAAAATTTGACCAAAGTAAGACCAAATGAAGCGCAATACACTCAATTAGGACCAAAAAAGGCTCATTACATCATCCTTTGGTTATCTACAACATCCTTGAGACTAAAATGGAGCCATTGACAAAAGTAAGACGAAATGAAGTTGAATACACTCAATTAGGACCAAAATAGGTCTCATTACATCATCCTTTGGTAATATACAACATCCTAGTGACTAAAATGGAAGGATTGACCAAAGTAAGACCAAATGAAGCTCAATACACTCAATTAGGACCAAAAAGGCTCATTACATCATCCTTTGGTTATCTACAACATCCTTGTGACTAAAATGGAGCCATTGACCAAAGTAAGACCAAATGAAGCTCAATACACTCAATCAAGACCAAAGTAGGCTCATTACATTATCCTTTGGTAATCTACAACATCCTAATGACTAAAATGGACGAATTGACCAAAGAAAGACCAAATGATGCTCAATACACTCAATTAGGACCAAAATAGGCTCATTACATCATGCTTTGGTTATCTACAACTTCCTAGTGACTAAAATGGAGCCTTTAACCAAAGTAGGACCAAATGAAGCTCAATACACTCAATTAGAACCAAAATAGGCTCATTACATCATCATTTGGTAATCTACAACATCCTAGTGACTAAAAGGGAAGTATTGACCAATGTAAGACCAAATGAAGTTCAATACACTCAATTAGGACCAAAATAGGCTCATTACATCACCATTTGGTAATCTACAACATCCTAGTGACTAAAAGGGAAGTATTGACCAATGTAAGACCAAATGAAGTTCAATACACTCAATTAGGACCAAAATAGGCTCATTACGTCATCCTTTGGTTATCTACAACTTCCTAGTGACTAAAATGGAGCCTTTCACCAAAGTAGGACCAAATGAAGCTCAATACACTCAATTAGAACCAAAATAGGCTCATTACATCATCCTTTGGTAATCTACAACATCCTAGTGACTAAAATGGACGAATTGAACAAAGTAAGACTAAATGAAGCTCAATACACTCAATTAGGACCAAAATAGACTCATTACATCATCCTTTGGTAATCTACAACATCCTAGTGACTAAAATGAAAGAATTGACCAAAGTAAGACTAAATGAAGCACAATACACTCAATTAGGACCAAAATAGGCTCATTACATCATCATTTGGTAATCTACAACATCCTAGTGACTAAAAGGGAAGTATTGACCAATGTAAGACCAAATGAAGCTCAATACACTCAATTAGGACCAAAATAGACTCATTACATCATCCTTTGGTTATCTACAACATCCTAGTGACTAAAATGGAAGAATTGACCAAAGTAAGACCAAATGAAGCTCAATACACTCAATAAGGACCAAAATAGGCTCATTACATCATCCTATGGTTATCTACACCATCCTAGTGACTTAAATGGAAAATTTGACCAAAGTAAGACCAAATGAAGCGCAATACACTCAATTAGGACCAAAAAAGGCTCATTACATCATCCTTTGGTTATCTACAACATCCTTGAGACTAAAATGGAGCCATTGACAAAAGTAAGACGAAATGAAGTTGAATACACTCAATTAGGACCAAAATAGTCTCATTACATCATCCTTTGGTAATATACAACATCCTAGTGACTAAAATGGAAGAATTGACCAAAGTAAGACCAAATGAAGCTCAATACACTCAATTAGGACCAAAAAAGGCTCATTACATCATCCTTTGGTTATCTACAACATCCTAGTGACTAAAATGGAGCCATTGACCAAAGTAAGACCAAATGAAGCTCAATACACTCAATCAAGACCAAAGTAGGCTCATTACATTATCCTTTGGTAATCTACAACATCCTAATGACTAAAATGGACGAATTGACCAAAGAAAGACCAAATGATGCTCAATACACTCAATTAGGACCAAAATAGGCTCATTACATCATGCTTTGGTTATCTACAACTTCCTAGTGACTAAAATGGAGACTTTGACCAAAGTAGGACCAAATGAAGCTCAATACACTCAATTCGGACCAAAATAGGCTCATTACATCATCCTTTGGTAATCTACAACATCCTAGTGACTAAAATGGACGAATTGAACAAAGTAAGACTAAATGAAGCTCAATACACTCAATTAGGACCAAAATAGACTCATTACATCATCCTTTGGTAATCTACAACATCCTAGTGACTAAAATGAAAGAATTGACCAAAGTAAGACTAAATGAAGCACAATACACTCAATTAGGACCAAAATAGGCTCATTACATCATGCTTTGGTTATCTACAACTTCCTAGTGACTAAAATGGAGCCTTTGACCAAAGTAGGACCAAATGAAGCTCAATACACTCAATTAGAACCAAAATAGGCTCATTACATCATCCTTTGGTTATCTACAACATCCTTGTGACTAAAATGGAGCCATTGACCAAAGTAAGACCAAATGAAGCTCAATACACTCAATTAGGACCAAAATAGGCTCATTACATCATCCTTTGGTAATCTTCAACATTCTGGTGACTAAAATGGAAGAATTGACCAAAGTAAGACCAAATGAAACTCAATACACTCAATTAGGACCAAAATAGGCTCATTACATCATCCTTTGGTTATCTACACCATCCTAGTGACTTAAATGGAAAAATTGACCAAAGTAAGACCAAATGAAGCTCAATACACTCAATTAGGACCAAAATAGGCTCATTACATCATCCTTTGGTAATCTACAACATCCTAGTGACTAAAATGGACGAATTGAACAAAGTAAGACTAAATGAAGCTCAATACACTCAATTAGGACCAAAATAGACTCATTACATCATCCTTTGGTAATCTACAACATCCTAGTGACTAAAATGAAAGAATTGACCAAAGTAAGACTAAATGAAGCACAATACACTCAATTAGGACCAAAATAGGCTCATTACATCATCCTTTGGTTATCTACAACATCCTAGTGACTAAAATGGAGCCATTGACCAAAGTAAGACCAAATGAAGCTCAATACACTCAATCAAGACCAAAGTAGGCTCATTACATTATCCTTTGGTAATCTACAACATCCTAATGACTAAAATGGACGAATTGACCAAAGTAAGACCAAATGATGCTCAATACACTCAATTAGGACCAAAATAGGCTCATTACATCATGCTTTGGTTATCTACAACTTCCTAGTGACTAAAATGGAGCCTTTAACCAAAGTAGGACCAAATGAAGCTCAATACACTCAATTAGAACCAAAATAGGCTCATTACATCATCATTTGGTAATCTACAACATCCTAGTGACTAAAAGGGAAGTATTGACCAATGTAAGACCAAATGAAGTTCAATACACTCAATTAGGACCAAAATAGGCTCATTACATCACCATTTGGTAATCTACAACATCCTAGTGACTAAAAGGGAAGTATTGACCAATGTAAGACCAAATGAAGTTCAATACACTCAATTAGGACCAAAATAGGCTCATTACGTCATCCTTTGGTTATCTACAACTTCCTAGTGACTAAAATGGAGCCTTTCACCAAAGTAGGACCAAATGAAGCTCAATACACTCAATTAGAACCAAAATAGGCTCATTACATCATCCTTTGGTAATCTACAACATCCTAGTGACTAAAATGGACGAATTGAACAAAGTAAGACTAAATGAAGCTCAATACACTCAATTAGGACCAAAATAGACTCATTACATCATCCTTTGGTAATCTACAACATCCTAGTGACTAAAATGAAAGAATTGACCAAAGTAAGACTAAATGAAGCACAATACACTCAATTAGGACCAAAATAGGCTCATTACATCATCATTTGGTAATCTACAACATCCTAGTGACTAAAAGGGAAGTATTGACCAATGTAAGACCAAATGAAGTTCAATACACTCAATTAGGACCAAAATAGACTCATTACATCATCCTTTGGTAATCGACAACATCCTTGTGACTAAAATGGTGCCATTGACCAAAGTAAGACCAAATGAAGCTCAATACACTCAATCAGGACCAAAGTAGGCTCATTACATCATCCTTTGGTAATCAACAACATCCTAATGACTAAAATGGACGAATTGACCAAAGTAAGGCCAAATGATGCTCAATACACTCAATTAGGACCAAAATAGGCTCATTACATCACCCTTTGGTTATCTACAACTTCCAAGTGACTAAAATGGAGCCATTGACCAAAGTAGGACCAAATCAAGCTCAACACACTCAATTAGGACCAAAATAGGCTCATTACATCATCCTATGGTTATCTACAACATCCTAGTGACTAAAATGGAGCCATTGACCAAAGTAAGACCAAATGAAGCCATTGCACTCAATTAGGACCAAAATAGGCTCATTACATCATCCTTTGGTTATCTACAACTTCCTAGTGATTAAAATGGAGCCATTGACCAAAGTAGGACCGACTGAAGCTCAACACACTCAATTAGGACTAAAATAGGGTCATTACATCATCCTTTGGTAATCTACAACATCCTAGTGACTAAAATGGAAGAATTGACCAAAGTAAGACTAAATGAAGCACAATACACTCAATTAGAACCAAAATAGGCTCATTACATCATCCTTTGGTTATCTACAACATCCTAGTGACTAAAATGGAGCCATTGACCAAAGTAAGACCAAATGAAGCTCAATACACTCAATCAAGACCAAAGTAGGCTCATTACATTATCCTTTGGTAATCTACAACATCCTAATGACTAAAATGGACGAATTGACCAAAGTAAGACCAAATGATGCTCAATACACTCAATTAGGACCAAAATAGGCTCATTACATCATGCTTTGGTTATCTACAACTTCCTAGTGACTAAAATGGAGCCTTTAACCAAAGTAGGACCAAATGAAGCTCAATACACTCAATTAGAACCAAAAATAGGCTCATTACATCATCATTTGGTAATCTACAACATCCTAGTGACTAAAAGGGAAGTATTGACCAATGTAAGACCAAATGAAGTTCAATACACTCAATTAGGACCAAAATAGGCTCATTACATCACCATTTGGTAATCTACAACATCCTAGTGACTAAAAGGGAAGTATTGACCAATGTAAGACCAAATGAAGTTCAATACACTCAATTAGGACCAAAATAGGCTCATTACGTCATCCTTTGGTTATCTACAACTTCCTAGTGACTAAATGGAGCCTTTCACCAAAGTAGGACCAAATGAAGCTCAATACACTCAATTAGAACCAAAATAGGCTCATTACATCATCCTTTGGTAATCTACAACATCCTAGTGACTAAAATGGACGAATTGAACAAAGTAAGACTAAATGAAGCTCAATACACTCAATTAGGACCAAAATAGACTCATTACATCATCCTTTGGTAATCTACAACATCCTAGTGACTAAAATGAAAGAATTGACCAAAGTAAGACTAAATGAAGCACAATACACTCAATTAGGACCAAAATAGGCTCATTACATCATCATTTGGTAATCTACAACATCCTAGTGACTAAAAGGAAGTATTGACCAATGTAAGACCAAATGAAGTTCAATACACTCAATTAGGACCAAAATAGACTCATTACATCATCCTTTGGTAATCGACAACATCCTTGTGACTAAAATGGTGCCATTGACCAAAGTAAGACCAAATGAAGCTCAATACACTCAATCAGGACCAAAGTAGGCTCATTACATCATCCTTTGGTAATCAACAACATCCTAATGACTAAAATGGACGAATTGACCAAAGTAAGGCCAAATGATGCTCAATACACTCAATTAGGACCAAATAGGCTCATTACATCACCCTTTGGTTATCTACAACTTCCAAGTGACTAAAATGGAGCCATTGACCAAAGTAGGACCAAATCAAGCTCAACACACTCAATTAGGACCAAAATAGGCTCATTACATCATCCTATGGTTATCTACAACATCCTAGTGACTAAAATGGAGCCATTGACCAAAGTAAGACCAAATGAAGCCATTGCACTCCAATTAGGACCAAAATAGGCTCATTACATCATCCTTTGGTTATCTACACTTCCTAGTGATTAAAATGGAGCCATTGACCAAAGTAGGACCGACTGAAGCTCAACACACTCAATTAGGACTAAAATAGGGTCATTACATCATCCTTTGGTAATCTACAACATCCTAGTGACTAAATGGAAGAATTGACCAAAGTAAGACCAAATGAAGCTCAATACACTCAATTAGGACCAAAATAGGCTCATTACATCATTCTTTGGTTATCTACACATCCTAGTGACTTAAATGGAAAAATTGACCAAAGTAAGACCAAATGAAGCTCAATTACACTCAATTAGGAAAAAAAAAGACTCATTACATCATCCTTTGGTTATCTACAACATCCTAGTGACTAAAAAGGAAGAATTGACCAAAGTAAGACCAAATGAAGCTCAATACACTCAATAAGGACCAAAATAGGCTCATTACATCATCCTTGGTTATCTACACATCCTAGTGACTTAAATGGAAATTTGACCAAAGTAAGACCAAATGAAGCTCAATACACTCAATTAGGACCAAAAAAGGCTCATTATATCATCCTTTGGTTATCTACAACATCCTTGAGACTAAAATGGAGCCATTGACAAAAGTAAGACGAAATGAAGTTGAATACACTCAATTAGGACCAAATAGTCTCATTACATCATCCTTTGGTTATCTACACCATCCTAGTGACTTAAATGGAAAAATTGACCAAAGTAAGACCAAATGAAGCTCAATACATTCAATTAGGACCAAAATAGGCTCATTACATCATCCTTTGGTAATCTGCAACATCCTAGTGACGAAAATGGACGAATTGACCAAAGTAAGACCAAATGAAGTGAACAACTCAATTAGGACCAAAATAGCTCATTACATCATCCTTTGGTTATCTACAACATCCTTGTGACTAAAATGGAGCCATTGACCAAAGTAAGACCAAATGAAGCTCAATACACTCAATTAGGACCAAAATAGGCTCATTACATCATCCTTTGTAATCTACAACATCCTAGTGACTAAAATGGAAGAATTAACCAAAGTAAGACCAAATGAAGCTCAATACACTCAATTAGGACCAAAATAGGCTCATTACATCATCCTTTGGTTATCTACAACATCCTAGTGACTAAAATGGAGCCATTGACCAAAGTAAGACCAATGAAGCTCAATACACTCAATTAGGACCAAAATAGGCTCATTACATCATCCT
>RYYW01000078.1:124988-169450 GCA_013621005.1 Aeschynomene evenia | reverse complement strand
GGCAATATTGCTACAGAGCAAGGTATCTAGTTTGATTGTGGCTATCAGAGATATTAAAACAATAAGGTACTTCTTCGATTACAATATTTTACTGTTTAGTTTGTGTTTTCGTATAGCATTATGTTTGTGTATTTTATAGTCTTAATTTTTCAGCTTCATATGTTAGTATTGTTTTATACTATTTTTGTAATTGCATATGTAAATTAGGTTAGTTCCCACTTCCCAGAACTAGAGAAATATGATAAACCTAGTCCAAAGTTAACACTCTAATTATAACTTGTATATTTACATAATATAGATTATGGAAATTCCAGAACATCGAAAGTGGATGTATAATAGACTTCATCCAAATCGAGGGGACTAAGAATAGAATTTGTTGAAGGCGTTCGAGATTTTGTCAATCAGGTAAAGAAGCAACCTCAATTTTCAATAAATGGTGATACACTTCGATGTCCTTGTGCAAAGCATGGAAATAGAGCTTTCTTACTCCAGATGAGGTTATGGTTGACTTATACAAGCATGGTTTCAAGCCAAGATACTGGTGTTGGGATTCACATGGAAAGTCCATTAAATAAGGATACAGGTCATGGAAATCAAGAAGGTAGTAGTACTCTCATTAGATGATGATGTGCTAGAAAGAAATCCATATGAATCTATGATTTATGATGCTGCTGGCCAGAATGTGTGAAGTTGAAGCACCCATAGAGGAACCTCCAAATAAGGAAGCAAAAAAGTTTTATGATTTATTGCAATCTGCTCAACGACCTTTTGTGGGAGGGTTGTGATAACCATTCAGAATTGTCAATGGCAGTTAGAATGTTGAGTATTAAAGTTGAAGGGAACATATCACAACAGGCCTTTGATGACATACTACAGACTATGAGAGAGGGTATGCCAAAGGATAACTTGCTTGTCCCTAATTTTTATAAGGCAAAGAGATTAGTTTCGAAACTTGGGATGGGGAGCAAACAAATTGATTGTTGCGTTAATGGTTGTATGTTATACTATAGTGATGAGGACAAAAATGAGAAAGAATGTAGGCATTGTCATTCTTCGAGGTTTAGGGTAAGTAAGGGTGGTAAGGAGGTGCCTTTAAAGCGGATGCATTATTTACCCCTTATACCTCGATTAAAAAGATTGTATGCTTCAATGAATTCAGCATCTCATATGAGATGGCACTTTGAGCACAAATTTAAAGGCGTCCTTGAACATCCATCTGATGCAGAATCATGGAAGCATTTTGATCAGACATATCCACAATTCTCTTCTGAACCACGCAATATTCGACTAGGATTATGTTCTGATGGATTCACTCCATTTGGTCAGTCTGGTTCACAATATTCGTGTTGGCCAGTAATTGTCACTCCTTATAACTTCCTCCTTGGATGTGCATGACAACTCCTTATATGTTCTTATCCATGATCATTCCTGGTCCTCGTAATCCCAAAACTAAGATAGATTGTATCTACAACCCTTGATTGATGAGTTAAAGTTGTTGTGGGAAGAAGGTGTCTTAACTTATGATATTTCCACTAGACAAAATTTTGTGATGAGAGCTGCACTATTATGGACAATAAATGACTTTCCTGCATATGGAATGTTGTCGGGATGGATGACTGCAGGAAAATTGGCATGCCCATATTGCATGGAGCGATCAAAGGCATTTCAATTAAAGCATGGGGGGAAACCATCATGGTTCGATTGCCATAGACAATTCTTGCCAAAAGATCACATGTTTAGAAGAAATAAGATGCATTTTACAAGAATAGGGTTGAGAGATCAGAACCTCCTCCAAGGTTAACTGGGGAGCAATATGGAAAAAATTGTGCAGACGAAACCAAATATAAGTGAACTAGTGCAAACTCCAATACCAGAATATGGGATTAGATAATTGGACAAAGCAGAGTATTTTTTGGGAGTTGCCTTATTGGAAATCCAATTTAGTTCGTCATAATCTTGATGTTATGCATATTGAGAAGAATGTATTTGATAATGTTTTTAACACTGTTATGGACATCAAGGGAAAGACTAAAGATAATGTTAAGGCTAGAATGGACTTGAGAGAGTATTGCAAACGCAAAGATTTAGAATTACAAGAACAAAATAGTGGTAAAATTATAAAGCCCAAGGCGAACTTTACATTTAATATGGAGCAAAAAGAGCAATATGTGAGTGGGTAAAAGGTCTAAAGATGCCAGATGGATATGCTTCAAATTTGGGCAGGTGTGTTAACTTGAAAGAGGGAAAGTTACATGGGATGAAAAGTCATGATTGTCATGTGTTTATGGAACGTTTGCTTCCCATTGCATTTAGTTCATTGCCAGAGCAAATATGGAAGCCTTTAACTGAGCTAAGTCAATTCTTTAGAGATTTGTGCTCAACATCATTACGGGTAGATGATCTAATTAAACTTGAGCAAAATATTCCCATTATACTATGCAAATTAGAGCGCATTTTTCCTCCTGGATTTTTTGACTCAATGGAACATCTACCTATTCACTTGCCATATGAAGCACTGGTTGGTGGTCCTGTGCAATACAGATGGATGTATCCTTTCGAGAGGTACTTTTAGTCACAATTATAATTTTTGTAAATTTTTTTTCTTTTTTTTGAGTCCTTAGTTTAATGCCCAACTTTTTTGTGAAAATCTTTTTTCTTTATGATAGGTTCCTCCATCACCTTAAAAAGTAAAAAACAAAGCTCGTGTGGAAGGATCTATAATTGAATCATACCTTATTGAGGAGATTTCTTCACTTCTGTAGTTACTATTTTGAGCCACATGTGCATTCTCACCATACTAAAGTTGGAAGAAATGATGATGGAGGTGTAGATGACACATTACAACCAACCTTATCCATTTTCAATTTGCCTGGTCGACTTTCCGGTGAATGCAAAACTCGCTATTTAGATGACAAAGAATTTAATGCTGCCATGAATCATATTCTAATCAATTGTGATGAGATTCAACCATATATTGAGTGAGTCTCTTTTCTTTATTTTAAATAGTTATATTTTTTATATTAGTTACTTTAATTTTATCAAATCCGTCTATTTATAGGATCTATGCTGAGTTAATGCGTCATGCTCATGTCAATCTAAGTGATGCACAAGTTGATCAATTTATTGACGAAGGTTTCGCAACATGGTTGAAAGATTATGTAAGCTTGTCTATAGAAATTTACTATCTTACAAGGTGAAGAAAAAAGATAGCATGACTATTAATAACTAGATTATTTTTGTGTGATGTTATATAGGTCCATGATTCTTCCAATAAAGTGTTAGATCCAAATATTCGTGCCTTGGCTTGGGGACCTTTAAGAATAGTAAAAACCTATCCTATTTACTATGCTAACGGCTTTAAGTTTCATACAAGAGCTCACTCAATTGGGAAGTCCACTATGAATTGTGGAATGTGCGTCAAAGGCACAGTTATGGTCATTATGAAAATGATTTTCATGGCCAACTTCAAGAGATTATTCAAATTGAATATCCCGGGTTACCAATAAAAAGGGTAGTTTTATTTAAATGTGAGTGGTTTGATCCTGTAGTCAATAAAGGAACAAAGGTGAATGAACAATATAGGATTGTTCAAATTCGGCATACTCGACGTTATAGAAAATATGATCCATTTATTATTGCGCAAAAAGCAGTTCAGGTGTATTTTGCAACACATCCAATAAACACTAGGGATAAAAGAGAGTGGTGGTTGTATTCAATGCCAAAGCAAGGGTGTAATTGAGGATGAACGAACTGATGATTTTGCATTTCAAGAGGAATCTACAAGTCAAAGTGGAAGTCACATTTCAGATGATCTTGATGTACCTATCATATTACTAGATAATGATGGAACACTTGAAGAAGTTGGTGGAATTAATGGTGAAGACCAAGAATTTATTTATGATGATATGATGATGAAGAAGGTGAGGAGGGGGAAGAGGATGATGATGAGGAGATATTAGAGGAAATAGAGGAGGAAGAAGAAGAAGAACTAGATGAAGATGAAGATGAAATGAAAATTTAAGTGATTAAGGTAATATTCCAAATGAACAAATTTGAGTATTTATCTTTTGAAAGCTTTGTATTATACTTAGGTATTATTATGTTCTATTTTCTTGATGATTTTGTGTCTTAATATTGTATTTCACCTTTTAATATTCATGTTGTTATTGTCTAATATTTCAAATTTATAATTATTTTGGTGTTATCTAAATCATATTACATTTTTATATTATTTTAGATGGCAGGCTCTAACACAAATAGAGGAGGGAGAAGCTCATCACTAGAGGCCGACAATCGTCTAGTAAAGGGAAGGTTGGTCAACAAAATACTAAAAGTTCTTCTATTGCACTAACTCAACTACAAACTCCACCAGCTTCACAAGCACATTCAGAACCATATGCTTCACATGACATATCTTCACAATCACCACATACATTCCCCACACCATCACCATCTCTTCACACACACCATCATCATCTCCACCATTAGAATCACCCTCACCTTCGCTTCCTCCACCTCAACCACCTCCAGCACCACTACTTCTGGGGAAACGTTGTCTCAAGCTCAATCACCAGCTGTGAATTCTCAAGAAGATGAACCTGTTGTTCAAGAAGGAATTCAAGAAATCAAGCCTTATGAAGATGAGTAAGTACAACAATCAATTATAATTTAAAATTTCTTCTATTTTTATTTTTTTGGATCTAATGTTCAAGTATAGTTCCTCACAATATTTTATACATTAAAGGTTTAATCCATCGTCTGCTGTTCGTTTCTTGACTACTGCCATTAAGAGCAAGTTTGATTGGTTTTGTCCTACTTGGGGACATGCAACTAAGGAGATACGAGACTTATGGTTTGAAGAATTTCAAGTAAGTATGATAACGATTTATTAATAAATGTCATTGTTATATGTCACTACAATAAAAATAAAACAACAAATAAAAGGAAAAACTGTATTTTTATATGTGTAACAAGCAACATGTATTGGTGTATCTCATTCCAGATTTGGTGATGATGATTATGTTAACAGAAGAATACAGAGTAATCTAGTCTTCGATTATATTAACTTCAAACATCTTGAATATGTTATTTGTAGAGAGAACATATATGCATTTAGTCACTTGTGTTATTTGTAGAATGTTATCTGTCGCATGTGCTAATTGTTAAAGTTGTCATTTGTTATGCTGGTGTATGAGAATAGAAATGTGTTTAATTGTGTGTTATGATATTTTTTTGTTGTTTTGCTGTTATTTTTGAATTTTCATTATATAAAGAGAGAGAGAAAGAGCATATGATACTATTCAAAGCTCAAAAGTGATGTGAGTATGAGATAAGAGAATGGTAAAAGACAAAGAATGGTACACACATGTATGTTTAAAATAAGAGTTTTTGGCAAAGAGATAGAGCATGATTATGAGCTAATATATGAGGTTAATAACGAAAAGCTTAGCCAAATATAAAAAATATCAATCATTAGCTGAGTTGTAATCTGGAAATATAAGTAAATATAGATAGTATCAATTTGTATATTATTTAGGAGGATTTCTGTTGATTAGTCTATAACTAGTTTCGATATCTTAGGAATGTTTTGCTGCTATGTGAGGATATCATATGTATATTTATATAGCTTGTGAAATGAAGAACAACACCAGTTTGCATTAGAGGTACTATTATTGAACTTGAAAATTAAATTAAAGGATCGGTTTGAAAGGGATTGGTGTATGAGATATAGGGCCACATATAATAAATTAAAACTCACTATTCAAAAGTAACAATGTACATACTTACTTCATCCAGCCACACTTTTGGAAATAAACTGGTTTCCCAAACATGTATTTTGTGAGAAAATGTTTTGTTGTTGTCTACATATATTATAATGATTTTGTTGCACCATATTTTTCCAATTGTGATGTAGTCTACGAGATATTGACAATAAAAGTTGTACCCCAAGTATCTATATCATTATATGATAAATTTTGTTTTTTTAGCATTTTGAGAATTTTCTATTTGATTATAACAGACTTTGTATCACAGTAAAAAAATATTATTATACTACAATAAGCATGTACAAAACATAATTTTATTTTTATAAAGAAACCTATGCAACTCATATTGTTTGTAAAGAATTTGTAGTAGTGGCTATCACTAAAAGAAGCAAAATGTATGTGCTGCTTCGAAGAATACTAACCACTAATAAGAAATGGGATGCCAATAATCATTAATTCTTTTTTTGATAAGAGAATATCATTAATAAAAGCAGATATATTGTCTCTGCGATAGATAAGGAGGTACAAATCTACCATGGATGCTAAAATGGAAGCTCTCAACAGAATTTTAAAAACACAAAATGATTCTTTACTACATATCCATTAAAAGCTTTGTTGTTACTTATTAGTTTTGGTTACTTACATTTATAGATAGATATTGATTCTCTTAATTGATTCTTATGTTGTACATGTATGTATGGATGCACTTATGCTTCGACTATTTAGGGATGCTTGAATTCTTTGTCAGTCTTTGTTTCAGAATATACCTTATTTTTGTTTTGTAGAAACATTGTAAGTGGGAACCTAAATATAATGCAAGGATTCGACAAATCTTTGACATTAAAGGAGATGCTCGATTTCGAGGCATGATGTGCTAAGAAAGGAAGAAATATGCAAAAAACTCATAATACAAGCCCAAATACATTCCTGCACCAATTTGGGGACAAATGATACATTATTGGGCTTCAGATAAGACATTTAAGAATTACTCCGCTGCAAATATTGTGAATCGTGCTTCAAATGCAGGTAGCTCAATGCACACCGGAGGTTCTATATCTATGGGTGAACATGCACGTAGAATGGTAACAAAAAATATTTATTTGCTTACAGTTAATCTTATGAACAAGGTTTAGTGGTTATCTTTTTGCTAAATTTATAAAAATGCAGGAGAAAGCTACAGGAGTAACACCTACAATTGAAGAAGTGTTTGCTAAATGTCACTTAAAAAAGGACAAAAAATGGGTTGATGATAGATCTGAGAAACTCTTTGTATGTGATACACAATTCTTTGAAGATTTTATTTTATGGTTAATGATGTTTTTTGATAGTATAACTACAACTGATATGAAATTTTTTTGTAGGGAGAATTCAAAAAGCGAAAAGTAGAACTTTCTCAAGCAATTTCGTCTCTAGATGAGGAAGACATTGATGCATCACTTTGTGAAGGCCAAGATATGCCAGATGACTTGACTATTTGGAAAGAAGTAGTGCCAAAGAGCAAAAAAGGTGTAGCCTATGGTTTAGGTTATGTGGGTTCACATCTTCTCTCAAAGCCTAATACTGGAACAAGCTCAATCACATCAAAGGATACAAATATTGAGCAAGAACTAACAATGTGACAACAAAAAGCAAAGGAGCAAGAACTCATCAATCAAGAGCAAAAGGTTAAGTTAGATGCAGCTGAGCATAGGTTGGCGGATCAAGGACGCAAGTTGAAAAATCAGCAAAAAAGAATTGATTCTACTGAAAATACACTTGCTACTTTATTCCAAAAGTTGAATATTCCATTACCTCCAAACTTTTATGCTACTTCTTCTTTGCAGGATGAGATTGGGGAGCCTGCTAATGATGATGAGGATGATAACAATGGTGATAATTGATGACTTTGTTCTATATTTAGATTTATGAATCTTTTAGTAATTTTCTTCTACATTTAGATTGATGAACCTTTTAGTGAACCTTATGTTATTATTCTTTTTCATGTTTATTTTGCTTTTGGTGTGTGCTACATTAATGATAGGAGCCTTGATGACTTTACTTTGTTTAGGATTGATGAGCATATGACTCTTATATAGCTCTTATGTTTTGCAAGTTTATATAACTCTTATTATAATGTTTGTATGAAGTTGTTTCTTGCTCAATTAAAATTATGTCTTATTTTATTTTTAGTTCATTCCTTATATATTTTGTAAACTTTGAAGTAGTCAAGATTGTAAACTTTCATGAAAATTGCAATTTGAGTTTGTTGTCTATAATTTGTACGAAAAAAATGAGTACTCATTCTGTTCCAAATTTGTTTGAAAATTATGAAAAATGTCTAAATTTTGTTTGAAATTTAGTAAAAATAATGACCATGGTTTTGTTTTAAATCCATGTGAAAATTATTTCAATAAAAATATATGCATTTGAATGAAATTCGTCTAAAATATTACATTTATTTTGTTTGAAAATTGTTCGAAATATAACATTTATTTGTATGAATAATAATATTAAATTGTGTGAAGATTGTTCGAAAATTATTTTTTTTTGTATGAAATTCGTTGAAAATTAATATTATTAATTTTGTTTGAAATCCATCTCAAATAAATTAAAATAAGAACAAATTTGTCAAATGAATATTTGTAGGAAAGTTGTTTGAAGTTCATTTCAAATATGTTTTGGACGGAATTTCCAACGAATGATAAATTAGCAACGAGGGTTTTTCTAACGAAATCTAATTTGTCTGAAATTTGTCCAAAATAATTTATTTGTTCGAAAATCGTGTGAAAAATGATCAAAATCCGTCTCAATTACGTCCGAAATTTCGTTCGAAAAGAGCTATTTTCTAGTAGTGTAATCTATCCCAATTACCTCATAACAAACATCCCTAAATGTGTAACTTAGATGACATGATACAATATGATGAGATTTATTAAATTAAATATATTCTAAATATTAAAATTTCAATTGTGATATGAATGTTTTTTATTATTTTACTTTAATTAGAATTTTGAATTTGTTTCATATTACACATAATTACATTCAATATTTGCTAAACTGTATTAATTCATTAGATTAATTTGATATATATCAAAATAATAATAGTAAGAATAATACAAAACTATCATCAAATTAAATAAGAATAAAAATTCAATTTAATACACATAAAATACTTAAAAAGATTTATTAGAAAAGTTATATATTTATATAAATAGTAATTTCTTACAATAAAAAGAGGTAAGTATGTAAGAATTAAAATAATAACATTAATTATTATAGTAATTATTATTTAAAATAAAATAAGAAGTCAATATTATAAACTTAATAAGGGCAGCTGGATAGTTAAGAATGAAGAAAGAAGAATTGACATGAATATTTTTTTATAAATGGAAAAACTCTCTAATGCAGTAACATTATATATGAAATAGAAAATTAATTAAAAATTAATAAAAAATTTAAAAATGTCACATATTATTTTTTAAAAAAAAATTATTTACACTAAATCCAAATTAAATTAAGATAAGTTATAACGTTTATATATTATAAATTAATTAATCATAAGTTAAAAGATATATATTAAAAATTAATATTTATAAAAATTAATTAAAAATTTATTAGAAGAGTTTTCAAATGATTATATGTAACACAATTTGAAAGGATCAATAAATAGATTTATTAAGAAATAATTATTATCTATGTTTTAATATACTAATAAAAATAAAAATAGAAATGGACGTAAATTTTATATATGTTGTTCGGTCGTTAACTCTATAGTAAGACACTTCGAACTTGGAAATATTGCATGATAACCGAATGAGAAATGAGTTTCAGTTTCAGGGTTAAGGATTTAATTTTTATGGTGTACAAATTTTTTATACATTCATTCAATCATATACTGTGATGTTAGTTATGATAGTATTTTTTCTTTCTAATTATCTTAAAAATCATATAAATAAGGAGTTTTGATTAAATGTTAGTGCATTAAAATTAAATTTTTTACTTAAATATGTAATAGGTAATTTGACAATTCCAAATAATTATCAAGTAGTATTTAGTAGGCGCAATTATATTCATCATCGTTTCTGGTATTTTTTATTAGAGCATTATCAGAGGCACAACAAAAAACTAAGTCAAAATAGCCAATAAATAGTAATTTGGATCACAATTACCCAGCCCATTAAAAATATACTCACAAGTAAAAGTGTTATTTGGGCCATAAAGTGTTAAATGAGCTTTGTTCGCTATTTTGACTATTTTTTTGTTGTGTCCCAAATATTTGTGTTTTTATTATAATAATAATTTGTAGAAGAGTATATACCAAAGGAATAAATTAGCGATTAAGAACTTTCCATCCTTGTAGGTCTACCCACAAAACACTGGCACCACGTATTAGCTGACAAACAGCATTTACTGATTGAAGGGCGAAAAACTGCTTTCTAATTGTCCTAAACGTCTAAAATCATGGCAATAAAAGAGAACAATTGTGTAATTTCTTTTTTCTAACGGGTGCCTTAGGAAAGATTCTCCATGGGCATGATTTATTGGGGTGTAACTAAATATATTACCCAGATTCTTTAAGGACACTTCTTAATATTATTTCAAATGAAAAGTTTTGAAAAGATTTTTAAGTTTTTACGTTAAATTTCTTATATGAAAATATAAAAATATATTTTTAAGATAAATATTTTTATTTTTAAGAATTATAGCAAAATAAAAAAAAGGAGAGAACATTTTAAGAAGTTATTTTGTTGAAATTTGTTTTAATAGTGTGTTACTTGTGCACGAGAATTTGATACTCATTTGCATTTATTACCAAAACAAAATTGGCATTATCAATTTAATGTGTAACTAAATATATTACCCAGATTCTCCATGGGATTTTCTATCTAAGCATCTTAACAGGATCATTTCCTGAGTTGACCATAATACATACATACTTCGGTAATTACGTGCAATTTAAGTCAATTTAAACTCCATCAAACCTCAATAAATCCGAAATGTGTGATTTAACAAATTCTTCTTTTTTTTATAATTTTTAAAATAGAAAGACACATTCATAATATGCATGATTGAAATCATTTGCTAAAATCATGTCATTTGAATTCGGTTCAGTGGGGCATAGGAACTGTGGGGTAGCCCAATTGTGCGTTGATCAGTTGGGCACATGTGCATTACCATATCAATCCCCCCAAAAGTTCTAATTAAGGTCTTGTTCCACTGGCATTGGGTGTGAGCGAGAGAAAAATTACAGGAGAATATAAAACAGAGGGTGAAGTAGCACCAAGCTGCATTATTATTATTATTATTATTATTATTATTATTATTATTATCATTATTATTATTATTATTATTATTATTATTATTATATTGTATTTTGCATCAGCGATTAACAAATAATTAAAGTCAAAGGCTTTTCTTTCTATTTATTTTTCTTTCTGCTCTGTTCATTTGGTAGAAAAAGCGAAGGACACACAGCAGAACAAAACCATTTACAGGCACAGACAGTGAGAGGAGAGAGAGAGAGACCTTTTACTAAAATACTAGAAAATTTCTGTTCTGTTTTGTTGGCTTCAATCCATCACTGTCCATTTTGTACAGGTTTCGTTGCCATCTTCAGTTCCGCATTTTCTCTCTCTTCCTCCCCGGGTCTCTCTCTATCTCTCTCTCTCGGCACTGTCTTGCCCTTTTGTTTGTTTTTCCCTGTGGCGGTGAAAGAGGCCCTGGTAGCAAAGTTTTCGCTTTCAAAATTGAACCTTTTTGGCTCTTTGGACCGTGATTCTCTCTCTCATCTGGGTGTTTTTCTGGTTCTGCGCTACTGGCTCGAAGATGAATGTGGAGAACCAAAGGGCTCATTTGGGGGACGAAGATGGGTCCAGTGACCAATTCCCTGTTGGTATGCGTGTTCTCGCCGTGGATGATGACCCAATTTGTCTCAAAGTGTTGGAGAACCTGCTTCGTAAATGCCAGTATCAGGGTTCGTTACTCTCTTTTTTTTTTGTCTCTTGTTTCGTGCGTTTTTGATTCAGTGAAAGCCCCGTGTGAAATAATTGTCCTTAACATAAAGAACGGTCATGAGTTTTCGGAAAATTTTGCAATGGAACATGTAATTGGTAGTCACTGGTGTTATTAGGAGCCTTGTGCTTGTTATTTTCATATGCAAGGTGTGCTGTTCCCGAGTTTTTTCCCCAGAGAAAGAGGCTACTATTAGTCAAGATTTGAATTATTTTATGATTTTCTTGGGCTGTTGCATTATTGTAGAGGAATTAATGCACTCTTCTGTTTAGGTTTTAGTTATAGTGGTAGTTGATCTGCTTTGATAGTTCAGGAATGCTGTTTTGGCTTTTCCCGATCTCTGTCTCTGATTTTGTGGCTGTTGTTGTTGTTGTTGTTGCAGTTACTACAACTAATCAGGCAATTGAGGCGCTGAGAATGTTGAGGGAGAACAGGAATAAGTTTGACCTCGTTATTAGTGATGTGAATATGCCTGACATGGACGGGTTTAAGCTCCTTGAGTTGGTGGGACTTGAAATGGACTTACCTGTTATCAGTAAGCTCTCATTTACTTTTGTCTTGACTTGTATTTGACCAGAGCTTTACATCTTATTCTGAGGTTGTTTTGTTTTGTTTAATAACTGATGAGCGAATAGTGCCCTTATTCAGCTTGTTGAAATTGTTTTCCTTTTACACTTCCGAAAATTCAGGGGTTAGATTTACAGAATTATTTGTAGTCATTAGAAATCCGACCTCTCTTTAAGGATTGAATAAGGTGGTTGACTTAAACTACTATTCTTTTTATTGTTCTAGTGTTGTCTGCGCATAGTGACACTGAGCTGGTGAGGAAGGGTGTTGATCACGGTGCTTGCGACTATTTGCTTAAGCCTGTTCGAATTGAGGAGCTCAAAAACATTTGGCAACATGTAGTCCGAAGGAAGAATTTTGAATCTAAAGATCAGAACAAGGCTTCCAACAAGGTAAGGGCTCCTAATACTGCTGGGGAAGGAGGTCAAGGCTTCGGATCAGAGATTGGTAGTGACCAGAGTAAAAAACTTGGCAAAAAACGAAAGGACCAAACTGAAGAAGAAGAAGAAGAAGATGGTGAAGGGATTGGAGAAGAGAATGATGACCCCTCAACACAGAAGAAGCCTCGTGTAGTTTGGTCTGTTGAGCTGCATAGAAAATTTGTTGCAGCAGTTAATCAACTGGGCCTTGATAGTGAGTTTATGACAAATTTAACATTCCCATTTTCTTTTCCATAATAATTATTGTTTTTCAATTTCAATATGGCTATTTAATCATAATACTGGGTTTATTTGCCTTTATTGCAGAGGCTGTCCCTAAGAAAATACTCGACCTAATGAATGTTGAAGGACTTACTAGGGAAAATGTGGCAAGCCATCTGCAGGTAACAATTCTAGGTTTTATAGTTGTCATAATTGTTTATTTGGTCGATGACAAATAATATTTTAACAAAAATCATTTAGAGATGATTCATTGCTTTTGTTAAGTTGTATTGGACAGTCAACAAAGTTTGTATAATGAATTATTAACTATGGATAACTGTATAATAAAATCAGTAGTAAACATCTAGTTGGAGAATCTGCTGAGAATAAGATTGTAGATATTTCTTTTTATTGTTTATTTTAATTGAGTAGGATTGATCGTATCCAAATTATGGTTTGATACTAAGGAGACATTCTAGACTATAAATACATGTTTTCAAGTTTAACTGATCATCGGTTGATTGCTGGAACAACATCAAGTCTCTTTGATTATCATTTTTCTATTCTAGCACAGATTTGCTACTTTGTACATTGTACCCTCACTGTTTTTTTTTATCAGTGCATGTGCATCATAATTTGCAAGGCAATAGCTTTTCTTTTTCCATGACAAAATTTCTTAGTGTTGTGATGGTGACTCATAAGCTTACTGCCATCTTTTATTGCAGAAATATAGACTCTATCTGAAAAAGGCAACCCAGCAAGCTAGCATGGTTGCTGCATTAGGTAGTAATGACTCGTACCTTCGAATTGGTTCAATAGATGGATATGGAGATTTTTGCCCCTCGACTGGAGCTGGAAGGATCTCAAGCGCCACTTTACAATCATATGCCTCAAATGGGATTTTTGGCAGGCTGAATTCCCCAGCTGCTTTGAGCATGAGGGGCATTAGTTCCTCTGCACTAATCCGGCCTGTTCAGTCTCAAAACCTTAACAGCTCCTTGAACCCTCTTGGAAACATTCAGCCATCCATGTTTCCTGCAAATCAAAGCTCCAGTTTGTTGCAGGGAATTCCAACATCAATTGAGCATAATCAGTCTAAGCAAAACAACTGTACAGCTGGTATGACACCATTAAATCAAGTTGATTGTAGCGGATTTACTGTTGCCTCTGGCTTCCAAGACAGTAGGGTTACTGCTGTTGGCACTGCAAACAGTTCTCTAACTTCTGCCTCAAGTAACCCCATAATGTTACAAGGAAATTCACCACAAACACATAGTTCAGGAGCATTCAGAAATCAGTCTTCTGTTAGAGCACCTGCTCTGGGCACAGAGTCTTTTGATATTGACATTTGTGGTTCCTCTAATTTATTGGACTATAATAGGTGTACTGAAAACTGGCAGAGTGCAGCGCAGTTGTCTAAATTTCCGGCCAATCCCTTGCCATTGTGTGATGCTTTTAGTAATGATCCACTGCCTCCCCCAGCCATAAATTTATCCAACTCAAGTACTCATATTGGTAACAGTCAAGTTGATTTCTCTTCCAGAATGGCAATTTCTGTTCCTTTGGAGGATGCAAGAAATGAGCTGCAATGCCAAGAAGGCTTAATTGGGAACATTGTACAGCCTTCAAGTTACACAACAACACCACATAGGTGGGAAGAACATAAACTCGATTACAATCAAAACTTGAGTCGACCCTTCAATTCTCTAAATTCTCATGTTACTTCAAGCAGATTATCTAGTCCCTTGGGGCGCAATATGAGCCAAACTAATACAAATTGCAGCAACAGAGATGACACACCTTTTACTGGTCAACTGAATGGGGCTTCTCCGTCGATCACCCAGTGCACCGATGTTGACGTCAGACTGAAGTCAAATGACACCTACATTATGGATCAAATGAAGTCCCAAGATGGGTTTATTCAAAATAATTTTGGGACCTTGGATGACATTATGGGTACAATCGTCAAAAGGGTATGATTAGATAGCCTACTTCTCCATTCTTAGAAAGACTCAATCTTTTTTCTCTTTTTAATTAATTGCTTTAGTGATTTTAATGGTATCCTGAAATAATTGAATTACAATGCACTGCAGCTGTTACGAAAATTTCTTATAGATGCTTATAATTTTAACACAATCGCTTGAGTATTGACTGTTTCTTTTTAGATGCTCGTGGTGTGTGGTGGTGTAGCTTCGGTTTTGTCACTTTGTCCTCATAATAGTCAACTTATTTTTTCTGTCAACCTTTTTTTCGGAGAAATGATTTGTGTACACCACAAAATCAGCCATCATGTGTAGTAATCCAACATTTTGAAACTAGTAATCCAACTTTTAAAAATGTTGGATTAATAAAAGTTGGATTATTAGTTTCAAAATGTTGGATTATTACACATGGTGGCTGATTTTATGGTGTACGTGCAGCATTACCCTAAAAATAAGTTCCAAATATTTGATATTAATCAAGTTAGTGCTAAGTTTCTCTTTTGTTTGGATTTGCCATTTCTCAGTATCTTTTAAACACATGTGGTGCCATTTCCTTGACTATAATATCACTTTATTGCCTTGGGGATTATGACTAAAAAAACAATGCGATTTTTGGCATTGTGGGAACCCTGATCTTCCCTAATTTGTCTTTAAGTGAATTTATAACTGTGCATTACTTTCCGTATTAAGCTTCATCCGTGTTGGAATGAATTAATGATTCAAATAACATGAAGTCAAATAAATGTCAATTCAGTAAACAGAACATGAACAGTTAATCAATTGATCACATTATCAATTAGAAACGTGTCAAAATAAAGACACAGATTCTGCAGTTATTATGCTATCATTTTTAAAACAGTAAATTGTCTTATACCCTCTTTTTTTCCCTATATTACATCCAACTCTCCTTCTTGACAAGTATTTCCACTACTGTATTAAGGTTCATAAACTAATTTGTTGATCATGTCTATTTCTTTATTGCCTCAATGTCTCACCATAGAGCCGGAGAATCTATATATTTTGTGAGAAGTAATTCTTCTGTGGTTCTGGATCACATTATATATGTACTTCAAGAATGTTCACAACCACTTTTCTTTTGTTTTTTATATAAGTTTTAAATATTATAAATCAAAATACGTGATTGTGAAAATTTCTGAAGTACGCATTAAATGTGGTCAAAGACTATACAATAATTTCTCTTTTGTATGTGTGTATGTATATATATTTGGTTACAAGTAACCTACGCATGCAATATACTCCTTGTCCAATATTATCTTTTCAGGAGATGAAGAAAAAGATTGGTATATTGAAAAAATTAATGTATCTAAATAAATTTGGAACACTAATCCCTGAATATATTGATTTTCTAATGTATAAATATTTCTTTATTTCATGAGGTGATATGTGATGCTGAACAAAGGAAGGATCTTGTTTGTAGTTTTTGTTTGCGATGAAAGAGACTGGGTATATTAATTTCATGAAAAACTCTTTGATGCAGGAGCCAAATGACTTGGCATTGATAGATGGAGAAATGGGATTGGATGCTTACCCTGTTGGATCGTGTATCTGATTTCTTCTGATTCAGCAAGAATCCAGAGGCGTTAATATCATGAAACTTACTCCTCCCTGGAGCGTGTATAATTGTGTAGTTTCTCTATGATTTACTTTTTTCTATGTTAAATTTCTTATTCTCTTCTTTCTCCCAACAATATCTTGTTTCACTTATGGACATATGTGTTAGGTAACTGATTCGATCAAATCTCATTTCTATCTTGTGGTGTAACCACATCAAAGTTTCTGCCTCTATGACTCTATCTCTAGATTAAGTAATTGTAATTTGAATATGTTTCTTGTTTTTTGTGAATCAAAAGTAGCAAAACTTCGAAGTTTTTAATGTACTCAGTGAAAACTTCAGAAATTCACGTAGTTGCTATTTTTTTATTCTTATTTTGGTACTCTTAACTTACATAAACCAATTTTGTATTCGGAAAATTATAATTTTTCAAAAAATGAAATTCTGAAAGCTATCTGATGGATCTTTATGAGAAAACTAGTTATTGAGGTACTTGTAGGAGAATCAACTTCGTGATTATCACTTCTTCAGGTATGATAAAATTTCCATTTATTGTGATAATACAAATGTAATAAATTTAGGTAAGAATACAATTCAATATTCTCGAAGCACATTGATATAAAACATCATTTCATATCTAATTATGTGCAAAATGGTGATATTGAGTTAAGATTTGTGAATACTGAGGATCAAGTATTTGATATATCCACAAAATTCTCAACTGAAGATCACTTCAATGTGTTAAATGAGTTTTTTTAACCTAAGTAGTTTCTAAGAAAAATTTATTACATTTTCATGTTTTACCTTCATAGAAACTCCCCAGCCTAGGATCTGATACGAAAAATCCCTTATTAGATTCTACGTGTTTGGACGTTTAAGAACAAAATGAGAGAATATTGAATATGGAGAAAATTTTGGCTAAATTGTACTAAGAATTAAGAAAGAAATATCGGAGAAAGTAACTTCTTCTCAGAAGATTATTTTTCTCAGAAGGAAACTCTTTAGAGTAACACACTCAGAAGGCATGCATAACTCAAAAGGCGGAAGCTCTAAGTTACTGTAATGGAAACTTTTGTACAAACGACTAGTTTCTAAAACGCTTATTTAAGCCTCTAGCAGTTAATTTCACAAGCTTTACTTTTTTATCCCCTCAAATTGCTGCAAAAATTCCCTAAACTCTCTCTAATCTCAAAATTATCTCACTTCCTATCTCACTCTTATTCCAAATCTCTTCATTCCCATTTCACTCTTCTTCTCAACACACATATGGCCAACATCAAAGGAACTAAGAGAAGCTCTGTTAGTGATGTTATTGACATTGATCTCTTTGTAGACGGTGATCTCAAGAAGAAGTTCGAGAAGGACTTCCTCACTCGTTCCATTTTCTATGGAAGAGTGTTACCCTTCTCAGTATACAACCAAGTGGATGTCCTCCAGGATTTTCTGAGCGTTCAAACTGGATGGGTCAGAATGCTGTCCTTCGAAGATGTCTGCTACCCAAACATCGTTCGCGACTTCTTTTCACAAGTTAGACATGAGAAGAATAGATGAGTAGTTAGCTCTGTTGGAGGAGAAAATATCTTTATCACTACTGGTGACATAAATTGCATCCTAAGGCTCGAAGATGATGAGGTAATTGTCACAGATGAAAAGGACTTGTTCTTGGAAGAAGAAATTGCTCCTGAAGATGTGGTGAAAGCTTTGACAGGGAGAACGAGTCTGTCTATCTCCAACATCAAGACCAATAACCTAACCCTAGGGGCAAGAATGGTTTTCTCAGTCATCCAACATTCCCTGCTCCCTAGGTTGGGAGGTTTGGGGGATATCACATCAATGGATGTGATGTTATTATACAATTGATAGAGTGATATTTGCATTGATTAATCCCCTTTGTATGCATGTAGCTGGACCCTTCTTGAGCTCAATTGATCACTTTTACATTATATTTGGCATTTGAGACTCAATTGGACAATCGTGAAAATTCCAGCATTATGTATATTCTGACACTATTATGTATTTTTTAATATCTTGAGTTCTTGTTGAAGGTGTGTGTTTGCACGAGAAAGGGGGTTGAATCGTGCTTAAGAATTTAAGAATTTTCAAAAATTGTTCTCTTTTAAAAACAGAACTTAGAAGCATAGCCTTCTAAGATGCAGCAGAATGATTTCAGAGAAGGAAAAGTTTCTGAGAAACTTTGCCTTCTGAAAGTAATGACCTTCTAAGTAAGTGAGAAGAGATTTTCTAAGAGTGTTTTTATAAAACTTCTTACTTACTTATCTTTAGTTCTGTGTTAGGATAAGCAGGTTATTTTTCACAACTAGTTTTAACACAATTTATCAGAAAGTAAAGAGTTTAGGGAAAAGAGAAAATCGCACACAGAGATTTTTATACTGGTTCGATTCTAACTTAACCTACTTCAGTCTTCAACTTTCCGTTGAGATTTATTTAGATGTTTTTCTTATCGTGCCTTCTCAGGCAGCCTCACTTTTAAAATTGTAAAGGATTTTTACCACCTCACAATCCGATGGGGATTTCTTTGCCTCTTATAAACAAGGACTTTCTTTGCCTTAACTCAATGACTTTTAATGTCTCACACTCGAGTACTTTACTGCCTCAACACTTGAGGACTTCAATGCCTCTCAATCCGAGGACTTAACGTTTTTACAAAGTAAGTTTTTGATGAAAAACACTACCAAGATCTTAGTCCCAGCTAAGTTTAATTCTTGATAGACTTCTAGAAATAACTTACCCTAAGGCAAGAATAAAACAAAAATGAGCTAGAGGATTTTACAAAGTTTCTTCTCAATTCTGAGAAGTCCTTCTGAGAAGGTTTTTCAAAGTTTGCTCAAATCAGATTTTAATTCAACAGAGTTTCAACATTTTGATTTAATGTGATTCTTGCTACTGAACTCATGCATTCTTCTTCTATTTATAGAGTAAGAATCCGTTGAGGTTTGAAGGTGTTATCTCAAAAAGTTAGCTGATACAAAGAATGAAGTCGAGTTAATATAGCCGAATTGACGTAGCCGAATTAGATGCAGCCGAAGGAACGTTGACCGATTGACAGATAGTCGTAGTCGAATGATTATAAGATTTCAGCTACGACTAGCGGGAGAATCGGCTGAAGATAAAAACGGTTACGAAATGGTTGCGAGATTCTAGGAAATGTGTGATAAGAATGGGAAGTGAAGAAATGGATGAGCTGGAATGACCGAAAAGCAAGGGAAGAGGGGCAGTATGCGAGAACATGGATCGTGGTTCCAAAAAAAGCGCAAATGAAGAACGAGTCCGAGGAGCTATATAAGGAAAAGAGGTTGATGAAGACGAGACACCCGAAAAAACACAACTCTCAAGTTATTTCATAGTTTTAGTCGTTTTCTTACTATCATTTGAGATTTCTTAGGAGTAGATGTAGGTAATTTCAAATTTCAAATCCTGGTGTACTTTGTACGTTGTTGATAGCAATCCAATTTCGCATTTATCTTCCAATCTCTTTTCTTAACCTTTTCCCACCTAAAATCTTGCCCTTTCATTGACGTAGTTAGGGAACTTACAGCTGAGAATAAGATTCCCATTCTCGGCAAAATTGCCTCAGTTAAAAGGGATCATTAAGTTGTTGGTTTCGGCTGAAAATTACTGTTGAATTAGCCGAAAATATTCTCTACGACAACAAAAGGCTTTGAGAGCTGATGTAGCTTTCTGAAGACTCATATCTTTTTCAGAATGGCTCTCTGCAGTGTCAACGCAAATCAGGAGCTTTTCAAATTGTGCACAGTGTCCGACTTCCAATGTTCCTTAGGGAATGTTCTAAGCTTGTTGAGAATGTTCCAAGTGTTTGGAGTCCTGAGACTTGATCACTTTCGGAGAGTGCCTTCTGAGTGATGAACCTTCTGAGTGAAGGGTCTTCTAAGTGAAGGTCCTTCTGAGAACCAAAATTTCCTACTGCCTTCTGAGAGGCCTTTTGAGTTAAATTTTGTTCTCTTTTCATAAATGCATTTTCATCTTTGCTTATGAGACACCCTTTTTGAATTCCTTTAAGCATTGATTTTTTCTTGAATTTCGAGGTTACTTGATGCAATTCTGATGTCTTAATAGATTGGATGCTATTTTGTCATTTAGCTTTCTGAGTACACACTTAGCACACAAATTAGCTTTCATAAACCAAAATGTTTAACGTTTAACTTAAGGTTGTTATCATTAAAACATTTAGATTGCATAAGAGTAATTTTTAAAACATAATTACTCTTAGAAACAGTTCTAAAGCTTACAATCTCCCCATTTTTATGAAAACAATTTAAGTTTAGGGTAAATATTTCGTTTGATATATTGAAATATTTTTTGACTAAGTTTAGAACTTACTCAGAATGCATTTCAGCTGTCTCAGATGATAAACTTAGTTTCTGAGAGAAACCAGTGTTGTCTTCTTAGAAGCTTACTTGATAAATAAAAGCAAATAAAGAATTCATTGCAATTTATCACTGAAAATGCATTTTTATTTCATTAAAATGATCAATATACAGTATACAGAGAAGGAAATACAATATGCCAAAAAAATACTAACATATGCCAAAGAAAAATAATATGTAAAGGCAAAACCCAAAAAGATTACAAAAGAACTTGGATATGGCTGCCCCTAAGTCCTAGCCTATCGTTTATCCTAGCCAAAATATTTTCTAATACTTTCTCCCCCTTTGTTACATCAAAAAGGGTGGCTTAGGAATAAACCCCATCACAGGCTTCCACTAGCTAACTTCTCCTAGCAATATAATGCAGAAGCTTGCACATCTTCACAATGTGTTCCTTGACACCAAGGTGAGAAGGCGTTTTAGGAGGCAAAGTATCAGCATTTTGATAAGCTTCTGGAGGAGGAGGAATAGCTTGGGAACCTCCGCGGTTGTTTTCTTCTTCAAAGAGCTGAAACATGAAGTCCTTTTTCTGAGAGACGGGAGGAGACAGTTGCTCAATCCCAGAGGGTTGTGCCCTTGTTGTTGCTGGCTCAGAAGTATCATGAGAAAGAAGAAAACGAGGCATATGATCTGAAGATTGAAGAACTCCAAATATCCTTGACCTTGTATCCCCATCGAAGTAGGGGCGGTAGGATACAGAAGGAGGAGTGTTCACCGCATTGGCAAGCTGAAAGCTTGGGTTCATCATAGATCTGGAGATAAAAAATGAAGGAGCTGGATTGGTGAAACTCGGGGCTGCAATCTGAGTAATATCCACAAGAGGAACCTGGGGTTCCTTCTGAGTGGAGGACAGTCTTCCGAATTCAGCCAAAGTACATTTGCTGACAAATGTCTCAACTACTGAGACTCCAGTGGCTGCGGTAGCATCTGTGGTTTCTTCTGAACTGCGTTCAGTGCTAGGAACCACAGGTACTTCAATGTTGGTTGAGACATGGGTCTGCCCATGTTATTGGTTGAAGTCAGATGGTTAGTTTCCAACCTCAGAAGTTTGTTCCACAACACCAGGTGGTGTTTGTGGTTGCACTTGTTGTTGTTGTTTTTGTGGATCTTCTTCTTGCTGCTAGGTTGCACTTTAGAAGCGCCCACCATTTCTTGGTGAATTTCCTCCATTGTCAGAGCCAGACTCTGAGGAGGCACTTCAGCAGCATTAGAGGAAGTTGCCTCTGAGAGAACAACCCTAATACTTCCCCCTTGAGATTGTCCTAGGGGAGTTCTGAGAGCGCTCCTTGCGTAGTCTTCTCTCCTCTCCATTCTGTACTAAGAACCATCGTCCTCAGAATAGGGAGAGTCAGCTTCATTCCGATCAGTGGCTTCAACATCATCCCGACGGGGTGAGGCTTCCTCGGATGGAGATGCATGATGAGAGGCCTATGATTCTTCGACTAGAGGATCTTTCTCAGCCTCTTTAGCAGGGCTAAGATCCTTCTGAGCATCTTCCTCTTGATGATGTTGCTCCCCCTGAGAGTCAGCATCATTATGAGGGTCTTCTTCTTGAACAGGTTGTGGAGAACGAGGTGGTGGAGAGGGAGGTTTGGGAGGAAGACGTTTTACCAACCTTCGTCGCTTCTTTGCAGCGGCAGGAACGTCAAGAGCGGATGGTGCTGGTGGTGCAACTGAGGATGTTGGTGGAAGTTGCTTCCTTTTTCTCACCAAAGGTGGGATTTGATGAGAGACGGTCTCCTCTGAGTCCATTGAGTCAGAAGGAGCAACTTCAGTTATCTTCTTAGTCTTCTGATGTGGAGACTTCTGAGCCTCCTCAGAAGCCATGCTCTTGGTAACTCGAGGAGGAGTGATCTGAGTCCTTTGCTTCTCTGAAGAAGCAATTTTCCTCTTTTCCTTCTCAGCCTTGGATGGCTGAGAGGCTTTTTCAGAAGCTATCCTGACCTTCTTAGAAGTCTTTGAAGACTTAGAAGGTCTGGCAGCTTTGGCCACTTCCTTTTCCAAAAAAATGTCTTTTGGACCCTCATCTCCAGAGGCTTCCTTGCCAGCTTTCTCCTTTTCCTTCTGGGAAATTCTCTGTCATTTGATTGAATTGAAAGTGACGATCGAGAAACGATTGTTGTTGAAGACTATCTCAAGCGCATCAAGTGGAAACTTGATGTCCTTGAATATCCTTGTGAGGAAGCTCCCGTAGGGCAGGCGCGTTTGCTTCCTTTTGGGGTGGGCCTGATGAATGATGTTAGCTAATCATCATACTCCCAAAATTTACCTTCTTCTTCTTCTTCAGGAGGTAGTACAACAATGGCACATTCATGGTCGTCATGTTTCCCATATCCCCGATCCTTGGAAGCAAGGTGTTCTGAATGACTATGAACACCATCCGTGCTTCCATCATCAGATGGGGTACCTTGACTCCACTTAGAGGGATGCCATCCCTTCCAGTAAGAGTCTTGGCAATTTGCTCCTCACATTCATCTTCATTCTTGAATCGGCCCTTGTCATCTGCTACAATTTCTCCAACATCTTCAGTTCTGAAAATGCGAGTGATGTCAGCAGTGTTGAAACGAATTGAGTGGCCAGCAACAAGGCTCCTTACTCCTCTATTGGTTTCGAGCCGTACTTGTGAGAAGAAGACTCTAACCAGATTTGGGTAGCACACTTCTTCTAGCGACATCATCCTTACCCAGTTGAAATGTCCATGGAAGTAGTGTTATAGTACATCTACTTGATTATATATGGAGAAAAGGAGGGAATGTTCCAGAGCTATGGAACGATGGAGAAAATTTCTTGCATTTTCTTATCCTCGAATACAATGGTTTAATTGACTTCGTTAAGAGATTCCCTTTTCATTCCCTTAATGTTGGCCATTTGGAGTGAAGGTTGATTGAAGAGAAGAGTGAAAGAAGGATATCTGAGATGGTGAAGGCAAGAGAGAGAGAGAGATGAATGCAAGAGAGAGAGTGAGTTTAGAAAATGGAAGAGATTTGGCAAGTTGAGAAAGCAAAGTGCTCAAAAAGCACAAATCTTTGCGTATTTATAGCTTTCTAAGTAACTAGTCGTTGGTAACAGAAGTTACCTTCACAGTAATTTTACTGCGCCACTTTATGAGTCGAAGTGCACCTTCTGAAAAATTGTGCCTTCTGAGTAAAACTTTTCAGAAGGGTTCCTTCTGAGAAGGGAACTCTTCTGAGAAAATTTTTACTTTCTCAGGAATGATTTTTCTCACTTATAATATATTCCTCTGAGAAGCTCTATAGCGTATGGTCTAAGATTCTAGACTAGGATCAAGGGGAGTTTCTAAGCAAAGGATTTTAATCAAATAAAACATGCAAATTACATAGAAACTTCTTAGATTCATAAGTCCTTTCAAGACATTGAATCGATCCTCAGCTAAGGGCTTTGTAAATATATCTGAGATTTGATCCTCAGTATTTACAAATTTAAGTTCAATATCACCCTTTTGCACATGATCACGAATGAAATGATGTTTTATATCAATATGCTTGGATCGCGAATGTTGAATAGGGTTCTTAGCTAAGTTTATTGTGTAACACCCCGATCTTTATTAAGTCCTAAATTAAGGAAAATTAAGGGTAATGGGCCTTAGTTAGAACTTAATGAGATTCGAGTGGATAAGTTTCTCCTAGTTAAATTATGTTATGCTATGTGAATTATGTGTTTATGTATATGCTTTTGATGATGGTTGAAGATAGAAAGGATGAGTAAAGGTTATAGCACGAGGTTATAGAACGAGTCGGGACGTTTTAGAAGAGTTTTGGGGCCATTTTACAGCCCATTAATCGATTACCATGTGATTGTAATCGATTACATTGCACAAATTTGCGAATCTGTGCATTTTGACATGTTGTAATCGATTACAGATTCGTGGTAATCGATTACAGTCTGCGCTGAGAGCATTTTTAGTGTGTTTTAAGTTACGTCTGGGCCACACGGCAACTCTAAACCATGCACAAGTAAGCCACCACGTGAGAAACCCTAGAACACTCATATTTTCACCTCTGAAAACACAGAGCCTCCATTGTTCTTCTCTCTCTCAAACACAAAACACCATAGCCAATTCATACCACGAAACCGACATCAAAACTCACCCGATCAAGAAACCGACCACATATTCTTAATCCTCACACAAAGATACGTCTTTCTACCGATTGCTTTTCATCAATAGAATCCCTATTCATCACCACACCATTTGTGGGTCTAGAGAGAGAAAACTAGAACGAGGGTTTCACCGGGAAAGGATCGTCTTTACGTTTGTATTTGAAATTCTTCAAGAGGTAGGGGTTCTAGGAATTCTATTTTGCATGAATTTTCGTGCATAATTCTGATGGTTGGAGGATGGTTTATTGTTCGTCGTTTTTCTCATTAGGGTTCATGAAAGGGTCGAGTTTTACCGATTAAATTACGAAGAGAACATGTTTTATTGATGTAAAAGTGTTTTGAAACATACTTCACCAATTAATCCTTATGTGTTCGTGTTTTCTATCAATTGGGATGATTCTAGATTGATGTTTTAGCCATTGGCTTATGAAAAACGTGTTTTTGAATCCTAGAATCTGATTTCTCGCGTTAGTAATCAATTACCACAGGTTCGTAATTGATTACGAGCTGAGAATTTCCAATCGCGAGAAAACACAACTCTCTGTTAATCGATTACAGGGTGTTGGTAATCGATTACAGACTCGTGGTAATCGATTATAGCACTGCAGTTTTGACGAAAATTAACTATTTTGACCCTTAATGTTCCCTAATGTCTTCTACGACTTGTATAAATGATATATGTGAATTAGGTATGGTTTATATATGATTGTATGAGCTGTAAAGTGTGCTTACATGTTATTATGTGATGATATTGATGTAATGTGTGTTTACTAATGAAAATATGTAATAAAGGCAAAGACGTTACTGGGTGACGCACAGATAAACTAAAGACGTCACTGGGTGGCGCACAATTAAAGTTTAAGACGTCAACGGGTGGCGCATAATATACATAGTAGCCTTCGACATGTAGTAATTGTTGCTGAGGGAGGTGTGGCAACCTCGACATGCAACTCTATCACTGAAGGAAGGTGAATACCCCCTCCCCATTAGTTTAGGATGAGCTCATACCTAGGGGTCGGTGCAGTGGAGAAAAGGTTATAGAGGGTGGTCAGGCCAAAAGACTAATATACATGAAAGATAAAAAGAGCTTTAATGATGTTTTATTATGAATAGTTATGTTCATGTCTTTTATGTACAGATGCACTTAACACACTACACAAGGACTTATATTTATGTTATGACATGTGTATTATATAAAATGAATAAGACGCACTTAGGTAAGACGTTTCAAGAAAAGATTGTTTTAAACGTATAACTGAATTAAATATCATTCATGCTTCACCTATTTTATAATTGAACCCGGGGCGGCTTCCTCTACTGAGATACATTATGTACTCACCCCACGTTTTTACAATATGTTTAGAGGATGAGACACAGCAGGATCAGGGAGCAGACGAGGAACCCACACAGTGATAGATATTCATCTTTAGTTATACTCTACAGACATTATTTATGAGTTGTTTTTCATTATGGATTTATGTTTTTCCTTCAGTTCATTTGTTTTAACATTATGTTTTTTTGAGTTCGGACCTATGTTAGCCGACGGCTACTATTTGACATGTATTTATGGTGGAGTTTCATAATTCACAATTTTTGGCTTATGGGGTAAAGCCTAGTATTTACTTTATGTTCTTTGTTTTATAGGAGTTATATATATGATGATGTCATTTAGTATTATTTCATGTTCGTTATTATATTCGTTGTATTTATGCGCAAGACCCTTATTTTCTATTCCGCAAAACATTTACGAAAAATTTACTCCCACGTATTTTCCGCGAATATGTATTTTAAATATAAAGATAAATATGATAACAGAAGGTAACCCTTCTGAAGTGGCCTAAAATAACTTAAGCGTTAAGGGCTATCTAGTAGGGTGTTACATTTTGGTATCAGAGCAGGTCTATCCTACAGGGTTTGGGGTAATGAACCTGTTATGCTATTGCTGCATGTACGGTAGTTATGTCATGTGTATGCCTCTTATGTGTTTTAACTAATTTTGAGGTGCATGATTGATCTGTTTGACTGTCATAGTAACCGTGCATCCAAAAAGTTACTAATAAATTCATACATAATAGCAACAAGAGTGCAAAATAAAGTTAAATAGTGTGCAAATATAATACGAGTACCCCGATACGAGATAAAAAAGTTAAATATAAATACTTCCAGTATGGTTTTAGCTTGCACACTTGTTGTTATACATGAACTTATTAATAATTTTTTTTAATGTAATTAGTTAATGTTTATGTGCACACTAGTTAATTTTTGGACGTGGTCGAATCGTAGATAACTTTTGTTGAACTTATTAGTCATGTTATATATTAATATTGTTATAGAAATTAAGCAAATTATGTGTTTCAAACAAATTAAAAGCACATTTGAATAACATTATATATTGTCTAGATTAGACAGATTATTAATTTGTTACATCCAACTTTATGTAGGTCATATTTTATTTTTTAGTAAGCTCATTTTGGTCCTGTTTCTTTTTTAGTTAGTTAAATTTGATCCTGTAACTTTTATCCGGATTTGAATTTGGTCCTGTTTTCTTTTTTAAGCAAAGTGAATTTGATCCTGTTTCCATGTCAGCGCCACATGGCGTCCATGTCAGCACCACGTGTCATCCATGTCAGCGCCATGTGGCATCCACGTCAACACCGTTAGTGCCACATCAGCACCTCACTAACGGAGTTTAGACGGAGGACCAAAATAGTTTACGTTTGCAAAGTTACAGGACCAAAATGATAATTTGCCTATCTTTTATGATAACACTAGTGCAATAAACCTAGCTAAGAATCTTATACAACATTCAAGGTCTAAATATATAGATATAAAACATCATTTCATAAGTAACATAGTTCAAAATACAATATTAAGCTAAGATTTGTAAATGTTGAAACCAAGTGTCTGATATTTTCACTAAACCGGCTAAAGATCGTTTTAATAAGTTAAATGGATTACTTAACTTAAAACCTTTTTAAAAAACTTAAGGTTTATGCATATTTGGATTTTTCTTGAACTAACTCTCTACCCCCTTAGTGTTAGTTAGTAGATGCACTATGGTACAGTTGGATGTACAACTGACTACATTGAGTATCTATAAATTGAGACAATACTAAATCTTCAAAATTTGATTTTCCTAAGAATTTTGGTCACAAATATAACTAAACCTACGTTGAGTCTGAACTATACATCCATGAGTACAGGTGTAGGCGCATGCTTTAAAGATTGTGGATACATCACTGAAAAGAAGAGTAGGAGGAGGGTAAGAAGCAAAAGATTCAAAAGCACTATAAGCATGTTTTCATTTACAAGGAAACAGCTCTTTGTTTAAGCTAAAGAAAACTGTTTAAATTTTTTTTTAAAAAAAAAAAAAAAAAAGCTGTTCTTAAAAATAAAGCTCAAATTCTAACTTAAATTATCCACTGTTTGGTAAAAGATATTGTTGAATACATGCGGACAACTTACTCTATCGTTTACATCTATTGTTTACTTCTATTGCCGTGCATATTTACATCATTGATCTGAACCATTCATTTCAGTATCTGTGACCATAACAATCTCCATGTTTTCATTTTCTAATCTAACTTTAGCATCATCATTATAATCCTTCGGTAGCGCATTACAATCGATGGTGTGCCATACTGGTCTCTCCTCTTGAAACAATCTGCAGGTAAATTAAAAGCATGAACAAATATATGATAAGCATGTGTCAAATAATGTTATTGAGTGTGTTTGGAACCATTAAAAATGAGAAATGAATTGATTTTTAAATCAACTCTATTGTTTGAAATGCAAAGAGTAAGGAAATGAATTGAATTGCAATTCTCATGGAATTGATAATTGTGTATTTTTAAATCTCATAGGTTTTGTGAGGATTTAGATGGAAATGATTTAGAATTCAATTCTATTCAATTCATTTCATTTCATTTCATTTCATTTCCATATTTAATCATTCCAAACACACCCAATAGAAATCTTCCCAGACAGAGAGAGAGAGGGGACTCACGGGTGCTTGCATAATGTAGGGCATTGGATTGTAAGTGCATATTTGCAGGTGGAAATCTCAGTGATTGAAGCAATCATTGCTCTGGGTTCTGAACATACAAATCTCACCTGTAATAAAACATCAAATCAGTATGATATGGGAAAGAAGAGAAGAGAACTAGATTTTGGTTATTTCATACCTCAGTCTCTCTAGGCTTATTTGTAAGATCACATATTGTTCCATTAGTATATTGGTGAGCATGATACCTGAATGAAAAACATAATATGAAGCTTGTTTTCATCACAACAATTATCTTTTTAAACAGATATTCCAAGTTAACCCCAACTTCATACATATGCAATAGTCATTAGTAAAAGATACCTTTGCGATGCATCTTTTGAGCGGGGATCCTTCAACGTAGAAACGTCAGAAAGATTTTGGTTAAAGGCAGCTGTAGCCTCTGGATCATACTCTCCCAATACAAACTCCTGGACCACCTATAACAAAGAAATGCACATTGATTACCTACATGAATATATGAGCTTTTTTTTAATTTCAAGTATAAACTATTTATAATTGACAGTCATATAAACCAAAACTGCTACTGGCACTTCAATTATCGATGAACAAAAATGCAGCTTTGAAAGTAATATTTGTATCTGTAATTGGCTTGTGCTCTCAGTGAACACCACAAGGATGGTAATAAGGAATTTGGATTCTCTCAAGAGAGAGACAAATTTTATTCCAGACGGATCCACTATTACTATAATTTTTTAAATGTAAGCATTTTTTTTTATAGATAAACATGAGTCGATGAATAAAAGTGAAACTCATGGGTAGGAGACACCTACCATTCTTGACTAATACAGCCTCATTAAAAAATCTCTGACACCTAAACAAGGAAAAAGAGTACTACAGTAGCCAAGCACTACAATCCGTCCACATCTAAAGATACCGATTACATAAGCCGCAAAAAGATCAAGCCAAACAATAACAATATATAACTGAATTTAGAAAACACGACTCTAAATGTTATGCAACATCCAATCCTCGTAATTCCATATATCAGATACTATTCACACCAAAGCATTATCAAAAATCTTAAGGCAAGGCTTAAATACCTTTTATACCTCAAAACCCCAAAGCCCCACACACCATCTCCTTCTCAGGTTCATTGAGTAAATTCTAAGCACCCCTAGCAGTCATGTTCTCCCATAATCTTTCCACGTCTCACTTCCATTGAAAGACCATCTGCCACCTCACAAAGCACATCCCTCAATCTTCTAGAACGAAATAGCATAAGCTCTCAACTTTTATCTTGCATTTTTACACTTCTACCTTAGCTTCCCTACAAAGCACAAAAATCCGCTCCCTCCATACCTTGCCAGCACCTCCTGCCAGAGAATTGAGACCCCAATTTATCACCTCAATACCTGTGCCAAAGCTAGGCTCCTCTTATGCTCTGTTTCTGCCTATATTTTTCAACACCTCTGGAGTGTCCATTTTCTGAGCTCTCTTCATCGCCTTAGTGCGCTGCTTCTGCCTCCTCATTATCCTAGTCAATGCGATGGCTAAATTAAAGTCATCTTCCACAAGGAAATTCATCCTCTTACCAATACTAATTGCATGCATAGCTTGAGCCTTGATTTCTTCTTCTCTACTGTAACTACTGTCATCGCCCAATTCCTTGTTGCATCCCTCTTCTTCTAAACAGCCCTCAACCTCATCATCTTGGTACTCTGATCTACCTACAGTATCTTTGTTGGGATCTTTAATTGGGATGCTGAGATGTGCAGCTAACTCAAGGGTAATGGGTCCATATCTAGGAGGGAAAGGTCGCTCCGTCTCCCGCTCTTCATCAGCCATATCGAGCCCAACAGATTTTTGTTCAACTCTGGGCCCATTCTGAAGTTGTCTCAAACTTTCAATCACCTCTACTGTTTTTGTGCTACCACCCAAACTTTTGGTTTCACTTTCTGTTATAACACTATGACATCGTATAATGTATGTGGCCAACTCTATCTAGTGAGAGAAAATGTATATTCAATATTTTAACATATGTTCCGCGTCAAATGCTAACCCAACTTTCTCTAAAATGTATATTCAAGACAAGATTATTCAGTGGTGTAAGTGTGTCGAGTATTATATCAGCGTTAATTATTAATAGTTAGTCTTGATCAAACTGGATTATAACACAACTCCCATAAAGCAGAAGACAAATTGTCATGTAACTTCATGAAGAATTAACTCAAACTCACTCATGATTACAGGTCCACGTATAAATCCATCATCTTTTGCAATTACTCACATGAAGAACCAAAGAGATGCTTAAATAAAGAGCATGAAGGGCAAAACTTTCGACCAAATAAAAGGGGCCAAAACTATAGGGAATCAATAGGATACCTTTTCATCCTCCAAGTGTAGTTGCCTCAACTTTTTTTGATAGCAAAATTCATATGACCACCAACCTTCTTGCTGCATAAACACATCAGGTATGTAAGAACGTGATTTACAAAAGATGCCATATATTCAAAAAAGACTAAGTAAAAAACTACCAGTCAGACTGTCAGACCACAATGAATAAAATTAATAAGTTACCACTTGAAAATGAAAAGTGTGATGCAAATACTAACTCTGACAAAGCATGGACCCTTTAATCCTTCTAGCAGTTCATCTGGTGTCTTCTGTTTAGTCCTTTTCTCAGCTTCAACAATCATGCTGCTAACATTTTGCTGGATAATAGGCTTGCCACTTCTTTCCTTTTCAACCCTAGGCAAGTAACAGATAAACTTCTGTCCATTTTTGTTGGGCATGACAATGGACTCCTGGTCATCATCCTGTAGATGAAACATTGTAGAGCTTATTAAAAGGTGACATAATAAGATACAAATACATAAACTGCACCAAATAATTATCTTGATTATATGACCACATGTTTAGAAAGAACTAGAAAGGCCCACAATGGCCAGTAAAAGACCACCCCGCTGCCATCAGTCAGCAGTAGATAAACTATGAAGATCTTAGAAGCACGAACGCTGGCACGGACACGGGACACGACACGGATACGGACACGAAAACACACCAAACTAAAAATTTACAGGACACAGACACAACATATATATATATATATGTAATTAATATTTTTTAATAAAATTCCTTTAATTTTGGGTTAACAATACATACTTAATTTACATTTTTTTTATCAAGTAAACTTAGGTTGGATACTTGGATTTGATCTTAAGTTTCTTCATAAAATATGAAGAAGAAAAAATGTGTCATGTCCACGATGCATCCAGCTTGTGTCCATGGTGTGTCACGACATGTCAGGTGCATGTCAGACAGCATCCAGCGTGTATCTAACGCGTGTCCAACCTCAAAAAATATATTTTTTCTCAGACACATACGGACGCGTGTCGGACACGTGGACACGCCTTAGTATTGGTGTGTCCGTGCTTCCTAGATGAAGATCCTTAATCTAGCAAAAAGGACTAAGGCTTGGTTCGGTAGTGCTCTTTGAGAAGGTGCTCAGCTTAGAAAAAACAAAAGTCAAATTTTCCTGTTTGGCAAAAAAAATGCGGTGTTTTTCCCCTAACTTTTGAAAGTCGAGGGTGCTTTTGAGAGCCTTTATGAGATATTTTTAAGAGTTAACTTATGCTCTCTAAAATTCAAAACATTAATATTACTTTCATCGATTAACGGCTCTAATTTTTGGAAATTACTCTCTTTAATATTTACATCTACTATCGTCTTTTTAGATTTTAAAAACAACTTTATAATATATATCAAACACTACTCTTGTGATTTCTACTTATTAAGATAAATTTTTTACATTATTTTATCAAATAATACTACTATGACTTTTCAAGAGAAACTTTCTTAGAGCCTACATAGCTCTGCACTCTAGGAAAGTCATAGCATTAACAAACCAAGCCTAAATCAGTTTATTCGAACGCCCTTGATGCCATCAAAATATTGCCTTTTCTAAGCTTGTATAGACATAATTTTGATTCAGAAATAAGGGCAACAAAAATGAGAGAAAACTGTATACATGATTCCAGTAACATAGCATTCATAGTTCAGTCCAAGCAAATTATAAAAATGAAACACCAAAATAGCAAATTCCAAACAGAATTTTCAAAAAATAAAAAACAAAATTTACATAAGGAGCAATAGATGAGCATCCCATAGGCAATGGCACAAACAAACGCGTTTTCAAGAACTTACAGGGTGATAAGGGGAATCTTCTGGATGGAATTCAATCTTGTATTTCGGCTCGCGAGAGCTGCCACCACCAAATGTGCTACCTGTTTACACCATTGAAAGAGATTGTGATAACCAATTTGATACTAACAGAATTTTTCACATCAATTTAGTCTTAACATTTTTTACAGACTAACATTCAGCAGTTGGATCAATAGGAACAACTAGGACCACTTAACACTAATAGGCCTAAAGCACCGAAACTGTTTCTTGCAACACGGAAGCACTTATTAACTAACCACAAGGTTGATTCTTTTAGCACAAACCCTAACTATTCATTGAATTCCAATCTTGGCCTATTTCAAATGACCCAATAGTGTAAAAAAATTGTTCACGAAACATAAATAGGGATAAATGAAAGGTTAAGAAAACGGAAGATTCGATTCACCTATATTAGCAGGGAAAATGTGTTCGGAGAAGACATGGGTAAAAACGATGTGAGATACCAGGAACAAGAACAATGCTTTCATCTCCTTAGTTTTAGGGCGTTTTCCTTCTTTAGGTATCTGTGAGTCCTTAAACGTCAGAATAGAAACAACGACAGAAGCGAATATCAATGCGGATTCGATGAGGGTGTAAGAAGAAGAAGAAGAAGGCCTCACAGGATTGCTGATTCCACCCAGAAGCCTCAGCTCAACTTCCACGTCAACAGACCAATCCGCGATTGCCACGTCAAGAAAAACTTTCTGTTTGGAAAATGCTATATCTATCTATAAATATAATATTTCAGAGTTCACTTCATGAGGTTGTGACAAATATCACACTCTGAATGATTATGTATTTAATTAAAATATAAGAATTAAATTTACTTAAAAAATTATTATAAACAATTTAATTAACTCATAATTTTCTTAATTCAAATATTCTATAATTGCAGGTAATTTTTTTTCTCAATCATTCAAGATGAGATATTTCAGGTAATTTTTTTCTCAATTAAAATTATTTACCAATTATTCAGATATGCAATCAATGTCTCATTAGAAGTTACTATAAATAAGTTAATTGATACAATAACAATTTGAATTAATTTTATCAGATTTGAATCAAGTTTTTTAAATAAGTAGTTCTTTTAATTCTAATACTGAACTATATTTCATCAAAAAATTTCCTTTTATTTTATAACAATTCATATCTTTAATCACAATATTTCCGTCTAATCAATTTATTCTAATACTAAATCTGGTCAATTATTTCCGTCTAATCAAAAATATATATTACTTATCAATTATAATACCAATCAATTATATTTATAGAAACTATCGAATTTATTCTAATACTAATCAATACATACATAATACTGCTTTCTGAGGGGCTAATTTATGTTTTAGCCTATTTCAGAGTAGGTGGTAATGTTGGAAACTTCCACACCACCATGCATGAGCTTTGTCTAAATTTTCAATTAAGGACTATAGTTAAATCTGCTGATAATCTGCCTATTTCAATTTATGGCTTGAAGTTTGTTTCATTTGCTTACATACTTGAATCTGATTCTGAATTTCCTTATTTGATTGGTAATAAATTATGACCTAAACTTTTATTTTTTAATTTGAATTTGATATCTTACATATAACTTATACATTGTTGTGTTGGACAAACACAATGGGTGTTCTTACTTCTATTGGGACAGAGAGGGAGTATGATAAAAATGGGAAAAAGACAAGAATGATTGTCATTCATCTTGAATCAGATGGGTATTTTATTTTAATCTTAACTTTTATTTTAGATATAGATTGATTTCATACTTATTTTTAATTTATTATAATATTGATTTCAGCTTGAAGTTAGATGTTGCTCTTTTTGGAAATTTTGTCGATGAAGTTAACGACTTTATTGCTAATAGCGATGTTCAAAGACCAATTGTTGTTATGCAATTTAAGATCAAAACTTTCAAGGGTAATACATTTTTTATATGTAAACTTTAATATTTAATTATTATTATTCTTACAATATTGAGAGTGTATCTAACAATATTTTATTTAATTTTTATAGGAGATATTGTTCTACAGAACGTGATGTTTGGTACCCATCTTTTATTTAATCTTGAGATTCCAGAAGTGATGGATTTTACGGTATTAAACGATTATATGACTATATACAACATAGTTATTATATATGTTTTTTTTTTTTTTTTTGCTTAAACAGGTTACCGTCTATTTCTCCTGAATGCTCCCAACCTGTCTTCATTATATCTGACAATGCTACATATTCTTTAGAGGGTGATTTCTTAAGTATTACACCTAGAAAAACAATCCAAGAACTGAATGACTGCAAGGAGGTTAGCGTTACTTCATTCCAGTAACATTATCATTATGCATTTCTAAAAGATTATTCTTAATATAAATATATTAAATTAAATTGTTTATAATATATTAATTGAAGTACTCAACCCCACACCTTTTCAAATAAAAATACTTAATTATTAGTTAATATCATTTAATTTAATAAAACAAATATCTCGTGCAATGTGTTGCTTCTTATATAATTTATTATCAAAATCAAATCTCATACTTTTGTAATTTTTTTGAGAAGCATATGTGGTGCTACTTCTGTTTCTGCATATGTTAAATTAAAATTACTTTTTTTAAGATGTTTGACAAAATGCACATTAGGTTCTTATGAATATTAAATCATTTATTTACAGCATGCCCGCAAGTTGGAATCATTTAATCATTCATTTAATCATTTAATCATTAAATCATTTACTAATGAATTTATATATTTAATAGGATGGATATTATATAGTGTGTGCTACTATTGATGCTATCAGTAGTAGACATGATGATTGGTGGTTTCCTGCATGTAAGTGTAACAAGATTGTGAAAACTGATGAGGGAATGTACTATCGTGAACGTTGTGTTTGTCATGTAGTGAATATCATTCCAAGGTAATTGATTTTTTTATGAGTGTTTTACTTAATGTAATTTTATCCTTTGTGGAGTTATATTAATCTGTTTATTATTATAGGTACAAGATCAGGTACAAACTCATAGTTTGTTACTTTCATAAAGTTATTAAAATATATTTTAATTATAATTTGTTTATTATTATAGGTACAAGATCAAGCTAGTTGTTTTTTATCAGTCCGGATCAAGTACTTTTGTGCTTTTTGATCGGGAAGCTGCTGCAATTTATAAAAAGTCATGTTCTTATATGTTGGAGTATATTCAAAAGGTATTTATTAGGTTACTTGACAATTGTGTTCAATTCACTAATATTTAACTTATTAGTAATGGTCCCTTAACTATATTATTACACAATTATAAAAGAATGCTTTCCTAGAGATTATTGAAGCCTAAATATTATACGAATTTCTTCTACCATAATTATTCCAACATTAAATTATGTTTTGTATCTTTTTACTTAGTTAAATGTGGCTGTACCTCCTGAGTTTGAAGAGTGTCTTCTTCAACATGAGTTCCTTTTCAAGGTTGAGTTAAAGCAACATGTTAACAACCAATTTGAGCCTTCTTTCAAAGTTTCGAGGGTGTGCTCTGATCGTTCAGTTATTGATAAGTTCTCATTATCACCCATGAATCTTGTGAGGTCTATCACACGTGCTAAACCTGAACAACACACCCCTGAAAATTATTTTCTCAAAGATGTCACTCCAAAGAAAATTGAGGAGTTAAAGGATATGATAAATGTGAGTTGTTCACCTTATTTAGTTTGATACAATCTAATTTATTTCAGAGTTCATTTGGTTTTAATTCCTTATGACATTTTATTAATTGCTTTTGTATACAGGATAGAATTTTTGTTGTTTTAGCTACAGTGAATGATGTTGGTATTGGATCAAATTGGTGGTTTCCTGCATGTAAGCGCAGTCATAAAGTCACACCAGATTCTGGATTGTACTATTGTCCTAAGTGTAATGTTCATATTGTCAACGTGTGCCCTAGGTTAATTCTTTCTATATTGTCTATTTTTTAATATTCATTGCAATTCGTTGGTTATAATTTTCATTTTATGTTGTCACTTATAGGTTTTGTATCAATTTGAGAGTGATGGATAGTACTGATAGTGCAACATTTGTACTCGGTGATATTCATGCTTCCAAACTTTTTAATAAGTCGCGTGCTGATGTGTTGGCTTCAATGAGCAATGTAAACAAATTTCTATTTCTTTTATTTGGAACTTTTATTTATTAGTATATATCTCTCCGTCCTAAACTTATTATCTTGCACCTTTATAGAATGGTGCTCCATCTGGATATCCTCTTGAATTCGATAGTTGTCTTCATGATAAAGAGTTTTTGTTCAAGATTAAAGTTAATCGTGGTGACGTCAATGATTTGGGGCCTTTATTTGAAGTTATTGATGTTTGCAAAGATGCAATTGCTGTAACAAATTTTAAGGAAACATATCCTAATAAAAAATATGCTCAGGTTTGTGTTCTGTTTTGCTTTTTAAATAATATTCTTACTTTCTCTTCTTATCATTTTATTTTAAATCAGCTTTGTTGTTCTTTATGCAGGCTAATCATGCTGACTATATCTCTATTGGGGATTCATCACTTAGTATAAAATTGCATGATATTCCTTCCAGCTCTGTTGCAAAGGTTGTTTATGCTTTTATAATTAAAAAGTAATGTATTATTTAAAGCAAATACATATCACACATCCTTATCACTTCATTGTTTTCTCTTACAAGACCTATTGAAGGAGTTCAATGATGGAGATGTTGTAGAGTTGACTCCTACAAAGAGAAGTGCACCAGATTCTAAACTAATCGAAGATGGATGTATTTCAAGCACTAAGATGAAGACCATTAAATTGGAAAAAGACTAATTGAATTAAATAAATTTTCTTTTACACATTTTTGGTTCTTAATATTAGAGCTTAATTTTTTGCATTACTAGAAACTCTTGGATTATCGACCGACATTATCGACGGATGGTTTTGCCAAGGTTATCGGCGGATGCATCGACGGATATAGCATTGGGGAGAATTTTTAATCAACGAATATTATTATCGAGGGATATTTTAGAAAATATCCCTCGATAATATGTTCCCGCCCAAAACAAAATTTTTTTTTTGGTCAGGTTGAATTTATCGACGGATGTAGATTAAAATATCCGCCGATAAAACCCTAAACCCTAAACCCTAACCCTAGAAGACAACTATCGACGGATAATATTGGTTTCATCCCTCGATAACTGAAACGCACCGTTTCATTAAATCGGGTGCCTTTTATCGAGGGATGATATCGACGGATGGTTTAAACCATCCGTCAATAACCCGCGAATATGAGGAGACAGCGTCTCCTTCTTCCTCATTTCGCGAACGACCCTCTCTCTCTCTTCTCCGTTCTCTCTCTCTCCGCCGCGAATAACGGCCGTTTCCGCCACCGTCCGCCGCCCGTTCGCTCTTCGGGAAGTGCCAACAGGTTAGTCTCTCTGTCCTCTACATTCTAATCGGTTTAGATTTTTTGTTTGAGGTCTCTAATGAGAACTCATTGTAGCATCCTCCGTCTTCTCCGCTGCCATCGCCGTCGCCGCCGTCCGCTGCCACCGCCGCCACCGGACCTCCGCCAGGAAGCTTCTCTTGCTCTTCTATTAGGTATTTTTGTTAAATTTTAATTTTTCATTTTTTTGGTATTTTAATATATTGTATTTATTAATTTTTTTTATTTTTCTATTTAAAAAAATTAATATGTTAAACTTTGTTTTTTAAAAAATAAATATATTAATTTTTTTAAAAGGAAAAATGTTTAAAACAATAATAGAAACGTTATTCCAAAAAGATAGATTTAACAAACTTATATGTTATTTTAAAGTAAGTAATTTTTCAATAACGTAACAAATATATTATTTAAATGATATATATGAGAACAGTTGTTGATATATTCGGCGATTGGAGCTTACGTTTATATTAGGTATGTTATTTATTAATTTTAATTTAATGATATGATTCTGTTGTTATTGTTGCAAAACCTTAGGGTAGATGACTTAGTCTGAGACCGGTCCTTAAACTCCGGCAATACTGGTTGATTGATTGTAAATTAAATGAGAAAGTTTGTTTAAAATTTAGGGAGACTCTGTCAAAATTTTGTGAAGTAAAAATTTTGAGAAATTAATAACTGTTGTTAAGTTATGTAAAACTAAGAGAAACTCTGTCGAAATTATGTTTGAGTAAAATTTAACAAATTTGTAAAATCATTAGTGTCGTATTAATGGTGAATTTAGATTAACTAAAAAACTGTTATTAATAAGCCTTAGTTAAACTTCTCAATATTTTTTGTAAAATTAAATAATGAGAAAGTTTGTTTAAAATTTAGGGGAGACTCTGTCAAAATTTTGTGAAGTAAAAATTTTGTGAAATTAAATAACTGTTGTTAAGTTATCTAAAACGAAAGGAAACTTTGTCGAATTATGTTTGAGTAAAAATTTAACAATTTGTAAAAACATTTGTGTCGTATTAATGGTGAATTTAGATTAACTAAAAACTGTTATTAATAAGCCTTAGTTAAACTTCTCATTTTAGGATTCTCCAATATTCAAGGGCAATGTCATCAACAAATAGATCATGGATGTATGATAGGTTACACCGAATAGGGGGGAATTAAGCCGGAATTCTATGCTGGAGTTGAAGAGTTTGTGGGGTTTGCTTCTATGTCTGAACAATTTAGGACTGAGGGAAAGTCAAGTGTCCATGTGCAAGTGTGTTTGTAGGTTTTTCTATGATGTTGACACAATTAAGGTTCACCTGTACAAAAAGGGATTTATGGATAATTATTATGTATGGACAGTCATGGGGAAGTCGAGTCAGTGTCAGTACAACATGATCAGTTTGTCGGAGGTAGTTCAAGTGGGTTTGATGGTGACCAATATGGGGATCGTAATTTAAATTGGGGCGGTGATAATCGTGGGTGTTATGAGGAAATGATCCATGATGCTTTGGGGGGCAACATGATGAAGATTATAATGAACCCAGAGAGGAGGAACCAAATCCTGAAGCGCAGAGGTTTTTTTCTTTGTTAGAATCTGCAAAGACACCCATTTGGGAGGGCTCAGCCCTTTCTGAGTTGTCAGTGGCATTAGGATGTTGTCTATCAAGTCAGAGGCAAACGAGAGTCAAAGTGCTTTTGATCGATGGGCTACTTTAATGAGTGATGCTAATCCACGACAGAGGCAATTCCTAGGGACTATTATAAGGCAAAGAGTTAGTTTCAAAACTTGGGTTGAATCAGAGAAATTGATTGTTGCATGAACGGTTGCATGTTGTACTATAAGGAGGATATTGAATTAGTTGAATGTAAATTCTGCAGGCCCCAGGTTCAAACCTAGAAGAGCGGGTAAGGGAGGTATAAGCATATTCCAACAAAATGATGCACTATCTTCCCTAATCCTAGGTTAAAACGCTTGTATGCTCTATGATCTGCACCTCAATGAGGTGGCATTTGAGAATAGGAGAGTGACGGATAATGACGCATCCTCTCATGGTGAAGCTTGGAGGCATTTTGATAGGTGTCACCCTCAATTTGCAAATGATCCACGAAATGTTAGATTAGGCTTTTGCTCAGATGGTTCACGCCAAATAACTTATTTACAAGCCTTATTCTTGTTGCCTGTTTTGTTACCCTTACAACCTTCCTCCTGAGATGTGCATGAAAGATCGTACATGTTTTAACATGTGTAATTCTGGCCCTGATATTCCAAAAGCTAAAATTGACGTTTTCTCCAACCATCATAGATGAATTGAAGCAGTTGTGGCACAATGGGGTCTTGACTATGATGTGGCCAAAAAATTTCATGCTAAGAGCCCTCTGATGTGGACGATTAATGTTCCTGCTTATGTATGTGTCTGGGTGGATGACTAGGGAAGCTAGCTTGCCCTATTTGCATGGAGGATACAAATCCTTCACATTAAGATGGGGCAAGAATCATGGTTTGATTGTCATAGGGATTCTTGCAATATCATGCATTTAGGAATAACAGGTATGGGTTTAAGCGACCGTGTTGAACATGAGAACACTGTTAGGTTACTGGAACAGGTATGGGACAGAGTTAAAATCTGCCTAAGATAACCGAATTGGGTAAAGTAGTCAGTTTCAGGTTATGGTGTGGACATAACTGGACTAGAGAGCATATCTGGGAGTTCCCTATTGGAAGATAATCTTGTTCGTCACTGTCTAGATGTCATGCTGTTGAGAAGAATGTTTTTGATAACATCATGAATACTGTTTGGACAGTGACAGACTAGGATAATGTGAAGGCAGATTAGACTTAACAGAGTCTGTCGACGACCAGAGCTACTTTACAAGAGATACGTGATGGTCGCGTTGTTAAGCCGAAGGCAAGCTATGTTTTAAATCCTGCGCAGAGGCAATCCGTGTGTAAATGGGTGCAAAAGTTGAGGATGCCAGATGGGTATACTTCCAACCTCCGTAGGTGTGTGGATGTTGCGCATGGAAAGTTCCATGGGATGAAAAGTCATGATTGTCATGTGTTTATGGAGTGTTTGCTTCCAGTTGCCTTTCGAGAGTTACCTTTACATGTGTGGAAACCATTGACCGAGCTTAGTTTGTTCTTTCGTGATTTGTGTTCTACCACACTGAGGTCCCATGATTTGGAAGTAATGGAGCAAAATATTTCTGTAATTTTGTGCAAGTTGGAAAGAATATTTCCCCCCTCTTTTTTGACTCAATGGAACATTTACCTGTGCACTTGGCTTATGAAGCGAAAGTATGTGGGCCGGTTCAATATAGATGGATGTACCCCTTTGAAAGAAATATTGGGACCTTTAAGAGAACTGTCAAGAATCGAGCTCGTGTTGAAGGGTCAATATGTGAAGCTTATTTATCAAAGGAGACGTCTTTCTTCTGTTCATTTTATTTTGAGCCACATGTTCATTCGAAAAGAACAGCAGTAGGCCGCAATGATGATGGAGGTGAAACTTCATATCCGCCTACTTTGTCTGTGTTTAATGAACCTGGACGTGGTGCCGGTAAACCCACAAACTATTGGCTGAATGATAGAGAAAAGCATACAGCGCACCTACATGTTCTCATCAACTGTGATGAGGTGGACACTTATAGAACGTAAGTGACATATCTAATTCATCATTTCAATAATGTTTTTGTACATAGTAGTGAATGTTGTCATTAAAAATCTTTAATTTCTACTTACTGTCAACAGATATTTTGAACAAACCATTCAGAATCATACGCTTGACCAATTCCTTCAATGGTTCAACTCGTTCGTAAGTTTATAATCTTCGTACTATTAGTCTTTCATTTATATCTTAACATAAAATTCAAAATTTTCCCTTCTATTCTCTTTGTTCTCTACGTATGTAGGTGCTCAATCATGACAATAATGTCACAAATCCTCATATAAAAAGCTTAGCTTGGGGTCCCACCAATGTAACAATTTCGTGGCCAATTTTCCATGTGAATGGTTATAAGTTTCACACCCTAGACTGGGGTCATGAGAAGACCACGTACAATAGTGGAGTATGCGTTCGAGGGGATGCTGGAACAGGGGAGAATAATTGGTACGGGGTACTTAGACAAGTCTTAGAGTTGGAATATGTTGGTGAAGACCCAACGCCAAAGAAGGTTGTCTTGTTTAACTGTGAGTAGTATGATCCTAGACATCCTGATGGAACACGCAAGCACGCTGATTACGATATAATTGAGGTTAACCATACACGACGATTTGGTGCATATGATCCTTTCATCATTGCACAGAATGCTCGACAAGTGTATTACACAAGGTATCCGGGGAAGTGCAAGAATAAGTGGTTGGTTGTTTTCACAACTAAACCTAGGGGCAGAGTTGAAAGTGATGATGTGGATGAAATAGCTTACCAAGTCGAAGTTGCACGTGCTCCAAGGGTGGTTGTAGATACAGGAGTCCCTGTTACTTTACACGATGATACTGGTGAAGATGACATTATTAACATGTCTCGCCCAAACATAACAACTCAGGGTGATGACTCCACTGAAGGTAGTGACGAAGAAGAAGATGAACTTGACAGTGACGATACAGAAGACGAGAGTGAAGACAGTCCACAACTTTCTGAATAAATGGTTTTTAACAATTCAATTTGTTTTCAAATAACACTACCTCATTTTAAGATACTTTGTCAAACACTTTAATTAATGAAAAGTAACTTGTATTGTTGTGAATAGATATGCAGATGATGATAGGGGTAGGGGTAGGGGCAGAGGCGAGGAGATCGAGGGCGGAGGAAGACCGCCGCCCAGCCTCGTGGTTATCTTTCCAGGGGTATTCAGCTGTATGATATCCCTGGTCGTGAGCGAGGCCAGAGACGGAGGAGGACCCGGACTACGAGCCAGTACCATCACCATCACCATCACCTGCTGCTGGGGACCATCGTCATCACCCATTACTGCCTCCTTACATGACATTGGGGCAGTAATGAGGTGCCACCCGAGATTGCATCAGCAGCTTCAGATACACGTCCTCTCCCCTCCATCAGACCGGATTCATCCGGTCTAAGGTATATGATTTAAGTTGTTATAAATGTCAATCTTTTATAAATAAAATGTAAAAGTGATTATTATATAAAATGGAAACTAATTCTTTATAACAATGTAGTTTTTGTGCCTGCCACCCTCGGCACTCATCAGATCACGGCCACGATACAGAAGATGTATCATAGGCCGATCGAGTATTTCTCGAAGTTGACCGAGGAGGAGAGGCGACGATGGTATCAGGAGTGGAAGGTAATATGAACTCTTCAATTTTAGTAATTAGTAATTAATTATGTTGTGGTAACTAACAAATTAAATTGTCTATATATTGTAGTCTCACTTCACCATTAGTCCTGCCGATGATCCAGTACTGTACCGTGCCTTTGCCATCGGGCAGCTAAGAGGCTCGGTGACATGTACTTATGGATCCGTAATGGCAAGGACAAGCATCACAAGTGGATGTCGGATGCCCACCACCGTGTGCTGCATGAGTATTGGTCTTCTCCGAGGTTTAAGGCCAAGTCGGAGAAGGCCAAGGCTAGCAGGGCCTCATTGAGGGGTGGCTCCTTCATTGTGGTGGATCCGCTACTGTGGACTCCACTAAGAGACGGCTGGTACGTAATATCTGCAATACATTTCATTTTATGTTTCTTATATATGAATTGATTAATTAATGCTTTTCTTCAATTGTCTTAAACTTACAGGAGCAGAGGCTGAAGAGACCACCCACGCAG